>RDEW01000001.1:1080809-1680809 GCA_011109175.1 Dicyema japonicum | reverse complement strand
AGAAGCTACAAAATGGAACATCTTGTTGCTCTACATCAGGGGTTCCAACATTTTAGGGCTCGCACCCATAATTCTTTTTTCATAAGTTTCGCACCCAAAGAACATTTTATTATTATTACCCCAGGATCACTGGGTCAAAGAGAAAGAAATAAAAGTTCTCATCAACTAAGTGATCCCAGACCGATAAAGAAGAGGACGAGTCCGGCGGGGTCGAGAATCCTGAACAGCTCTTCTCATTGGACATGGCATCAGCTCAAAATTTCTGTATGATTGTAGATATTTCGATAGTGCATGGAATAGAGGGCAGCTCGGTAAACTAGCCTCCTTTAAGAGTTTCCGTTGTAATTCATTTTCAATTTATATTATTGTTTTTTAATTTAACCAGCAGTTAGCTAATCTATAAAAAAAATAAAAAATGTAACAATCAAACACAATAAAAGTGAACAATTAATGGATTTTTTGTTCTTGTTTATTTTTCATGATTTTGTCGAATCTTGGGATTTTGCTGCTAGTCGTAATACGAATTTTATGTTCTGAATTCAGGCGATTTCTGTATTTATTTTTAATTGCCAAAAGAGAGCTGAATCCTGATATACACAAGTATGTCGTTGCAAATGGAGTAAGTTCATATAAATCAGTTTGAGATAATCGTGGATACATTTTCACTACTGAACTACGAAACTCCTCCAATGTACAATTGCGAAATTCTATTTGAAGTGTACGGTTTGTTCGAAGCTCAATCAGATTTCCCTCGAGTTCATGATCATCAGACATACTTTTCAAAATGGGGTCAAAATCCATTCCTCCGAATTATTTAGTTTAAAAGATTTGGACAATATGTCTAAATGAGACAATTTCTTCACGAAAAGTAATATTCATTGAATTGTGGCCATTTGTTAGGGTTGAAAATTCGCAAAATTGCATGTTTCTATTCGTCGACGCCAAAGAGATAATTTATTTTGAATGCATCCATTTTTTGCGACACTTGAGTATGTTAACATCTGTCACTTGAAGAGATAAACTCTAATTATTCATGTGAGTAAAAATGTCGACCAAATAAGCCAGCATTTGGATAAATTCAAGTGATTCCAAATCTTACAGCAAATCATGATACGTTCATGAAGAAATAATTTTATTTTTCTTAACTCAAAAAAGCGGGTTAAGGCTTGACCTCGCTTGAATCAGCGAATTTCGGTGTGATATAATAAAGTAGAATGATGGTTGCCAAGATCACTGAAAATTGTTTTAAAAATTCGATGGTTCAGAGCAAAACCACGTTAGAGAATGTAGTCATATAAATTTAGTTTCCAACCAAAAAAAGTAGTTAGGTAGTTATTAATTAAAAAATAATAGATATTTATGATTTTAAAAAAAATTTCCTTTTAAAAAATTAACTATAAATTTTTAAAATCTCGCACCCCTTAAAATTTTCCTCGAGCACCACTGGTTGGGAACCCCTCCTCTACATCGATCAGAGACAACTACCAAATGTCAATTACGAGATTCCTTCGGAACCTGGATGCCGACTTCCTCCAGGAGGCACCTGGGCGGAGACAATGAAAGGGATCCTTTCGGCAGCAAATGGGAGTATCGAAACCTGGTCCCCAGCACTGCTTAAAAATTGTATACATCCAGATGTCCCCGCCCTCGTTAAAGAACGAAGGGAACTAAGATTACAGCTGGAAAATACGTCTGATCCGAACAGAAAACAAATCTTGATGTCTAGAAGAGCATCCACCAAATAAAACCATTAATATTTTGAATAAGAGGCACGTCACTAACCTACTTGATCTAAGAGTGCAGAAGTTGAACAGTTCAAGGACTCATCAAGAATGTTCACTGCAATCCGCCTGCTCAACAGAAAAAAACAAACGAACAAACTCAAACTCCATGACGGGAATGGAAGATTCTTAACAAATCTCAAAGATCAGGCTGAATATATTCCGTCGTATTTCGAGGATATAATAACTGTCCACGGAGAAATATCAGATCATACATGTGGATACGCCACCCAACTGGATAAAGCTATCACACCTTGCGAAATCTCGAATGCAATGGTCAAACATAAGATTGCCCGCTACCCTGGAGCGAATGGGATCAATTCTGAACTTTTCAAATACAGGCCGCCTGCACTAACCGACAAACTGGCGGAACTACCTACTCAACTCTATGTTTATAAAAAAAGAATACCTCGCCATTGTATCCGGTTTTTTAATATAAAAACCTAACAAGCATGCTGGGCCTGTTGAAAACCTACGTCCACTAATAGAATCTCTAGGGCCTTGACACTGTCCGCCGTGGTCTACTTCTCAGGATACTGGAACAATTCTTGGACCCTGATTCTGTCAGTATGATCAGAGTGTTGCTATCTAACACGAACCTCAGAGTGCGGGTCGCTAAGACGTTTTCCCACCGAATTTACGTGCGATATTTGTACGTCCTTGTCAAAAAATTCAATCAAAAGATAACGAGAAAGTTGTCCAAAATACTAAATAACAGTGAAAAAGTGGCTTGATAAATTAGAAAATGCTGTTCGTTGTGTTTAATGAATAAAAATGACATCGATTGAAGTTAATCTTAGTTCAATGTTAATGTACGGGCTGTTTATAGGTATCGTCACGTGAACATGTGTTTTATTATTAATGGAAATAATCTTGAGATGATGTAGACGACATAACAATTTAGATTGAATAGTCTGGAAGACACATATAGTCAAAAGAATATAAAAAGGGAGAAATCAAATAGTTAAAAATAATCTTTTTTTGAGAGAGAAGAATACCAAGTGATTAATAGAAATTGCGATTTTTTAATTAAGGATTTTTTTAATTGTGATGTATTTACAAATAAATTTATTTTAAATAATTTAAATAATAAACCGTGCAACTTTTTGATGTGACCTGTTAAAAAATAAGTGATTATGAAGAGAACCATATGTCTTATGGTTTTATTCAAAATCCAAAGGATCCACTAAAAGCCTTATGTATGCAATGTGGTGCGGATTTTTCTAACGAGGCTATGAAGTCATCTAGCTTATTAAACATGCAAACGCAAGCATCCTCAATCACTAGGAAAAGATATTGAATTCTTCAGAGGGAGTTCCAACGAACTTGAATATTTAAATAATCATCTTTGTTCAATGCTTCTACTGGTCTTATTCGCCAGATCGACGAACTAAAGTGGCGAATGGCTCAGAGTCTTCCATGCAACTCACTTAGGATACTATTGGATGACGACGCCACGAGAATTTGGGTCTGCCTCGGAGTGGATGTCTGCGTGACCCATGGAAGAATGTTCGACGAAAGGTCTCATGCTCTCTCCTGTCGAAGGATTGCAGTAAGGTGTCCAAGACACTGTGCAATCAACGTAGTTATTGCGATGAAGCCCTTTTGATGTTCCCGTTTGCATTGTAGGAAATGAATCCTGTGTGGTGGGTTCCCATTAAGAGACCACTCTTGAATCCATATAAGAGATATGGGAGGATCATATCGAGAATTACCTTTCATAAGAGTATGGATACGGTCACCCAGGATTCAAGATCGGAAGTGTATCAGATAGCTTCCAGATGGTTGATATAGAGATTTGATTGAACAAATTGTATATCTGTGTTAAAGACATGAAAGCAAAGGAACCCAATTTTATGAGTATTTTGTCCAGGTAGGTTAACTTTTGAGCTTTGATGGTATTTCGACCTCCATCAAAGTGATATATTGGTTTTTTTGTGAAGAGAAGTTTGTTACCTTTAAATTGTCACTTAAAGCCACATTAGAAACATAAAATTTAATATTTTTTTCAAATTCTCTAAAATAAACTTCTGGGTATTTTGGCAGATCCTTCAGCATTGCCTATTTTAATTAACTTGCCTTTTTTGGCATTAATTGAGCCCTTCCGCCGACGACCAGTAATGTTTCCATTACTCATCTCAGCTTAGGCAGAACTCACACTTTATTTAAGAAGGAAAGAACAGTCATGTTAAGTAATCCAAGACATTGAAGGATTTCTTAACTTTTTTTCTTTTGCTTGAGTCCCTGAGACAATCCGATTCCGCGGTCATTAATCACTGATTATGACGTCACTCGTCAATCCCAGAAACATCATAGATACTGGGAACCTTCGACTGAAGCGGACAGCAATGAGATTCGAACTTGGGACCATTTGTTCCGGCACTCATTACACTGCGCCATTCCAATTATATCCTAACAATCCCTCAAAGTACAATTAGAAAGGGGTTTCCCGCATCATAATGCCAGGGATCTGGTAGATTGATCGGTACCTTTGATGCCGAGTTATTCGATGTGTTCTCGCTAGTTTTTCATTCCCCACGTGATGCAACCATAACTCACTTGACTGGATTTTCTGAGGTTTAAAAGGTCCTATCGTTGAGTTAAAAAATTTTTTGAATTTGGGAAGCAGCATTTTTACAAAGTTAGCTTCCGTATTGACCACATTAGACACGTGACTGCTGAATGTCTTATCACACAGATTTGGCTGAGAGTCTTCCTTTATTCAAGTAAATTGAATGTGTGTCCTTAATTTATATTAAAGCCTTCGAAATTCCTACTTTTATCAACTGACTTGTTCTTTTCGTCCCTTCTCACCCTCAACCTAACAACAGTGGTTGTATTTATCATTGCATTATCACTCCCGTGGCTAACGACATTAGAAATATGCGACTCTGATACTCTAATCCAAACTACTTTGCTGAGAATTAGTTCCAAATTATTAGAACAAATTATCCACAGATAAATGAGAAGTATTTCGATGATCTCATGTAACTGGTTGGAAAGAACGTGGATCTGAATGATCCCTAGTCAACCGCCACAGAGGAACCAAAGTCACTTACACCTTTTTTATAGAAAGTAGCACCAATAGAGAAATACATGGATGATAACAAAACATTAGTGATTGATTATAAGGAAACAAAGTTGTAGGTGAAAAACAAGGTTGAGCGAAATCGCGACTATTTCCAAGAACGTTCAAGTTTAACGTAAACAGGGGAAAACACAACTATCCCCTAAAATTTTTAATTAGTAGTTGTGGGAATTACTGAATAATTATCTAATCGGATTAACAAGTCCATTCATGCAGCGTCTAAACATTTTTGTTTTAATTCCCTTTCCCAGGAATCACCTTCACGTGAGACCTAAAAAACACATTTCTTATCATATCTTTTCCAATATCGGGTTCTCAATCTCTTATCAAAAAAACCACAGCGAAAGGATTATTCACGTAGGGCCTAAAACCTTTAAGTAATAACAGCAAACCAACCAGAGATCTAAGGAGACTAATAAAACATAGTTCACAAGTCAAATTATTAATTTTAAAATTATTAGTCACACTTAGTATTGTTATGATTGAGTAGCCATAAAATTGAGAGCACTTCCAGCCCGAAACCACTTTATTTGTTCCTCACTGAAGGAATGACTCAGCCAAACCTCTTCCGTCTCTCCATTAGAATGAGCAACCAAGCATTTGAGGTCCTGCATTAACAATGACCACAACCTTTCCAGGAGTCATTTCAGTGAGGCCAATTATGGATAGACGATCTTCAGGCTGGACTTTAGAGTAATCCTTGGGGTCACTAAATGTCAATGGTAGCATTCCGTGCTTCTTTAAATTGGTTTCTCTAATATAAGGCACAAAAAACCATGAATTCTAGCAAAACTCTTAACAATGACGGCCACACCCCCCAAATGCCTCGGTTCCAGTGCAGCATGTTCCCGACTACTCCCTTCACCATAATTGTCGTCTCCAATGATGACCCACCGAAGTGCATTGGCCTCTAATACCCCCAATACACCACCTTGTAGTACCTCGCCGTCTCGGGGACACCTCCATACTCTCCAGTCAGCTGATTCATCACACAGTTCAGTTCCCCGTTATCATCATTGGTAGCTCTACGACAAATCACGTGGGACTCACGTTATGCACATATTATTGCTTATGTTGTCCAAATGTCCCCTGTACTTCAGCCACGGTCCAGCAGCACTTATGTGATCTGTCGTGCACTTCCCTCTTACCTTTGAGTAACTACAAACCGGAACTTTTATTAGAACCGCCAATTCGGTAAAATCCTTTCCATCCCACTTTTTAAATGGCTTCAATATTTGAAGTCTCTGGCTTTCAGGGTCAATCACAACGTCCAAGGCTGAGCCGCTTTCGGGAGGGGATAAATATCCCTCCACTCCGCGGTCGAATGACTTCGGTAGTTCAACTCCTTTTGGTTCCGAAAGCTTGAAGCGTGTTTTTCCTGCATATTAACATGTAAAAGCCGAACCATCAGAAGAAACAATTTCATCGGTATAAGGGTTAAAGTCGAGTCTACCAGAGGCGGCAAAGGCAGTCACAATCTCAGGGGAGGTCACAAAACAGTGGGTTTGAGGATTGGCGTCATTCCGACCAGTAAAATTGCGATTATAAGACGTCACAATCGATTATGTGTCCCCTTTGGCATATTCTCCCTTTTCCATTGTCCAATACAAGGACCACAGGCGTTTGCTAGCATCGTGGCCCCGAACTCGTAGAAAATATCCGCCTGCTATTAATTGGAGATAAAACCAATCCATCCTTCTCAATGGTTGCCTGAATCTGGTTGGATCCGGGGGTCACTCCAAAGTAGATCTTTGACTTCTGCCCCTTTTTGATGACTTCCTTAGCAACTGAACATGCCTTCGTCATATCCTCATAAGAACTGTTAGTACAACTTCCAATCAACGCTGAAATAAATGGACAGGGGAACCTGCAGAAATGTCCATTGGCCAGCCAGCCTTGACGGCAACTTCTTTCATTTTTGAGATTGGTGTCGCTAGGTCAGGAGTGAAGGGACCATTCACATAGGGTTCGAGCTAATATTAGAGAAACTTGAACTTTGTCGAGGTCAATCTCGATGACTTGGTCATAAGAACAGCCATCGTCAGCCTTCAAAAAGTCCCTATTCTCATTGACATACTCAGCGATGGCCTCTCTGTTTGTAGCCCGCAGATAATTGTACATTGAGTTTGTGTAGGGAAACAAAGAAGTCGTTGCCCCAATCTCGGCTCCCATGTTACAGACTGTGGCCATTCCTGATCTTAAACAAACGATGAACCTGTGCAAGAGATCGAGTTCACAGCCTCCCCAAAATACTCGAACACATAGCCAGTGCCTCCCTTCACAGTCAACATTCCCAATAAATGGAGGATTATATCCTTGGGTGAAGTCCAGCCGTTAAGCCTTCCAGTCAGTTTGACACCCATAATCTGTTGAAATAACTCCTAGCCAAACCTTGGGACACTTCACCTCCCAAGGAATTCCCACCATGGCATCCACAGCATCAGAACCACCAACTCCAATGGCAATAGAGCAAAGTCCACCTAACAGTTCAACAATAAAAGAAACCCCCGTTTGGCGTGTGTGAGTCAGTCCCGATTATAAGAGCTCCTGGGAAGGCGTAGTTCTCCAGGACGATTTGGTGGATGATCCCACTACCGGGTTTCCAGAACCCAATCCCGTATTTGGCAGCAGTTGAGCTGAGGAAATCGTAGACCTCCTTGTTTGTGACCAAGGCTCTGTCCAAATCCTTCTCGTTATTTACTACCGCTTCGATTAAGTGGTCACAGTGAATAGTAGAAGGCACTCGGACACGTGGCAAACCAGAAGACATGAACTGAAGCACTGCCATCTGGGAATGTTAAGATTTTAAAACTTGGGCGGTAACATCTTGCATGGCAACACGGTCAGGGCGTAATTTGAGATAACTCTCCCCACGTGCTATCGATTGTTCGTGAGGGTTATCCAAATGCCCGTAAATAATCTTCTCCGCGAGTGTCAACGGTCTGTTGAGCCTGTCACGGACGACATTAACGTTAGTTCTGTATTTATCAAAGGAGAGGTAGACGTTACTCTCATACTGGCTCAAGGGGATCTGTGATTACTATTAAAACCCACCTTTGAGGATAAATATCGCACAAAATTTTGTCTCATTAATTGGTTTACTGTCAAAAGCCGCATACAATAACGAATCAGTCACTGCTGAAAGTTAATATTTATATGTTTAAAATTAATAATTCTTTCTAATATTGCATAAATTAAATATTTTTTTATTATTAAAATGCTTTTATAGAGTTCTGAGGCATATAACATTCAAATGACATGAACTGAAGCACTGTCATTTGGGACTGCGAAGATCCAGTCACTCGACCGATACGTGCTTGTTTGGGGTCGAGGGAGGAACATCGGGTCAAGATGAGGTCCCTGTTAGAGCGTGCTGGGATCACGCGATTAGTTAGTTTGTGTAACCGTGGTCTCTGGTATTATTATTATTATTAACAAATAAATAAAAGAAACAGGAAAGAAATGAAGAATTACTCGGCGTTCCCTCACACGATAACGATTTAGATCAACTGGAAAATTAATTAGGTTTTACGGACGTCAGAGCTTTTGAGTTTGCGCATAACGTGAATCATTCACATTTTTTCCTTTAGACTTTCTTCTTTCTGTCACGAACAATGCATTTACAGCCCTTTCGATGATGTTGGCATGAGAAAAGCAGTCGATACATGTGGCACCCCACACGAATTAATAATAAAAAGTCTCACTTTGATCGAGTTTCGTCTCATTTTGATCGCCAATTTTATATTAGAGGAGTATTTTAGGACATTTTCTTCCTAGCAAGAGGGGATGGCTGATTGAGAACGCGTTTTCCAACAAATCGTAGGTGGGTTGTCAATCATTAGAGTTCATTACTAAAAAAAAGTATTCCAGGTTACGGAAACTTCATCGGATCATGCCAATGTGTTAGCTGGAGGCAAATTAAACTTATGTGGTTCCATGTTTTCGTTCAATAAATAAACTCTTAGAGTTTTCTTCAGTACAAAGCATTAATTTTTCAATTTACTGATATCAATCGTAAATCAGTATTTAGCCATTTTTTTTAAAAATCACTAATTTATTATTTAATTAAAATTTTTAAATGACGTCAGTTTATTCAAAAGAATAATGATTTATTTATTCATTTAATTTCTTAATCATTGACGTGTTTATTAGAAAATTTAAAATATTGATTTTTTGTAACAATCAATATCTTTCAAACCACAGTCACCAGGGGTGTTTTCTACGGAAATTTCGGCTAATACTACTACCGTCCGGCTGCCGTCTCTATGGAATGGGCTTTGCAGTTCATCTATCAATCGGCTACTCAAGAGTTACTGACATAATCGTTATCACTCGATTGGATATTGTAAAAAGAAATCGATTATGTCTGCCATTAATGTCGAGACGAGAAGAAAGTTGGTAGAACGGATAGTGAAGAACACGGAACCCTCAGTATTCACATGCTTATGGGCAACGTGTGAGTGCATTTAAGTAATTAAACATGAATGAGATCCCCTGTCCTCCCTTTGCAGACATGAAATATATAATGGACTCGGGAGGAGTCAAAATCGGTATGTTTTGAGCAAATGAAAAGTGGACACATCAACTAAGCTTGTTCAAATCCTCCCTGTCGAAAATTAAAAAAACAGATACCTCTAATAATTCTGGGTGATTTCTTGTTGACAAGCAAAAATACGGGGCCACCGAAGTTCGTCAAGGCTCTGAAAGGTCGAGGATCTTAACTAAAAGCAAAAAATCTATGTTGGTAGATCTGGTCGTAGAAAATCAAAAAATCGTTTGGATCTAAAAAAGGATGTATGTCGTCTAACAGGAAAGGATGAAATTGAACAAAATAGACTTCACGAAAAGATTTTCCTTTTGGCAGTCTTTTTAGGCTTAGAAAGAGGACCGAAATTTCTATTGCACGGGAAAGAAAGATTTGCGAAATAAAAAATGACTATAAAAATATATTCCTAATTCTTAGATTAAAGAATTATCCCATATCTGTGAAATAAAAATTAACCTTTATTTGTGAAATCGAAGCTTTCAAAAATTCTTAAAAACAGTGAAAAACTGGAAAACTGTGAACTTGATAATTCTCGTGTTGAATGGATTTAAAGGGTGGATGCTATCAATGGTTTTATTACTGAAAGGGTCATCATTTCGAAAAAAAAGTATTTGGTGAAAAGCTTGGAGTCAATGATCTTGATATATTTGATAAGCTAGAAGAAGTGACCTGACGTATTGCTAAACATGGATGAAACTGGAATCTTTTTTCAATCTCTCCTTTCTACAACAATTTCATGTAAAAAAGAATAAGCAATCAAAAGTGAGAATCACTATAGCTATGCTACTGGAACAATAAAAATTAACCTTTTTCTATTTGGCAAGTCAAAGGCCAAGATGTTTAAAAGATTTTGACTTAAAAAATAATTTAATATGCAAACAAAATGGTTTGGATGACAAAAAACTTTTTAGTGTTATCATCTGTCATCTTAGCGATGAAATAAACTGTTAAAGAAAAAAGTTATTTTTACTGATAGATGCTCCAAGGCACGTTTTAACGAAATTTTTTGAAAATTAAAATTATATTCCTTACAAAAAACACAACTGTTCATCTACAACTAATCAATTCGGGATAATCATGAACTTTAGGCATTATTATGAAAAGGCTTATTTTTGATTATATGGAAGTCACTTTGAATGAGTACAAAAAAAACTGGAAGGACTTGCTAGAAGAAAATAATTCAAACAGAAATGATCGACGAGAACGAAATATTTTTTTGATGATAGAACGAAATCTTTTTTCACAATCCGAAAGGCATCCAAATTTTTTGTTAGGATTAATGAGGGTTTGCTGTATATCATAGCCACAGTGAAGTTTGGTGGTGGTAAAGTTGTTGTTGGGGTTGCTTTTTCCTATTCAACATTTATGGAATCTGAAAGATTTCTTGAGAAGGGAGAATTTAAAGCTTTACAAAATAAGAGGGAAAAAAGATTGATAAAAAATGACAAAATCGGAAAAATTAAAAATACAATAGGATATTGCGGAGCGATGGCGAACCCCCCAAAGGGATGACGACTTTCTTATAAGCTAGTGGTCGAAACCTGGTTTGGGACGTTGTGTGTTGAAACGTACTCTCCAAAAAATTGACCGCTTCAGCTTCGGACTCAGACCATGGAAGTATCAGAGCACTTCAGAGGATCATTTGTTTGTCCTATTTTCTGTTGAGACATCAAGAATCATTGTTCCACTAGCGGACGCCTAGTCCGTCGAATCGGATCCAAAGAGTCACCAAGGATCTATGTTAGACTGGATGACATCCAGATGAAACAGCATTCAACTCCCTAGATTAAAATCAATTTTGTTGTTATTTAAAAAATTATGTAACAAAATTATTATAAATGCGGTTTTGGGCCTAAAATAAGCACTTTTCAGAGTGCCGTTGAGGACCAATTCTTAGGATTTAAACCACTTGTCCAAACTTTTTGGGGGTAGACAATTTTCAAGAAACTGAAATTCCGGGTTTTCACATGGAGTGTGTTTATGTTGGTAATAATTAAAATTTCTAGGGGATTAAATTTGTTAACAACAAAAATGAAAAATTCGGAATAAAGGTCCATCGGATGAACCAACGTTCTATTAGTACCATTGAAAAATCTCGTTTTGATTAAAAAATCCTATCTAAACCGCAAGAATTCGATTTAGAATTGAAGGGCCACCTCGCCTGGAAGCGTATTTCTGGTCCTCACCTACTACAGCTGGGTGGCTTAGTGGTTAGGTGTCGGGCTTAAGTGGCTTAGGCTACGGGTTCGAATCTCGCTGCTGTTCACCTGGTGGAAGGTTCCACGCATCTACGATGCTAACAAGGCTTGACGAGTGACGCCGTCATCAGTGGACTCTCACTGCGGAACTGGATTGTCTAGAAAGGACCCACACACAAAGGACTACATGTTATGTAACAAATTAATTTAAATAATGATTTAAAAACAAAAAAACAAAACTAATTTAAATAAAGATTTAAAAAATAACAAATTAATTTAAATAAAGATTTAAAAACAAAAAAATGTTAAACTATCCCGAAAATTGCCTTAAGTTCCAATACAAGCTTCCAATCACTCTTATTCAAATCTTCTCTAAAATACTCCTTAAGAATATCAATAGACTCTCTCGTAACCTACAATCAGAGAAACACATCACCTGACTAACAAGGCAGTTCTGATCGGTAAAATGCCGTCCATACATCTTCTTTCCTTCACTCCCATTGAAAACGATCTTTATTGAAACCTCGGATCCTTTACGAGCATTATCAACAGGACAATTCCCAGACTCAATAGAAGCCACATGACCAAGGAAAAGTCCCGTGGTAACACAAATCGGTGTCCCAACAAATACTGTGCCCTCATCCACTAGGACTCCCAAAATGATCGGATCCCTCGTCTTTATTATATAATCCGGCAGAATTTTCAATCTGCAAGGGAAAACAGCGCGTGAACGGTACAAATTCTTGACTCTGATATATTCTTGCTTTATATAATTTGTGAGTTTGTCAAATAAATGATAAATAATATCAGCTTTGAAGATCTGTACACCGTTGACATCAGCCAGTTCTTGAGCTGCCTTATCGATGGGAACGTCGAATGCCAATATTACTGCCCACTTTTTACATTTTTCCAACATTACGGAAGCGTGGACCACATCCTTCTTGTGAACAGGACCGACGTTAATTCCACAGAACTATAATAATAAATATGAATACCGGAATCTTCTCAGTACTCAAGGAAATCTGTTAGAGCTTCAAGAGAACCCAGCGTAGACGCTTGGACGTAGACACCCTGCTCAGACAATTTAATCTTCCCTAAGGCACTTTTCAGACAATTGGCGACTTCTCTCTGCACAAATAACGATTTCTGACTACCTCACAAATCTCAATTTCATCCTCGTGATATGCGACAAAGAGAGGCAATCCAGCAATGGCTCCTTCCAAAGATTTGGCTGTTAACTTCATACCTCTGGCTCCCTTCAGTGACTTGTGGTGGATATAGTTCGACTATTATGAAATAAATTGGCAAAACTTTAATCCTCAATTCTTCATTGGTGGGGGAGTCAACAAGGCACGTACGGAAGTCACAATAGGACCATCCTGTCCGGCAACAACTATTGTATCCCCTTCATTGATTCTCCCGTTCACCAGAATCAAATCCAGAGTGGTCCCCAATCCAGTAATTGTCTTTACCTAAAAATAACAACTTTGTCTTACTTCCATAACAGTGGCGTCCACTTCTTCCGAATATCTGAGCCTCTTGGCTAGTTTATCCTGGCAAATGTCGCACACGAGGGTGATTAGGTTACCCATTCCGTCACCAGAACAGGCAGAAGTGGGCACAACGGAAGCACAATTATTCATATCATCGTTCTCATAGAAAATAGCGACGTTTAATCCCTGAAATTACAAAATAAGATACCTGGACAGTAAACTGACAGAAAATCTCATTAAATTTGGATTCAAAGTCAAGTTTAGAGTTGACCTCCTGAGAGTTAATCAAATCTCTAATATCAGCGTCAGGATTGACCTTCCATTTACTGATTCTGTCCACCTAGAAATATAAAACAGTAAAAACCTTGTTAAGAGCCACAATAAAGGGGGTGTTGCCTTTGATAAGCAGTTTAATTGACTCAATAGTCTGCTTCTGTATCCCATGCATAACATCCACAACGAGAATAGCAATGTCGCATAAAGACGACCCACGAGAGCGCAAATTACTGCAATAAAAAGCCCGCTTAACCTAAAAGATTCGTGTCCAGGTGTGTCAATTATAAGTAATCCAGGAAACATGTATTTTGAGCAATCAATCTAACAAATTACAAATAAACAGACATTTTTCACCATAGCCGTTTTTTTGACAATCTCATACATTGGCACGTTTGTGGCCCCGATCTGCTGAGTTATTCCCCCAGCCTCACCATCCTGCACGTTGGTTTGTCTGAGCTAAGAGATAAAAGAAACAGAGCAAACCCTGTCCAGAATTTTAGTCTTTCCTGTGTCCACGTGCCCCAAAACACACACAACAGGGGCCCTCAAGTTGTCAGTGGATCTCCCCTGTTTATTACACTCACGTCTTTGCTAAAAATATCTGCCTTGATTCTCTCGTCAGGAGGCAGATTGGAGTTCCCCTTATAAACCTCAAATTCTTCCTCCTCGGCTAAAACATCACAATAATCTACCACCACTCACTAATTCCTCCTCAACTACGGCCTCATACGTAGAAACTGTTGTATTCTCAACTTTGGGGACCACAGAATTCGACTTTACCCCAGGAAGTTTAGTTAAGTGAGTGGCATCCTGTCCTAAAAATAGGCAAAATGACATAACCTCTTCTTTGGAGCAATTCCTTTAGCCTTTGACGGTCTTTGGACAATTTACTGTTTGCCAGTTTGTTCTCGGCAATCTGCTTCTTTCTCAGCTCCTTTTCCCGTCTCTTTGCCTCTTCCAAAGCGATCCTGGCCTTTTCCTCAGCTTCCTTTCGTAGTCTCTCCTCTTCTTCTTCCTTCAGTCTCCTCACTTCCGCTTCAGCACGCAACCTTTCCTCTTCTCTTTCCTTTATGATGATCGCCTCCCTGAGTTTGGCTGCCATCTGGATTATAGAGGAACAAAGATACTGCGTTTCTCTTTTTAGACTTTTTCTGAGTAGGTTCCTCAGTTTGGGGAGGATCCTGAAGGGTTTCGTCCTCTGGTTTAGCTTCCTCAAGATTTGGTTCTTCTGTGATGATATTAGTGATTAGGTCTTGGTTTCTCGCGTTTTTTCTCTTTTCCTTGTCTCTGAGTTTCTTTTCTTGCTTCTTTTGAGCTGCTGTTTTCATTGCACGAGTAGGTGGCTCCTCTTCTGGTGGGGGTTCCATTACAACTTGGTTTTTGCTTTGTTTTCTACGTTTAAATGTGATTATTATTACTTTTTCTTCTTATCGTTGATTGGATCCTCCATAACATACAAAGCTACACTTTATCGTAAAACGTTTAATATAACGTTTAATCTAACGTTAAATTTTAATTAAATTTTATAAAATAAAAATATTTATAAATTTTTAATAAATTCGATTAATGTGTTCACAAAATTATTATTTTAAAACTTTATTAAATTTTATTGATATTAAGTTTTTAAGCTAATAATCGAGGTGCGTGGAAGAGGTTGACATACGAAAATCTTTCTTTAGCTGCAAGTGCGGGATTCAAGTATTATGGCTTTCGTAAAAATGTTCAAATTACAACAAATCTTTCAATTATCACTCGACGATGAAAATTGCAATCAATCACTCGTTTAAGCCTTTTAGAAATTTGCAATCAATTACTTTTCAATTTTCAAACTTTTATCCAATCACATGCGGTTTCCTAATTTTGCTAATTCCTGCTAATATTACAGTTAGATTTTACAGTGACAGATGATCATTCTATTTTGGGCGATTTGGATTATTTTTGGAAAATAATTTTATAAAATTCAATTAGGTATTCTTCTCTGTGTTATCTTTAATGAATTTATTTTTTTGCATGTCACTAAGCTCTCGAAGTCATCGTAGCTTCTAAGAGAGGCAATACGTCCGAGTTTCTTGAGGAAGACATCGTAGCTTCTAAGAGAGGCAATACGTCCGAGTTTCTTGAGGAAGACATTGTAGCTTCTGAGAGTGGAAGGTATATTGGTCGAGGAGTCCTTTGTACTTTTTTCTTTAGCTCGCTCTGCATTCTCTGCAAGTGCCTTTACCGGGGTCTCGACGATGTTGGCGGAGGGAAAAAGAGTCGAAACATGTTGCATCCCAAGCTAACGGTTTCCTCTCCTCGAACAGAAAGATTGTTAATTTTTTCCTGTTACATCAGGGTTTCTGATTCTTCCAGCCCATCTGGTAGCCACGCAACTGCATACTCCGTTTTATTGGTAGATAATTTTGGTGGAGATGAAGAATCATCTTGACCAACGATTAGGTGGATAGAAAGGAGAGGAATGCTATATCTGTCGGGTAGGGTTGTCTGGATCCAGCCTTGATCGTGGAATTTCACGTTGGTAAAACGTTCGGGAATAGAACGGAAAAGTGAACTTATCGATTCGAGGTGTTGTATGCTCAAAAAACAAGGTGCACCACGAAGTATGTGGTTCAGTTTAGATGTTGCATTCTTCAGTGGATCTAACATTTCCAACCGTGTGAACGTTGACTTTGATTGTTGTTCTCTTTTTGAAAAAGCATCGTTGATTCCTTCCTCTGTTAGGAGGCATCCAATTATTTCGAGCTGGTTGGTTGGAATCTCTGCGGGCATAGGAATTAGTTAATGGAACGATTATACGATCGACTTCCATTGGGAAACGTGACTTGGTGTTCGAGCTGTAGTATTAGTCTTCTTAGAATACCAGTTTTGACGCTAGGCAATAGAAAACTAAATACACAGCAATTGGACTCCTCTTCCTTTCTGATGGAAGAGAATCCTTATAGCCGAACGGATTCCACTTTCTGACAGTTTGTAGTGTATGATATCTCGTAATAGGCGAATCTCTGGCGATTCTTTCCCATATACTTTTTTCTTGTATTTTTGTTCATTCAAGTAAACTCTTATGGCATCAAAAGAAAAAGTTTCTTTTACGGCGGATGTAAAAGACTTCTTTCCACTGTTGGGAGTACGTTAAGTTTACACAGAGCGAAGCAGAATAGGAATATCCAGTCTTCAACTTTGTTGGAGGAGACAGCCCTCTCAACATATTATCGCATGCCAAACGTTAAGTTGGGGGAGTTGTTCTGCCAGGAGAGAGGTATGATTGGCAATGCCAGTCAGTAATGACTGCGAAGGCTTTCTTGATCATTCCGACTGAGGACATACGGAATCCTCGGAAGCATGCAATGGTCCGTAGTTTAGTGACCTTTCAAAAAAGCATGAATGAGTGTATGGTTTTGTTAATTAAGCCAAAGCTATGCCTATGGGCTCATCTACTGCAGAGCAATGATCTATCCAGAACTACAGTTGTAAAGACCCCTCTAAGAATGAAGTGGAAAAGAGCAAATTATGTGTGACCTGGTACTGTAGGAAACGTGAACACGAGATCACATGGTTTCATGTTAATGAAGGGATGAAGATAAGAGAAAAAATAATTTCTATTTTGGAAAGACGAGAAAAGTAACGTTAACCACCACAAAAGGTTTGACGCCTTTTTGCGCAATAAAAAGCGTCTTTAAAGCATTTACGGAAGAGAGGACCCCGGGATTTAGAAGTAACCCGCATATTCTCAATTCTTTTATTCATATGAGAGGAAAATTAATAAATGATCGCAGGTGAGATAGGCGACGGGGAACAAAGCGAACGGGTAAGTTAACAAATCTCATTCACTAATCTGTCAAACCAGGTGGAGCTTGAGTTGTGGCTATTCAAAAGAATGACGATGCTTTTATTAAGGGCCTGCCACTTTCGATTTGGTTTCTTCTGTTTGGAGTAGAAAAGAACTAAAGAAGCATCAAAGGAGAGATTTATCTAGTCTGAGTCTAAAACACCTGATAAAAATATCGTGTTGGAGGGACATTAATGACGTCACTTAAAGCCACATACGGGAGCTACTATCCCCCACGAAGCGATTCAGTCATTTCGTGCAATATAAAAGTACGGGACCACCTTCAACCCAATTAACCTCTCGCTTAACATCAAAACACAAAAAATACAAAAAAATAAATCAACCATTACTCATAACAACATTACCAGGTGGCACAATATAAATGAGAATAAAAAAAAGTAAAAAAGTCATCTAAGACTACACTCATCGGGCATTCTCTCGATAAAATACCTAAACAATCCCAGACTCAACAAACTTGAAATTAGAGACATACATAATCGGTACTCCGGGGATTTTTCTTATCCTTCTCTTTAACTCCCGGTCACACGTGGCCACGATATAACACTTATGCTAACATTGATCCACCATATAGTACCTCAGTCACTCTCTTCACTAGACAGTCATCACTGTACGTCCCTTTATGGATACAGTGGAGTCGAAGGAAGTTGGAATCCTTTATCATTCTGCAATATAACCACCAAAGTACTTTAAGGCGACTCTGAATTTCTTCCCCAGCTTCTCAAGTTCCCCAATCACGCAGTCTGTGATGTAGGCCACACCTTGAATGTACAAAGGAAACTACATTTGGCATTCAAACAGATCGTCAGATTCTCCATAATATCTAGTCTATATTTGTAGGAAATATTTATAAAGTTTGTGTCAAGAATCACGTGGTAGGGTGGACCCAATTGGGTGTTATAACTCAGAAACATGGCCGATGAGATTTTGTTGCTGTCTGTAAAAAATTAAGGATACACGTGCCGAACAGTCAGTTGCTGGCCGTCCTCGGGGGTAGTTTTTTGCTTTGGTTTGGGACGATTTTCCTTTTTTCTTAGACATTGAAAATTTAAATCTTACATTCTGCTGTCGTTCTGATTGATGATGCGCTTTTTGGCGGCGAATCGCTTCGTCTTCTTTAATTTAGACTACAATGGTAAATAATTATAAAATAATTTATATGTTCCACAAGATACCATTTTGAAACACGTTAAAGATTTACTTTATTTAAATATTTACTAATTAAAATATTATTGTTATTATTTTATTAATTGAAAATAAATATTATTTCTTGTGGTGAACACTCTCATTTCTACTGAACATAGTGGATATAAATCCCAAGAAGCTACCCGTGACGGACATTTCCTTTCTCACGTCCAGTTTCAAGGGCCATCTATAGTCTGTAATAGAAGAACCTTGTGCAAGGTCCTTAAACTTGCCCTCTCCAATAGCTACCTAACAATTATAAACGTGCAAGCACACCACATTGGATTGATTGATGAGAATCTTTAAGAAATAGATGGTTCTTACACTGAACTCTCAATGGTGTGCTGTGAACACAAACATTCTTCGTTGATATTTATTGTTGGGAACCTGAATGCCAAAGTGGGCACTCAGATCAGCATAGAATAAACATTTATGGAAAGATGGAACCTGCCAGGAACCTTGCTCACCAATTTCTGCAAGTGAATAACTTACACATCTGCAACACGACTTTTGTGCATTCTGGCAGACAAAATATATATTGATACGGAACTCAGCGATCAATCATAAAATTGCCACCTCAAAATCATGGTATCTAATTCAGAAAATCATGCACACTGCGGCAGACATATACTTAAAACAATCACAAAAATTACTTATACTAAAATCCTATCGGAATACCATAGTGACTCCGAAAGGGAAGATCTAAGTCGGATGCTGTATGAAGTCACGTGCACTAAACGTAGGTGACCGAACTCAAAAGAGACGAAATCTGGCACAAGACCAAGAAGTTAGGAGCCTTCCTGGGAGACCAAAAAGACATTGTGAGGAGAATGACGATTGCAAATGTATTATTGCGATTGGAGTATGGATTTAGTCGGCACAAGCAGACGTTCTCTCATTTATTCCTTCCTTGGATTAATTAGGCGTGACTGTTTGTGCTGTGCTTATCAAAGATTGTAAGCCTGGGGTTATTTTACTTCGTTTGGCCATAGTTATAGAAAATTTTTTGTCTGAATTTAATAGTTTAATGTTATAGAAAATTATCAAAATTATTATTGTATTTTTTGGAATTTTTTGAATACAATGTTGGTTCGTTTACTGTGAGGGTTTCTTACAAGTCTTAAGTTGATGGGCTTTTTAGCGGTAGTTGATTGTCTGATGTCCTTAGTAAAACGTTTAGTCGATCCAGATGAAATTTTATTTTTGTCTTAGTTGCTTGGATGTCCCGAATCCGTGTGGTATCATCGACGTAAGTTATGATGACGTCAGTTTCAATTCCTGTTGTTTTAGGTCATCCAGATTTTAAGGGTTTTTTAAATCTTTAAAAAAGCTTGAAGACCTAGTCTTTATTCTTAATAATTTAAGTATTATCATTATACACGTGTTAGAGTTGATTAAAACAACAAATCTCCATGTTCTTTATGTGCCCCTTACTCAGCATCCCTCAATCCAATTGAGAATGTACTCAGTAGACGGAAAAACCATGTTTCCATGGAAGTGTGAAAATAAGATTTTGGGGGTCATGTTCGACTCACTCATAACAATTAGCAAACACGTCAGCAATACCATATCTTCCTCTCAAAAAGTAAGTTTTGAAGGGCTCTCCTGGGTCACTATGGAAGTTGCTTCAACTCATCAATAAACTCACTTACGCAGAATGCACATAACCAAGATCAGCTATGGATGCGCTGCATGGGGTACGAGCCTATCTAAAACAAACGTAAAGAAGATTGCCAACTTCTAAGCAACATTGACAAAACTCTTCAACGTTTCTCGGCTGTTCTGCTACGGCCAACACCATTCCAGATCCTTCTGAAAGAAGACGGGTTCCAACATGATATCTCCCAACCACCGATGTGATACCGAGTGTATAGAAAGCGCGTTGGTCGCAGGTATAACATTGAGAAAAGTTGAGAAGGCTACTAAGAGAAGCTGGAATCACCTAGTGAGCATGTTTCCTGCCTAACTTGGGGGTGATTTTTAAGTTACACTATTGATCGGGAAATCGTATGAATTAGATCCATGCCTAATGCACAAGAATCTCATTGTTAATAAATCCATAACCCAAGCTTTTTAAAAAAATAAGATTGTTTTAAAGACCAAGGGTGAAACCAAAATAACTAATCCTTGATGCTGGACGCGTTCCAGCAGGACCTTCACCCAAGAACAGTGATCTGGAGGATGTTGTCCAGGGAGCTGATATCGATTCCATAACACGTCGCCAGAGAAAGAAATTCTTTCTCGTTGGAATAAATAGTTGGATCTTTTTGAGTGCCGGCCAGGGATTGAACGTCTCCTAGTAAGGTGTATCAAATGACGTCATCAGACTGAAGGAACTTTTGATTTCTTTTCCAATTATCGAGTCTTTTCACTCATTTTTATGTTTATCCTTGTAATCTATTGAGATGTTTTTCTTCATTACCATAATCGTTTATGCCTGGGTTTCCCAAACTGGGGGATATTCAACAAAGATAGCATTACAACTCAGGAGTTTGAGACTTCGGATGTGGCCGGGGCTATCATCATATGTCATCCGAGAGATTGGAAACTAATCTCATCAAGGCACGGAGACCATTGGGAGCGGCATTGGTTCCTTGAACGTCTTGGAGTGCCGCCATTCGTCGCAATAGTCACTGTCTCTTGGCAGCTGGTGCTGACTTTCACTTTTTTTTATATGAAAATAAAAAAATCTAGATTCAGTGAGATGCTTGAAATGTCATCCACAACTTATTGCACATTTTGTGCTGTCTTTAACAAAATATGTGATACACCTTATTAGAACACGTGTTTTATCACAGAGAGAATTTGGGATAGTTTAATAGGGTTAATGCCACTTGTATTAATTATATTAATAAACAAAAATTCCGAGGGTCATACGGTAACCCCCTGACTGAGTGGCTATTCCCTCTCATGATTACGAACAAAATTAATTCAAATACCCTTGAAATTGTTCCGTTTCTTAATAACCCATGACCACGGTAAAACCAAAATAATCATCACGTGATCCTGATGCGTTCCAACAGTGACCTCATCTATTCCCGTGTTCCTCCCTTGTGCCCGCGCATGATTGTATAGGACGGCTGAATTGATTTATGGGGTCGCATCCCCGCATTCTGGAGTCTAGTCTCATAAGGGTTTCTAGAGGCGTTGGTCAAGCCATATAAAGGATCTTACTCTTGTTGCCGCTGTCGATAGGAGGAACATTTTAACCAACTCTATGAGGTTCTCACTAACCAAGTTTGACAAATTGAAATTTTCAAATACGCTCACGACCTATTGGTTTCCTCCAAATTGCTTGGATATAGAAAACATTGTGTAGGGATTTGGCCGATTGATATTGGAAGTGTATTCAGACGCCTATCTCCCAAAATTGTTACCAAAACTGCCTATGATCTCTTAAACCCTGAACTGCCTACCAGACGTGGATACCGTCGTTGTGAAGATGGGCATTTTCAGCGTTTTTTGGAATTTCATAATTGAGGTTCGAATTGTCAGGATCCAAAAATGGACGAATTACAAACCTTTCCTTAGGCAAACTGCCAGGACACTCTCAAGTCCAGAATCGATGCAATAAGGAAATCCGATATGACTTCTAGTATTTGCATTGGGGTTGACTCACCCGTTTCCGCAACGAGGGCACCGCGTAACGTCTGATATTTAAACGTCGCTATTATTAGAGGAGATTGGGAACCTGTGACGACTGAGGTCAGATCCGCCCTTTCCGTTATCTCTGCACTTGGACTAGGGTTTTCTTCCAAATGCGAAATCATAAACAAGGCATGCTTGGAGGATGACTTTTCTCAAACGCTATCAAAGATATCTCATTTCTCTCTAGAATATCCCACCCCAAGCTAAAGACTCCATTTTCATTGGCTCTTCTCGATCCATCAGGAAAATCTCAACTCTCCTACAAACAATAACTCCGCACTGCTTTTTGCACACAATTTCCTTCTTTTTGACAAACATACTGTGTTTTTTTCTACGGAACTTTTCTCCCATCCCGCACCTCCGTTTCTCAACGTGGACTGCCCTGTGTTCTATGGACATGGATATTTGAAGACCATTGATGTGACACTGAGGTCGTCTATTGAGAAGTTATTGAACATTTCTTTTGACAAATTGGTTGAATCCAAATGCAAGCAACCACTTCAAGGGGGTTGACGTTAAAGAATTCACGCTTCTCCTGTCGATTGAGTTTTTGAAGGGCTATAATGAAGTAGTAACGGGAGGGCTGGGATGTACCGTACAACTGTAGCGCCTCGGACTTTACAACAGGACAAAAAGTCAGAGAAGACTATTTTTTCCCGAAACCTTGGGGATTCTAGGTACTTTCGAATTTTCCTGACCTCCGTCTACTCTGCGGCGTCTCAGGGTAATGGTCGCCATCAACTATCTTGTCCAAAAAAGGTGTCTACACATGGCGTCCCAAACAAATTATTTTCCATGGGAGTATGGAAATAATGACATTGTATCTGACCTTTTCCCTTCGTCTCCCTCCAAAACCTAAAAGTTCCAGTTAAGCCTGAACCCTGTGGCTCTGAGGGCCCGTAGAACAACGTCTCTGTAGCGCAGTGCACGTTTCAAGACAGAGGATGTATTCCTTTGGCGTCAACGTATCTTCCACAACGGCATCTATATCGCTGGCATACGTCCAATTCGAGTCGCAATGCAAAGCTGAAATCTTGAGTCGTCTAGGGAATCGGATTTCTACACGACCAGGAGACCCCCGTGAGCGATGGTGGTTATTTGTGTGAATCTCGCTCGCTACCATGAGAGGGAATAGCCACGCATCAAGGCGGCCGCTATATGATCATTTACTCACTTAATAATAACACTAGAGACCACGGTTACACAAACTAGCTAATCGCGTGATCCCATCACGCTCAAGCAAGGACCTCATCTTGGCCGATATTTTTTTCCTTAATAAATTTGTACTTAAATTTCAAATGATGTCAGCTTTATGTGTCATTAAAACAAAATAAATGTAGACTCAGCAATCATTCAATTAGATTCCTAAATCTTTAATACCACGGAGAGAAGGGAATAGCAGGAGTTTGATTTTTTTGATAGGGTCGGGGATGAGGAGATATCTTGGTTGTTTTGGAAACAGACTGATACCGCGACTATTACAAATCCTCCAAAGAGAACAATTGTTGCATTAACATTGATAAAGCTTTCGACAGAACATCGACAGAACCAACAAGGTCCTCGATACGGAGATCCCTTACCGGGCTAACAGTGGTTGTTCACGTTCCCGTGTAGCCGTCTTGACGTTCCTTTATCATGTCAACTCACGTTACAGATACCTACCCAATGGAGACCCCAAGGCTCAGTTCTCGTCCAGCACATTTTAACCCATATTTGTCCAGCTCCGACTAACGAGAGTACATCACTAATGTATGCTGATGATATTGAGGTTGCGTCACGTCACCATAATAACCATTGCTTCTACATTCTTCAAGAACACCCTAATACTATTTCCTCATGGGTGGATCATAATCTCTTGAATCCTTCTCCCGCCAAATCATTTATAACCATTTTACAACTGACCGCTCAGTTTAACCTGTAATCTATGCTATGTCTTAATAACACTCATCTTCCTTTTGTCAAAAATCCCAAAATATTGTGACTGGTATTTGACACGTGTTTATCATTCTCGAAACATGTTTTGTATATATGCGACAAATATCAGAAAAATCTCAACTTGATCCGGACCGCGATGGGGACAAATTAAACAGATTTCAATTACATAATTATTTTAAATACATTAGAAATACGGCATTCAAAAAAAGATCACAAATTTTTAAAGAAATGATTATAAAAAATTAATTTAAATATTAAAAAAAATTTAATATTTATTTTCCCAGACGTTTTGTGATTATGTCCTCCAATCCTGACACACCAGATGTGGACCAAGAACCTAATCAAAACGAGGTGATTGAGGTCTTTTATGACAAAAAAAACGGATCTCGTGTTTCTATTGGACAAGAAATGACCCAATTTTTCACCGAAACAGTCCTCGACTTACAACAACAAACACGTGTAATTGTACTTCTAATCTGTCAGCAGTCAGTCAGGAAGTGCATTCTTCCCCCGGCACGGATCAAACGAATCATCAAAGCGGACAAAAAATATCGAAAAATAGCAGCCAGCGTCCCTTACCTCTTATCAAAGGCTTCCGAACTCTTTATAAGAGACCTCACAAAACGGTCCTGGTACAACACGTGCCTAAAGAACCGCAAAACTCTTCAGGTCCCAGTTTTTTCGGTATTTCAGATAACCGACATGATTTCTGCCACAAGACAGGAGAACTACTTCGACTTCCTTATAGACATTTTGCCCCCAACAACTCCAAGCTTATACAACATCGTATAAGCATATTACAATTTTAGCCACGTGCCAAAAAACTCAGAGATCAATCCACCAGTGATTACTCGACCTCAGGCAACAACAACCTCACAGCCACCAACGGCTTAAGTGACACCGTACATAGCGTATAAACTCTAATATAACCTTAGCCTTTGGTAGACGACAACGAATTTGTGTTCCCATCTACCAACACGTCAGAAGATAGCGTATAACCACCGATATTATCTTAGGAAGAAATCGATGAATTTAATTTCTACGTGCATAAGAAGTGGGGTAACGGGGAAATCAGTTATTCTCAGGTTGACTGTAGGGGGTATTAAAGTTGGACCTCCAACAAGAGGTAGCACAGGATGTACTTGAGTATGTTGTGGACACTCATGATAATACTTAACAATTCGTTATCAACTATATCAAGTCTTTAATCTCCTCCATGAATTGTTCGTAGGCCTCTTCTTTTGATTCACTCTCTTGCTGAGTCACCTCCAAAGGGTCCATGGGCTTAGATTCTGTTTGTTAGACTATTAAAGACTTGGTTTGTCGATTAGTCGGCCTTGGGCATCCTTGTATTGTCGATGGACCTTTAAAACAGTGGGGGTAAAGCACGTGGCTGCCTCCCGCAGATTCCGCAGCTTTGGTTTAGCCTCTATCGTAGCATGACCCCCATATTCGTAATCTAGGCTGAGTATGTAAGAAAACTGAATATTTTTGGGGCGTTGTATGCTGTCACTGGGGGGTTGTAGGAGGACAGACTGTAGGGTTGATCGAAGGACTGAGGGTATAAATTCTGCTGGGGGATGTAGTAGGCCTCGTCATGGTGGGGAATGAATGAGGCAGGCATGGTGGCGGGATATTGCTGAAATTGACCGCCTTCTTGGTAAGGTAGCCAGTCTAAATAAAAGATCGCAATACATTCATTACGTGATTCATCCTCCTCCTCACTACTTATAACTGGAGGAGACCCTGGGGGAGGGGCAGGAGGATCACCGTATGTGGATTCGAAATCAGACAGGTCGAACTCCTCCTCAGATTCCTGGGTTCTCGCAGTCCTCTCAGTCTCCTCAGGAACGGAGACCTGGTGTTCCTGAAACTCTTCTATGGGTTCCTCAATTGATTCTGGTATGGGGATTTCTTCAAGTGGAATATCCTGAGCCATTTTAGCTCGTTCTGCAAGTAAATTGTAAACGTCATAACCAAAAGCCAATTCTCGTTGAGATCGCTTAATTTCGTAGATTTGGAGAAGATTCTTAAGGTTTTCACATTGAAAAGTGTCCTCTTTTTCCTGGAATTAATGTTTTAAGTACTAAAAATTTGATTATCTTGTCGAAATTTTCCCTCAGCTTCTTTCGTTTTTCACGCCACACAAAAACCAATTGAGAGTCCAGTCTATCAAGGTCAAATTCTACAAAGATAAGGTCAGAAAACCTCGATTGTCAAGTTCTTCCAGTTCGTTAAGTATTTGGTGAGGATCTTTTCCGTTGATGGGGTTGTTTCGAGCAGATGTTCGTTGTTGTTTATTCCTCTTAGATTCCTTCTGTTTAATATACTTCCCTGCATGTTGTTATGGGGAAAATTTACTGTATTGTTCTGTTGGATTGATATATCTTCCACTTCTGGTCCTGCTTAGTGACTTTTTACCCATTATACGCCACAAGGAAGGAATCGTATTTAAACGAAAATTTTAAATTTCGATTTTATTTTAATTTCTTATTTATTTTTTAGCTTATTAAATGAAGTTTATATATTCTTGGCTCACCCAACAGACCCATGGCTATCTCCAAATAAGCACTTCCCGGACTCTTGCCGATGAGTTCGCCAGCGATCCCACTTTTGATTGAAATATGTCGAAAGATAATCAATCATACACCAAGTTAAGGTCTGACTGAACCACCGTATCAACAACTGAGGGAGAGCTATCCATTACGGCAATGAAGAGATTGTTCCGATATGATAGAAGTATGGTATTAATTAGGTAGTTAGTTAGATATCTTTCGTAATCATCTTTTAAGCAAATTGGAAGTGTATTTCTTGGTCTGCCTCGAAATCCGTGATTTCCGGCGCAGTAGAAATATTCTTCCATTATTCTGTTGCACGGGGTAGTCGGGTTTAGTCTAAGAATGTGTCAAATAGATTCCATCTCGTCCATGCTAACTGGTCTAGATTTACATAGAGTATGTAGTTTATCGTTTGAGATTTTTCTGGCCAGAAAATTCAGTATGCGCAGTTGGCTTCTGTGAAAAGTATCTGGCTTCTCAAATCGTTTTTCGAAATTCCCCGTGTTCCGGAATTGTATAGCAATATTGGCTTAAAAATGTGTTGTATTGTCTGACACGAAGTTTCAGTGATACATGCTTCTTATATAAGTGGTTGCCAGCATTTTCCTAAGACAAATATCCTCGGCGTCACCTAGTAGTGAACCGAGTTATTTCTATGTCTCCAGCATTCATCATTTTTTGATTTGCTTGTTCGATTCGTGTATAATCATTTTTTGTAATGTTTCTGCACAGATCTCATTTATTCGAAATAAGTTTGGCTTGGAGTAATATTTAGTCAAGTGTTTCCAGGTCAGTAGACACAAAGTCTACATCATCCGCATATAGTGATTCGATTATGTCTTCGTATTTGGGACCCGTATCTTTTCTCAGCTCCCTATGGCAGCTTTAAGGTATATGATGAATAGAATTGGCAATGATGAATCTCCCTGTGGAGTGCTCATGTTGGTACTGAAACTCTTTGAATGCTTACTTCCTATTCTCACGTATGGGTCTAGTTCAGACAGTAATAGACTTAGTTTCAGGCAGTCCTCATCGAGCAGTTCTTTTAGGATACTCGAGTTTTTCTCTGTTGATGTTGTCAAAAGGCTTCGTTATATCAATTCCTAGGATGTAGATGACATTCGTATATTTTTTACATATTGATGTAAGCCATCGATGACTCCACATGATATCTGAGGTATACCTTCCACTTCTAAACCCACTTTGTCTTTAGGAAAGGTATTTTTCCACTGGCTCCCGGTTAAGCACTATGATCGATAATGTTTCCTGATAGTTGACAGTAGAATAATAGGCCTTGATCCATCCAGTGATCCCTTTCTTTTCCCAGGTTTGTGTATCGGAATTAAGACTCCATGTCCTAATGGAAGTGAACATTGAAGTTCCATAGACTCGTTAATATATCCGTGATTATATTCCCACAATAACCGGAGCATGTTTTAGTAACTCGCCCGGGATACCATCATAGGCAGCTTAACGATTGCCGTTTAGGTGTATGAATGCATTTGTTACTTCCTTTATTGTAATTTTGTTAGTAAGAGGTCTTGGATCTCCAATAAATTTAGGTATATTCACCCCAACTGAATTAAACTGTTTTGATGTGTTGACAGGTCTGTAAAGGAAGGTGAGTTTTTCGGCCGTCCTGGTATTAAGATTGGTCGTATATCGGATAATTTCCATAGGGTAGGGATGGAGTCCTTGCTGACGGAGAGATTGAAAAGCTATGATAGCATAAGGGCCTGTCTTCCTCAATACTATTGTAGAAATCCATCTGGACTGCTCGAGTAGGACGATTTTTGGTCTTAATCGCCTTCCATAAAAATATTATTTGTGGTTGAGTCACGTTTTGGTTTGATAAGAGAAATAGAAGGACCTCAATTTTCTAGTGAAGAATAAAGCTCACTGGAAAAATTTTTATTTAAGTATTTAACTCAAGATCACGGTAAAACCAAACTAATTATTACGTGATCCCGATGCATTCTAACAGAGACCTCATTTTTGCCCGGTGTTCTTCCTTCGTGCCCGCGCATGAACGTACACGACGGCTGCCAGAATTTTCAGGGCCACCTTCCCGTGATCTGGAGTCTAGTCTCAGAAGGGCCTCCAGAGGCGTAGGTCCGGGTCGGTGATCTTCACAAATCCAACGCTCCGTTACTCTAAGCCCTCTTTTGCCTTTCCTCATATTTGTCCATTCAAATCCCCGCAGATGATGATCTCATCAAAGGAAAACAGTAGTGATAGGTATGGCATAACATAGCTCTTCGGACAGGAACCAGGAGGCGGAACGTAGATATTCACAAGGCATAGTCTTCCTAGATATTCACAAGTTGTCCCGAGCGAGATTCCAATTATTTCTGTTACATCATCATCCCCAACAAGTTTCCTCACTTCCGAGGAGATGGCTCTGCATTTCAAGTTCTTTTTGAATAGAGTGAGCAGACCTCCACCTCTTTTTTCTTTACGGTTTTTCCTGATAGTTTTGTATCCTGAGAATGTATGAATAGGGTCATTAAAAGACAGTCTGTTGAATCAACGTAACGTTAATCTTTTGACAAGCCAGGAGTGAGTGGAGTTCCCTAATTTTTCCTTAATTCCATTTATGTTTAGCTGAAGAGACGGAAAGTGCTTTTCTCTTCGATGGGCAAAGGATTTTCTCCGGGAATGTTAGATCTTCGCAAAACTAAAAGAATAACAATAATTATGGTAGATTTAACAATTAATGTCAAATTTTGACTAATTTAAATTAATTTAATACCTATTTATTTTTAAAAATTGTTTTACAATATGGCGAACCTTTTAACATCTATATATTATTTGGCATGGGTTAGCACGTTCTTGTGGTTAGTTGTTTGTGGTATTTCATTTTAGTATTGTGATATATTTTCTTCAATAGTATATTATTGGATTCATCAAATAGTGTAGAAGCTGTTATTAAAATGTCTAATATATGTTTTATATTTTGGTAACCTATAAAAATGGATTATTTTTCACTATTTGATTTCTCCCTTTTTATATTCTTCGACTATATGTGTCTTCCAGAATATTCGATCTAAGTTGCTACGTCGTCCTCAAGATTATTTTCATGAATATTAAAACACATGTTAACGCGACGATACCTATATACAGTATTGAACTAAGATTAACTTCAATCGATGTCATTTTTATTCATTAAACACAAAGAACAGCATTTTCTATTGAATCAGGCCACATTTCTTCATTGTTATTTAGTATTTTGGACAACGTGATACCAATGGGGAGCCAATATGCAAACAACAAAGAATAATTAACATTGAACTAATATTAACTTCAATTGATGTCATATGATTTGTTAACAACAAAGAATTATTAATTTGAATAACTATTTCTTTAGTTTCTCATTCCTACAGTCGATATTTTTACTTTCAGATTTTTTTACTATTAAATTGAAAATCTCTCCCTTCGCTTACACCTTTTGAACGAGTTTGGATCAATGCAGGAGAGAAAGGCGTCCGTCTTCGTATCCCGGTTCCAGTTGTTACACACCGAGGGACTCGTATTTACGGACGTCAAATTAAAATATTTAAAACAACCTCAACGCGAAATTATTAATTGTAATACGAAATTAAATATTCCTGAACATTTATAGGTTTAAAGTTACGATCTTTATTAATAAATTTCGTCAAAATACCGCTCCTCATTTGATTCTGATTTGTCAAGCAACTATTTTTCACTGTTATCCACCATTTTGGACAATTCAAATACATTTGTTTGATGGAATCTTTTGAAATCCCTTGTCACCGAGGATTGCTAGGTTTTCTGTGAATTTGCTTGATTTTGAAGTCAGTGCAAAGTTTTTTATTTTCGATTTCTGTATTGTCTGACTAAAGAAATTTTGAGAACCAATTTAGATTTGAATGGACCATCGAATTGTATGAACTCGTGATTTCAATCCATTTTTATATTCTCTTGACTATTAGTGCCTTACAGACTATTTTTTTATTTCAGCATTATTTTATTTATTTTCTTCCAGAATTCTACTTTGCCCAATTCCTTTGACATTTCTTGTAATTCTAAATTTTTATTTATCCGAATATTCCAATTTCACAAGATTAAATTTTCCCATAATTTATCCCAAAAATATACCAAAAAGCACACAAGAGAAAAAATGTTTTTATGTTGTCCCTTACAAGGTGGTGGATACATGTCACATGCCATTAATTATCGTTTCTATACAAAGAATTAATAATCCGACATGTTATATGATTAATGACTGTATCACTGTTGAGGAATCTCATGTGATTGTGTGGAGCAAGAATTTATGTCAGCACAATCAATGAATCGATATCTAGTGTTACATTCCCCAATATGCTAATGCACAAACTTTTTGACTGTGAAGAATGAGGTCTTTGTATTTTTGCTATACTTTTGATTTTCGAACAATAACCTATGCCTTAATTTGTATGAAAATATTAAATAAACCCCAAGTCCAGCGTTTCACGACATTTGACGTTTATTTTACTACAAAATTAATGTGACTTCAAATATGGTTGAATATTGCGTTGAACGAAGCTATTTATTCATTTTTAACATATTTGGCACGATCCTTGCTTGTGATTGCGAAGGAAGGAAATTTGGTTGTATTTGAATAGAACAATGAACAAAGGCATATATAATTTGTTAAGTGAAACGTCTCATTTCTTAAGAGCCTTAGTGTTACCTTCAAATCCTAGTTTCCAATTTCAGATTCAATTAATTTTTGTTGGCTAAATGTTGTCGATCTATATCAGGAGTTCTAACTTATTCAAGCTATTGCACCCTTAACAAACTTGTAAAAATATCGTCCACGGGACCTATATGGCAACGAGTTGGAAATAAAATTTAATAATTAATGTGAACAATGATGTTGCAAAAGTTAGACACAATCACTGCGTTTACTATTAGTGGAAAATATTTGAAATTAAAACCTGATCTATATTATCGAAAAAGTTTAAATACCCTTCAAATTGTTCCGCCTTTTGCAGTATCTATTATTTTGAGCCGTATAGAAAAACCGGGGACATGATTGAACTTGACACAACTAATTTTAATTAATTTTTATAAATATGATTTTTTAATTAAAAGGACCCTGAATTTTTCTTAGTTCTATCTGACATCCGTACTTCCACAATATTATGTGAAAACTTGTTAGGACAATAATTAGCACATCCATGGTGGACCCCGCCGTATTATCGACGTTGTGTTGCCTCTCACGATTGCAACAGAGATCAACTGGAGAAGCCAACGGGTCTCACGCGTGTCGTGGCTTTGGAAGCGAAGTGATTTTACACCTTATTACTCTAGTTGTCTCGACCACAATGGAATAGAACGCGAATCGGTCGCGTAGCGCTTCGTATTTCTTCACCTATGCCTTCATTGTTTTTTTAGCGGCATGGAGTGTGTCTACTTCTCTCCGACAATGTTGGATGTGCAAAGTGGGTCGACACAACTAGCATCCCAGACCAAAGGTTTCCCCTTTTCGAATAGGAAGATTGTGTGATCTCGTCAGGACATTTCCGTCTCCTCTGTCCAGGCTAACTGGCTCAAGTATGACGGGGTATCCCGCAGACTCCAAGGCTTGCTTGACAAATCCGTTAATCGCCTTGTGACTTGGGAATCGTTCTGCACTTTTTCGACACAAGTGCTTGATTTCTCATGGCTTGTGTATAATAGGTTTTATATGCTGACTGTTCAAATAGTCTAATAAATCTTGTAAGCGAAAACATAGGTAGATACGAAAAATAGTGCATTATCGCTGGTATGGGTTGGAAGAGGTTGACCGAGATAGTGACAGAGGAGATCCTAATGGAACCTCGTTTAGCAGAAACTTAGTGACGGATTTTGTAGAACGTGCTACTACCCCACCTCTCTGTCCATATTTTCAATTTGTTCAGAATATCAGAGACAAAAACTTTCCTTGTAAGTGTCTTTCCTAGGACAGATTCTAAAGGCATTTGTATGCCAATAGAATTTACTAGGACTTTTGATGTCATAATTATTATTTATTTTAAAACTTAATAATTTTTTTTAAACTCCAAGACCACCAAGAAAGAAAAGTTAACTCACTTAGGTGATCCCAGCCTTCAAAATTATAATTTTTATTAATAACGCTAAAATTGAATTTTTATTAGTTTTTTTCCAAGTGAAAACAATTTATCACATAACAAGACGATCAAAATAATCAAGCTGATAGGATGGAATGGCTGTTTCCCGACAACTGCCAGAGAAATCCTTTGGAACAACCATTTGGTTTCTAGACGCTTATTGCTCACTTTCGATATCATTGACCCAAGTGACTTTATAAAAGAGACCGTCTTGGATTCCAAACAACGGGCTGTAAATGGAATCTTTTAAAGAAACTGTCGTATTTTTTAATATTGAAATTCTCGAATGTTTGAGCCGCCTCCGCAGCTTTCAAAGCGGAACCAGCAAGTCTCGACTGGTGAAAGGTGTTGGTACAGGCCATCCCTAATCAAGCATTTCCCCCGAGAGTAGAGGAAGACAGCTACCATGTCTGGGCGCTTTCCATATCCACTATCCAGGCCCACCAGTTCCAGAGACGACGGGAATCCAGCCGCCTTAGGAGAGCGCTTCACAACCCCGTTGATGGCTTCATGACTCAGTGAACCGGCCTCTGCTGAACGGCAAACAGCGGGTGAAGTCTTTTGCATTCCACAACAGATCCACAACGGCATGGATAAGGCTGGCACAGGTCGATCCCGAGACGGATAGATATCCCATTCCCGAGGACGTCCTGTTATAATCAATGGTTCGCCCATAAAAGGAAACGGGTTTTTATTTTTTGAACAATTTTAATATCATTGCTCTCCCCCACTCCACTGGAGGGGTTTCCACAACTGCAAGTTCCGGATGGATTCTGTTTCTACAGCAATGGAAATGGATACACATAACTAGTTTTTTTACTTTAAACTTTTTTCTCGGTGTATCCGGGGTTAGTAATTTAACGCAGTGATAATTTCTATTTGAGAATAATTCTCACTCGTACAATTTTTATGTATGGCGAAAAAATCATAGTTACTAACTCTATTTAGATGTTTGATTTTGTACAAAAACGAGGACAAGCTAGCGCTGAAATTCCAAGGTCTCACCAGAGGCTAAATCGAATGTAAACTCATCACATGACGATAAGCCTTCACGACAAAAGTTGCGCTTTCATGAACTTATTTAATGAATGTGAAGACAGTAATATATATGAAGTGAGAAATCACTTGGTGGAGGAACCTAAAGGTTGGTGACTTTACTATTGTTGGTGTTCAGAGGACGACGTCTTGGAAGCTAAGGAGATACTCGAACTTGTCTCTAGGGAGCGAAATTGTCTCCCTGTGGAATGAATAGAGGATCCTTTTGAATGCCGGCCAGTCATTCGGAGTCACCTGAGTAAGGTGGATCCAATGACGTCACCAGAGAAAAGGAAGAGATATCTTTAACCACTTATCCACATGGTAACACATGTCATCGGGGCCGTAGAATCATTCTATTATCACGGGGGTTAGAATACTTAAAAATTCAAGATATAAGGTCCCCTGTAGCATAAAAGATTGAATTCTACTAAAATTGGTGCATGATCGTATATGACAGAAACTCCCGCCTTCTTGACGCTCCAGTTGTCAAGACAACACTCACAAGAAATGTGAATCGGTCGAGAATCCCTTGGTGTTTCTTCTCTTAGACTTCTCTGCGGCGGATAGTGCCTTGATCCTTGTAGGAAACAGGGAGTCGACACATAATGTCAATTTTTTTAAATTGACCTCTGACAAATTTTCATTAAACAAACCCCCATTATAAAATGTGGGGAAAATCTAATTTTTAGAGTCGCTAAAATTTTCTTCTGTTCCTTCAACCAGCATCTAACAGCAGAGTAAAATACCCCAAATAAAACCCACAACATGGAGCCCCATACAAAGAAGTCACCATTGATAACCCCTGAACGCCAAATAAATAAATAGTAAACCAATTAATTTTTTTACGATTCAAAATAAAATAGAAAATTTTATATTTCAGGGTCAATCAAAATTTACGTCGAATTTAAGCAAAGAGGAGAATTCGTGACTTAGCAGTGAATAGAGTCTTCTGTCTGTTCTTAAATCAACCCAATCATTTTTCAACAAGTCATAATGGGAGGGACCACTTATGGGAGATGAAAGCCATATTTGTTTGGAAGGCAGTTGACGACTTATCACAAAAGTCCCGATTTTCTTAGAAATTTCAACGGAAATTGAGGAATCTTGGATATCTGCAGAGAAGTCGGGATTGACTATACCAGAGTCCTCGAGTTTGTAAAAAATATCTCCAAGGTGGATAAAGGCCTTCTTGAGGGCTGTTAGATATTCCTGCTCTGAACTTTAATCAACTTTTAAGATAGTACCACTTTTGGCTAAGAGCTCGATAGATATTCTTGAAATTGTTGTTTTCGGATAAAACCATGTGAATTTTTGATTTACTGAAAGATGACAACAAAGTGCAACATGGAACAAAAAACATTTTATAAATTTATTTAAATTTAAATATATATCATTAAAAATACTTAAATCAAAGAAAATGTCAAAGAAAGTCAAAGGGCTCAACTATGGGTTGCGGGAATTGAGAACGTAATGGGAGTTACTTCTCATGGTCGCGAGCTCAATGTTCTGGAAGAGCCATCGCGTCATTCAAGGCTTTCCCTATAAACTTTGATGTGCTGGGGACAAGTACTCTAGACGGCTCAATGGACATCGGCTAGAAAGCGAACAGATTCCCAGTGCTACGATGTTTTCTCTTTTAGGAATCGTCAGCAGTATTCGTTGTGGAACCTACACATAGCGATGACTTGAACAGATTCACGTTTTAAAAATGTATCCGTGCAGGTTATGTCCCGAATGAGACACCGTAAGAGACAGCTTCATGGCATGATTGTTACACGATCCGACCTCTTGCCATTATTTCTGTCAAGTCCGACGGATTCCAGACGGCAATTCGATAACCTCATGTCAATTACGTTTAGCATGGCATGGAGACGGAATTTCCTGGCACATCGTCAGCATGAAAGTGGTTAACCGTCCCACCCCGTCATCATAGGTGTTCCAAGCAGATATCGAGGCCTAGACAAAGAGCAACTCCAACAAGAATAGTATCGTTATCCAGCTGAGTACCAACTGCGTGAACCGGGAAGGCATTGAGCCAGGACCGCGAATTTTCTACGGACATGTGCAGAATGAGTATATGTTGACCTTTCTAATTCCTGTAGCGTCTTTTCATTGGATTTATCTCAATCTCTTTGGAATTATAGTCCATTGGGACATCTAACCCGTTTTTTGTCCCTGTTGCACAACCTTGTTAAGCATAGGGTCCAGACTCAACCCGAGGCAGAAATATTAGATTGAACGGCAAGCCAAGGGGTGACAAGAATAGCCAAGAAAGTAGAAGATCCTAAGCTTATTTCCCCAATCCTGATACCAGACAGTGCTATCAAATCGAATATTCATCATTTTTGCAGTCTCTGTCAAATAAGGTGCTCCAGAATTTTGAGGGAATCAGAATCGTGGAAACAGAGGGAACTTCGTAGCGAGAAAACCACCTTGGGAACAAAATTGGGAAAAAGCGGTATATCTAACATGGTCAATAGTCAGGGAGAAAAGAAGAGGTCCAAGACGGTTACCTCACTGCACACCAGTAAAAGAGCCAACAATATGATCTCCGAAAATAAGCAATCTCTCCAATTCATGAGCAGATTAGCGAAGACATCCTGATCACGCCTGAGGGAATAGAACGGGTTAAAGATATCCAGCTCCACAGGTGATTTACACTCACAAATTTCCCGAGAAGGCAAACAGTGTGTCGAATGTATGTCAACCTCACAGCCGTGAGAGATACCAACGCCTAGATGAGCCGGAGACATCTCAGTCGGTTTCGTGAGTCTCCCCGAAATCTAAGACACCAAGCTTCTCAAGCGAATACCCCGCCCAGTTTGTTGAATGTGTATAAAAGAGGGCTAAAGAAAATGTTCCTGATCAAAGGGTCGAAGTACCATTGATTAGTCTGTTGGTCAAATAAAGACATTTTTTGAAGAAGGTCACCAACTCAACAACCATCCACCAATTGACTGATAAACCACCAGTCTTTGATACTAACATTCCATTAACCACAATTAGTCACACCCAAAAAATATAACCAAAATATGTTAATTCAAACAGAAAATATGAAGGTAGTCTCATGTCGGTACACTTCTCCCGGTCTCAGAACAGGGGAAGGAAAACAGTGAGGCTAAATCAAACCCACGAATACATTATTAATGGCATCAGGATAATTTTGTGTCTCCAAACAGAAGGCACCTTGTGGTTGATACAAGACGTCTCCCTTTCCAGGAATATCAATAAGATAGTTTCCTGTATAAAACTGCATCCCCGGTAGAGTACTTTCAACTGTAAGCGCTCTCCCACTAGGAGGATGGACCACCCTGGAATAAATATCAAGACTCTGCACTTTGCCATCGTTTTTAGAGTCCCTGAATTTCCATAGCAATAGTTGAGATCGAATCCACTCTTATCATTAGCTAAAAGCGCCTCTGAAAACACACGTGGCTTTCTAAAGTCGAATACCGTATTCTCCACGGTCCTGATCTCCCCTAATTAGGTAAGAAAAGTAAGGAACCATTAGGAACTAAAGAATCGTCAAGGGGAGTGTAAAACGAGGCTCCAAACTGAAAATGGTGATCTGAGATCATCCCCGAGTCCTTAATTGTTACCCGAAATCAACGTGTCCCCCCAAATTGAAGTAAGAATGATTCGTCAGATTGACGATTGTTGGTGAGCTGCAAATGGCGGAGTATTCAGCACGTAGCACAACTCCAGGAGACTGGGAATTTGAGGCTTCCCCCAGTGAGTACTGAACTGACACATCCACGTCCCCAGGGTACCCTTCTTCTCCGTCACAACTGCGCAAAATAAAAGTGACTCGGTTATGTTCTTCATCCACCTTATAATCCCAGGACTTTTTATTGAACCCGACAATTCCGCCATGAAGATGACAGTCCTTCACATTTTGTGACAACTGGTGGACTTTCCCGTCCAGTGAAAACCGGCCCTCCCTGACCCTGTTGGCCACTCTCCCACAAACAGCTCCCAAGTATACACTACTCTCTTCGTATTCTTTGATTACGTCATCACTGTACCTGACAAGTTGGAATGACCTAGCACAACATCAGAATATTCCCCATTTTTGTCTGGTACATATATAGAAGTCACCGTGGCACCATAGTTTATCAGTTCTACCTTTCCGTGACTGTCCACCAAAGTAAATCTACCAATGAACAAAATGATCAGACTTTATGATTTCCTCCCCATTTTTAGTGAAGCCGTAACTATATTTTGAAATTGGCATTTGGAATTTTTTATTAAGAAATAAAACGAGCAAAACAATTTTTAAATTTAATTTAAAATTAAAATAAATAAGTATTCTTTGTGGCCACAAATTATAAAATATACTAGACACCCGTGGGGGGCTATCGCGAGCGTCGATTATTTTGCAAACGACGATGAGTCTCTTCTGTGACCTCTACAGCCCGGACTTGTTAGGCATGTGTTCTCAATTCAGTTAACCGACTGCTATTCTGTTCTGCTGATTCTTCATTAGCATTTGTTGTGCATGTGTTAAATTACTTAGGAGACTTGAAGTAAGTATTTTTATTATTCCATTTGTAAGAAGAATGTTCAAATAAGCAGTTTTAAAAAATCAAGTTTTTATTTTTACCCACTTGGGGTGTCTCCCTCTGGGATCTCTTGTATCCTGTATCAGTGCCTAGAAATGATTAAAGTTGAACGTTTCTGAAATTAGCATTAAAGGTCACGCCACTTGCAGGAGTGATATTGATCGAAATTTTCCGAAACTCGAATTTTTCACTCACTTTTTTGGAAATGTTTATATTTGTTCAAAAGTTTTTTTTTAATTAAAATCCGTCCATGATAACTTAAGGGATTGGGTTCATACTAATGCCACCGGTAAGTGGTTAAGATGACACTGGTATACACGCCCAAACACTCCGAGCTCAATGACTACCCCTCAAAGAACCTAATTGATATTACTACTGGAATCCAGACTTTCTACCTTCACTCCTCCTAAAATCTCGATTACTCAGTATTTGTGTCGTAACGTGGAGTGACTCTTTCCTGGATGGTCTGATCACCCCTGACCATTTCTTTCCCCGACACACCCGGTCGTCATCGACATTCCCTTATTTTCCTCGCGTGCTGCAGTTGGAAGGATCTTCGTAAGTAAAGGAAAGCAAGATGGAACGATTTGACTAACTCAATTGAGTCTATCCTCTCTATAACTTTGCCAGTCAGAAAAAAATTCAATACCAAAATTTTCATGATCTCATCCATGAAAGAAGACATGTAAAGAGATCAAAGACAATCATCAACTCTGTACATAACTATCCCCCATGAACAAGAAACAACTAATCGATTTCGAAAATACTCCCTTACCTGAAGGAAATGTCCTGGCTAAATAAAACCTATTTCCCCCATGGTTCTATCCAACAAGACTAAGTCTTCCACTATTCCTTATGTCTAAAAATCTTAGCTCGCAAATATTTTCTCTGGAGACTGACTTGAACCATTTTACACTCCCATAGGTCTCGTTTCCGTTATCTTTTCATTTGTGCTTCTCGGGGATCAGGTCTCCCCTTAATTTCAGTCTTAGCGTCATTGGCATACATGTAGCTCATGCAACCTTCTCTATTCTATCTTGGCGATCTTATTTACCTCCAAAGTCCTCAGTAATGGTCATAGTCTATCCCTACATAACCGGTTTTTGAGGTCACTCAAACGACTAAATAATGTCTAACCCCCTTAGAAAAACAATTAATCAGGACGGGGGTTAATTATGCCTACCCAATGCATATTATTCATACTCATACAAAAGTGCAACACTCAGCCTTAAGGGCTGTTTAAAATCTACCCTGGTGACCATTACATACGGGCTGTTTAAAATCTACCCCTGGGGACCATTACGCTGGGACTTGAAGATCCTTCAGTTGGGCTTCACCCGGAAATGCGAAGCTTACAATACCTACAACAATCACTTGACCCTAATCCCCAATCTTCCCACTGTTAAAAATTTTTAACCGCAGACACATATGTAGGATCCTCACTGATCTGCAAAGAACTTTCAGAAAAATCACACTTGTCTCCAAAAACAGAACATGGACTGAAAAAGTACACGACTACCTGTCCATGTTAGTTGAGCTGGGGTTAATAATTTAATGCCACAAAAGTCTTTGATGCGTCTGACATTGAACATTGAGGTAAGTAAAGTACTTTCTGAGCAAAATCAGACAATTATTTTTTTACAAAAACACTTAACAACTACTAGAAGTGTCTTTCAGTAAAGGCTGGCCTCTCGGAATTGAAAACCGATTCCCTCAATAAGCAAGCTCCTTTCTCTAATATCTTTCTTCCTCCTTGCAATAGCCGATCCGATACGTTTCAGCAGGGTCAGTGATCTGCTTTCAAGATAAACAAAAATATTCTTCAATATGCTTGGCCCCAGCACGACAAGGTTTATCAGGCTGATTGGTCAGCTTGAAGGACTGCGGAAGGAATATCTTTTAGAGTCCCTTAACAATAAAATTTCAAAAATATAGTTTTTACAAATAAGCCAAAAATTTGATCGCAGTAAGAAACCAAAATTCTTATTCAAACCAACCTATATCGTTTTTTAATGTAAAATGTGATGATTTCGAACGTGGCATCACTATTAAAAATTTTCGCACGCCAATTATAAGCGGTTTATATTTTCTCCTGTGTAACTGCAACACAAAAGACGTTCTTTTCTTATTTTATGTCCGCTGTGTGACTCATTTCTTTCAACAAAACTCTTTTTGGAAACGGCTTTATAAAATAATGCAGTTTCATCACAATTGAAAATGTTTTCTTCATATTTCTCAAGCAAATCATTGAGAGTCGATGGAAGTTTTCCGCACCTCCTTTATCAGCTGATTGTGATTCTGAATTTTATTTCGAATTGCTTCTTAAATCTGTAGCCATCCATTGGAAGCAGTGAAACATGATTTGTATTTTTATATGCAATTTTACGTGCAATTAGCTTTAGGTTGGCCCATTGATTGGGAAACCTTTAGACCTGAGAATACGAAAAATCTCGTAAACTTGGCCATTCAATTCGTATCCAATTGTCTCTTCGGATATTGAGAACCCTTGAGCTAGGATTCCTTCCCCTTTCTTTTTTAGTCGGTATAGCACTCCTATAGAGATGTTAAATCTTTCACAAATCAATTTATCCTTATAGAGACATGATTGTATATCCTCGCAAATTCTGATCTTTTCGCTTTGATATAGTTTTCTAGGCATTCGCTTTCTAAAATTTATAGAATAACTTCAAAAATTGATAATTAACTAACTTTTTTGGTTAAATAAATTTGGTAAAACAGGTTAGAATAAATAAATAATAATAAATCAAAAATTATAGCGAATTTTATAGGGATGGCGAAAATATTTCCCCAAAAGCAAGGTTTTCCCTAAAAAAGGGTTTCCCCAATTCGGGGTCGCACTGTAATAATGAAATTTTCTTTAGTAATAAACCCCAAATTGGGGAAATTTGGGTGACAATTCTTAAATTAGATAATGCAACTTGTTTACTTGTGGCCTGCGACGAAATAAAAATACGAAATTGCTTTGAAAAAACCTTGTAAGTTGAAATTTACTAGAAAACAACATGATAAAGAAAACAGCCCAATAATCAGGATATAATTGGAAAATGAAAATTTAGAGATCTTTATGATTACATTGAGATTTTAGAGTATGAAGTCATCAAAGATAGGAACGTGCTTTCACTATGCACATTAATGTAGTCAAACAAGAAACACCTGAAAATGCTCTTAAAAAAGATTTAAAGCAGATATTTCGCATTCACTACGAAAAAAGAACAAAATAAGACGAAAATGACACATTTTTATCAACAAATAAAATCTAATGATTATAGTAATTTATTATTGTAGAAATAATTTTTCCACATTTTGTATTAAGCTTTTTAAGAAGACCCTCATTTTTAGGGAAAACCTCAAAATCGGAGAATTTTTGCCCCATTTCGGGGTCGGGTTCTATCACAAAATCTACGCTCATTAAGAAGAATAGTTTTGAACTATTCTGGATTAGATCAGTTGCTCAGAGTCGCAGCATAAAAACATTACACAAAGCATAATAGGATGAAATATTTGGATTTTATGGATGATCCAACGGAAGTAAAGAAAAATGTGGAGGATCCAGTATCGGACGAAGGTTTTCTTCGAAGAGATGTGAGCCCTTCGAAGGACTCTGTTTGAGGCAGAGGCTCGAAATGCCGATGATTAGTGGGAACTCCTTCGCAATCCTGGCCTCTTAAATAAAAGACTTTGTTTCCTTTTTAAAAAAAATTAATGTTTCTTTTTTCAAAAATTAAAAATTTAAGTGCCATATTTTTTGGTTTATTTTTAAGTGCTATGTTTTAAATTTAGCTGCTATAAAAACTGCGCTGCACCTGATAATTATTCCTATTCTGTTACTGAAGATCAATGAAAATTTCAGACCACGGTGACACCAATCTAACTACTCGTGTGATCACGACGACCTCCAGCAGAGGCCTTATTTTGGCACAATTCTCCCCACTCGAGCCCACACAAACACGGTTTAGAACCGGATGCTCATAGTTGAACGGGCACGTCACTCGGTTCTTATAAATTTTTTAGTCAGCTCTTCTGCCGGTATGTAGTAACAATCCGGTTCCCAATTAATGACACACTGATGACGCCGTAACACGTCAATTCGAGAGTATCATTTATGCGTGAATTGGATCGCAACGAGATTTGAACCCAGAACTATATGTATTTTGTCTGGCACTTTTGACACTCCACTACTCCCATCTTAGGGATTTAAGAGAAGAGACCTTTCCAGAAGTCCATCACTCAGTAACTTTGAATGCTCTTTTCTGGCTGGCTATGATCTTAAGGACATTTGTCCCTTAAATGAGCGTACCATGAGACACATGCGTAAGAAACGCATGGTTAGCTTTAGATAGTCTCTACCATACTTGTCCATAACTCTAAGAGGAATTTCAGTACATTGATTCCCCATTTTGGCAAAACGCTTTCAAAATATTACTTATCAGAAAATCAACAGACAGGCAAATATAACTTAACATTTTATCCGTAAAAAGTCATAATGTCCAATTTTGTGGAATTTAAATTACTTGAAATTAGAGTTTTGAGTTTCATCTCATTGGTTACTTTAATTTTTATTATCAAATTTTCAAATAAAAAAAATTTCTTAGATCTTTTATCTCCTTTTAAGGTCTCCATGCAGTTTTATATAGGGTTTCCCCAATATTAGCGTCACTAATATTTAAGGGTAAAAACAACCTTTTTAAATTTTTTTCTGAATAAACTCTCAATTGGATGAGAAATGGTAAGGGGTAATGGAAGGTACTATTTCAATCAATTCTTTAATACCCGTATAATGATGAATAAGCAAATATATTCACTGCATACCGCACACGACAATCAGCAAACTTGTTGCTCAAATGGGTCCCTCATCATTCGCATTTCCCCATGAAATACGATCATATTCAATTCCCCTCTAAGAGACTACCATTAACCGATCGCACACGTGGGTTGAACCTCGACCTTCACATTTCCCCTAAATGCTTATTCAGCAGAAAATGACCAGTCATCACTAATTTTATTATCACGTGGGTAATATTTTAGCGACAATTCCAACCCACGTGGGTAACTCTTCTCAAGACAACTGGTTAAAACACAAACTTAATAAGCTAATAATTAAGTTTATTCAAAAATCACAAATAGTAAAAATACAGATCAAACATTCAAACTGCCACTCATAAGCCTAAAAGCTGTCAATCTGTAAAGGAAAGTGTTCCACAACGCCCTGCACTTTGTTTCATCAAACATGTGGTAAGTAGGGGCGCCCCCTCAGCTTCAAAACAGATCACCATCAGTTGGTTGCACTAAACGTGGTTATATTCAAATACAATGTATGAGTATTTCGGATCGTGGTTCACAGCAGCCGCCAGTGCGGCCAGTTTGACTGGAATATCAAAGAGTCCCTTGCCAACCCGAATAGAAGAGACGCACCAAGAATCACTAGTGAGTAAGTCCACCGATTACTCAATTTTGAGTAGATAGTTGACATCCCCACAGTAGGAGAGGACCGGGTGGGACACGGGTATTCCGTTGTTTACCGCTTTACTCTCCACTGGACGTTTCTTAGACACATTGAAGCCTGCCATGACTTTAGGATCACGTGCGCATCAGTTGGTTTTGTCCATTCAAGTATTTCCCATAATTTAGTATAGCACGTGGTTTCTGAAGGTGGGTTATCCAACTCCTTTTTTCCAGTTGTATTAGAAAATGGGGATTTTAGGATCTCCGTAATCTTTGGGTTTTCATAATGTTTCTCGACCAGGTCATCATAGAAAGGCATGTGGTAAATACCGTACATTTGCTTAGCAAAAGACTTCATTGAAAGCCCCCTAATCATTCTGATTTGCATATAAAGTCTCTTCATGTCACCAAGAAGAATAACTAAAAGGCGGTTTTTTAAATCAAAAATAATATTTAATTCATTTAAAATGATGAATTAAATATTATTTTTTTAATACGACTTTTATTATTTCTTCTTATTGGTAAATAGGATTATTCCACGTGGGGCAATGTGGCTAATTGGTTTAAGATTTTCCTTTCTTCCCTCTGGTGGCGTCATTTGATCCAACCTACTCAGGAGAAGCCCAATGTCTGGTCGGCATTCAAAAGTATCCAACTATTCATTCCACCGGTTGAAACTTTCGTTCCTAGGCAACGAGTTCTGGATTCGACCTCAACTCCCAGACATGTCCTCTGGATCACTGTTGTGTCAGTGGTAGGAAAAATGCCCATTTGCTCCCTCAGTCTATTGATAAATCCTTGGAAGGTCTTCCAAACTGTTATGACCCGGAGGTTTTCTTTTTTGTCTTTATTTGGAAGTACTTGTCCCTTTATAGTGAATACACTAAATTAAGTTGTCAACCCCATATTAGCTAACAAGTAGAAGTTGGAGGCCATTAACCGATTTAGGTTATTCCAGTGGTTTTTCAACGTTCATCTCTAGTCCTGGTGGTCCGGGGCAAGAAGAGATCTCGACCTTCTCTTCCATCCAGAAATAAATAATGTTCACACTATAGGCGTGCAAGTTTAACACTAATGGTCCTTGAGACTAATGTTTTGAAACACCGATCTAAAGAGGTCTACATTGTAGTATTTTATTGTCTCCAAAGGTCCGTATGGCACGGATGTCACGAAGTCGTGAATTCTTTCAGTCGGGATTTGGATTTTTGTCGGAATATAACAGTCAATTGCTTATTATTAGCTTATTCTTGATTAAAATATGAATTTGAAAAACTCTAGTGGAGATCATCCATCACAGGATTGGGAAAAGTTGGAGATCCATTTAGAGGTACCTCCCTGGTTGTCCTATACTGTCTGAACAATGAGACTCGTTCTAAAGCTGGATGATCTCTAGAAAGAAGATATCAAAGACTACTAATTAAGTGATCCCATTTTCTAGCATCTCCTGAACTCTCTTATCATGGTTCGCCAGCGATCCCACCGTCTTCCAGAAATGTCTTTTCGAACGTTGGAAAACTCGACATTGTTTCTGGCCGACTCCCATGAGGGAGAGTTGCAATCGATGCTTTTTCTTGTTAGTTAAAGCACATTCACGTTACTAGTAAACACTGTTTATGGTTTCGCTTGTTCTCCATCCTTTTCGCTGTCGTGCTCTTTTCCAGATCGTCCAGTCGCCCTTGATCACTGCGTAATCCCTGCAAGTGTCCATGGAAGACAACTTCTTGGACGTCCTCTGAATGCAGGAGATACAGTGTGGCCGAAAAATTCTTCCATGGGGGCATTTCATGGTGTCTGTGGCCTATCCGTAGAATATGTCCCAAAAGGTGCCAGCGGGCTTAAAGTACGTTCAGACACTCAGTCAGTCTGTATAATTTATTTTTTGAGATTTTCTTTGGCCAAGAGTATCCAAGGAGTTTTCTTAGTTTCCTCAATTGTTCCATATTTTTCTTTGATGTTCCCAAGTACCTGCGTTGTACATGAGGACTGGTCGGACAAATCCATTATATAAGCGTAATCGCAGTTTAGTAGGAATTTGATTCTTTCTCATCAGAATGGATTGTGTTTTGATTCTTTTGCTATTGTGGCCAATATCTTTCGTTGTATGATAGCTTTTACGTGTGAGGGAAGAATACTCGTGGTTTTCCAATGGAGTGAGTTGATATGTTCAATCCTGAGGAAGAATGGGAAAATCTCCAGGCGAACAAGTGTATTCGATGATCGGAGCAATGATCTTATGAAAAAGCCTGTTAATGCAGAAAGAGGGCGCTTTATGTGCGACAACCTTAGAAACATTCAGATTCCTCAATTCTAGCTTCCACAAAGCTCGCTCAGTCCTATGGATTTGATAGTTGTATTAGGCTGCAATTCTATTTATGTACCCTCGGTCCCTTTAAGTGAAAGAAATCGATAACTAACAAGAACGTAACTACCAATGAAGTATGTTCCCAGAAATCCAACAGGTTGACTCCTTACGGGGGAGAAACAGAAGCCGGGCCAGTACACGAGAAAAGGTGATCTATCCGTGGTCATCAAGTGTACATGAAGGGCAAAGTGGCGAATTTACAATCCCAGTCTTGTATAGGTGGTGACATTAAAGCTCATGTGGTGACCGCAACGGAGGCGTCCAGGTCTACTCGAATTCCACAAGGAAAAGAAGATTCACTGACATCAATTCCCGGTGGGGGCGATCACTAGTCTTCGGATTGCATTTGCTGACACCCAGTATTGTATATTTTTAGAATTATCCTCGTTTTCCGGAAAAGATTTGAGGGTGTTTGTTCTATCTCCTAGAGTAGGTATTATCCTCTTTTTATTAGTGGAGCAAGTTGAGCTTTTGGCTGAGAGTTGTCCCATATATATGAAACGTCACGAGAATGATAAACACGTGTCAAACATCAGTCACAATATTTTAAGGTTTTAACAATATGAAGAGGAGTGTTATTAAGACATAGCATAGGTTCCAGGTTATACTGAGGACGGTCAGTTGTAAAATGGTTATAAATGATTTGGCGGGAGAAGGATTCGAGAGATTATGGTCCACCCATGAGGAAATAGTATTAGGGTGTTCTTGAAGAATGTAGAAGCAATGGTTGTATTATGGTGACGTGACGCAATTTCAATATCATCAGCATACATTAGTGATGTACTCTCGTTAGTTTGCAAGCTGGACAAATGTGAGTCAAAAAGTACTGGAAGAGAACTGAGCCTTGGGGACTCCATTGGGTGGTACGTGCCTAAATGTATGGCGAAAGCTTTATCAATGTCAATGGATGCCAATTAAATTAAACTGAGAGATACAAACTCAAAGGTCTTGAAAAACCAAACCCGTGAATAAAGAAGAAAATCCGAGTTCTAGGAAATAAAATAGCAAATTACTAAATTTCTTGAAAATCCCCTTTTTTGTCGGTCATGTTTAATCTATTCATAAACGATTCACCCATAAGACACTTTAATTTAAAAAAAAGACCTCACCACATTTGAGACACTTTTAAATCAGAACGATGCCCAGTTTATTTCACACAAGCTTCTACCCATTCACCGAGAATACAGAGAGTGCGTAGGATCTAGGAAAGAACACCGAGATTTATTTATTTTTATTTATTTGCCCATTCTCTTTAAGTGAAGGAAACCGGTGGCTAACAAAAACGTCACAACCAAGAACAGAAGCTTCCAGAGATCCATCAGGTGAACACCGAGATGGCTGGGATGCTACAAGCCATATAATAATTTTCTAATAAAGATTTATCGAGACTCACGTGGATCCTTGGTGACCCTATGGATCATTGAGCCAATCCGACGGACTAGATCGTGCTTGTGAACCAAGGATTCCAACATCGTTAAATTAATAATGAACTTAGTAGCCTCGACACGTTCCACAGAAGGTAAATACGTGTGGTTATTGGTGATCAATGGGAAAAAAAGATGGAATTTCGGACACATACTGGGCCATGATCCTAAAACTCTAGCGAATTATGCGATGGAAGTATAATTCACGGAGGAATCCGTAAAATTTCGAGGAAGACAAGGAATATCCCCTCCAGTTGTTCTCAACATCGGCATAACAAAAATCAGTGATAAAATTTTCGCATAAGAAGATCTCGATAACCTACGACGGTGACTGGTTCAAAAATGAACTTTCCACCGAGACTTTTGTATTTTTTTATTAAGGGTCTTGGCCCTTTCCGAGACTGATCCTAAATGAGTTGCCATCAGTGCAAGGTTGGAGGGGAAAGGCCACCCACACAGATGGCGCTTCAGACTGGTATCGACCGCTTTCAAGTGGGAAAAGATTTGTTCCGCTAGTACTTTTGTTGGATGAAGCTAGTCCTAGAGCCTCCAACTGAACCGGAAATCGGGAGACTTCTGATCTTCACGCATAACTCTGTTATTGACTCTATGCCTTGGACTCTCAAGGTTTTCAAGGAAAGGCGTGAAAACCTTTAGCGTCGATCATCCTTCCACGTCTACCGTGGTGGTTTGCGATACTTTTATATGGGGTAGGATCTGGCGTATGAGACAGACAAGACAGGAAAGCTGTAAAAGCGAGTTACAGTGGCGAGCGAATCTCAATCCCCCCTCCAAATTGAAGCGGTAATTTGCATTGGATCCAGCCAGTTTCATCAAATGAAATATTAAATGTTTCTTCTACGTCAGCCCTTAACCTCTTGTCGAAGGTTGAAACAGGAGGCTGTCCGTAGAAAAAAATAGACCAGATGTGGAAGTTTTATTCACTATGTAAAAGTTTTATTCATTATTAATTTTATTTTAGTAAAATTTTAAGTAATTCTATTTAAAATAAATTCTAAGATGACCTGAAAAAAATAAAAATTATTGATAAAGCGGTAAATTTTGGTTTAAGTTAATCTTTAAGGGGGTTTAAGTTAATCTTTTTAATCAAAATTTATTTGCTTACCTGATAAACGCATTCACAATTCAACCTCACCATTACCGGGCGCCACCACAACAACAGGTGAACCGCATGCCGCCACGCTAATTTACAATTTGTCAGCCAAAGAAATGCAAGTGGTGGAGAAGATCCTCGAAAAACGAGTCCGTGACGAATTGTCAATTTGCTCAAAAATAGCTTCATAGGGCAGGAATTTCACTATGGAATAACGACGACACAAAATCTCCATAAAATTAACAAAAAACGCGCTTTGTGGATTCCAAGTCAGTTAACTGTCATTATGGATATTTTATAATAAAATTTAAATGATTTACTTTATTTATGTAATCAAACACGTGACAATTAACATAAAATTTTCCAAATTTACAAATCAATAGATACGATAACTCGCAGATAAATGGACGGATTTTAATCTTAAAAAAGTTTTTATCAAATAAAAACATTGCCAAAAAAGTGAGCGAAGCAGATATGAAGAATTTGAGTTTCCGAAAATTCGATCAATATCATCCTGTCAAGTGGCGTGACCTCAATGTTAATTTCAAAAACTTTTTACTTTAATCTTTACTTTAATCACTAATACAAGATCCCGGAGATGGGGAACAATGGGAGACAACTCACGTGGGTAAAAAATCAAAACTTTTTTGACTCGCCTTCCACAGGAGCATGCCTACAGCTCGATGGAGTTCACGCACGGCTAAGAAGGAAGAGCTCATTCATTAAATGTCCTCTCTCTGTTATTTCCAGCTTCTGACTTTTATGACAAGCTCAGGGCCTCTATGGTCTCAGAAATATTTGATCATGAGAACATCAAGAAGGGTCTCTTATTGTTGCTGGTTCGGGTAGTTGATATCTCTACTCGAGTAGAGTTGTACTAATTGAGGCTGTTTTGAAGGATCAATTATTATTATTAACCCCAGGCTTACCATTGTAAGCCCAGCACAAACAGTCATAACTAATTAATCCACGGAAGGAACCAAAGGGAGAACATCTGCTTGTGCCGACCAAATCCATCTTCCAATACTTCATTACAGGCTTCCGCTTACGAAGAGAGGTGGAAAAGTAGGTCCGCCCTCTTCCATTTTTGTCCCATGTCCTACCGTCGCGGACATCACTATTCTTTAGCGGAATGGTTTTCATAATGCAATCTTCATCAGAGGATTTGGTCAGGGATAAAGTAGGAAGAATAGTAAATATCTAAACATTCAACTCCTTGCAGTCCTTGTAAACAAAAATTTATATTTCTTTTAAATTGTTGATAAAAATTATTTAATGTGAATGGATCTCTGCTTACAGCATTTCTAATGAATCCAGCGAATGCGCAGGGACAAATCAACCCCCGTTGATTTAATTGGTTGTCGTATGCTTACCGATAATTCTGTCTTTCCTTCTGACTTTCGTCATCAAATACTTATTGAAGCTATGTCATCGTGGCAAACTAAGGACTAGATTACATCCCAAGCTATTAGCAGGTTAAAAAGCACACCCGTTTTTGCAATACAGTAAATGTTCCAATTTATCTCAGGAAACTCGAAATAATATTATGTCACATGGGCGGCGCGTAACGCATGGGCAGCCTGTTACATTTTTTCGACCTTGAAAAGGTCTTTTGATTATCCGACATTATTATTATTAATGTCGGATCACTGGGTCAAAAGAAAGAAATAAAAGTTCTCATCTAACTAAGTGATCCCAGACCGACAAAGATGAGGATGAGTCCCTCATTGGATTATCCGACATTTAATTTTATATATCCGATTTATATCTTGATTTAATCCTGTTAAATTAGTTTTTTATTTATAAATGTTATGATTATAAAGATTTTATTTTTTTATAGCGGTAAACCTAGATTTCTAGCGTGATTTATAGCATGGAAGATTATTTTGTTGCAATGGCTTCTTACAAGGGTTTTGTGAAAGATTGCGTTGAATATCAAACTTTAAAAGATGCTTTGCATGGTAAATTTCCCGAAAATCTTCCGAGGCACCAAAAATATAGGCTTGTAAAGAAGATAGAGAATTTTTCTATTATCAATGACAGGTATTGTAAATTTTCAATAATTTTAGACTGTATCTTAAATCAACTGATTCCAAGTTAGTCATATCCTGGATAATGAAACCGAAATGGAGCATGTTGCGAAATCGTTGCACGAGTTTTCACACGGAGGAGTCAATAAAATTGAGTATGAATGTTCAAGAAATAAGAAAACTTTGCGAAGATTTTAACATTAAGCAAATTCACGGAAGGCCTAACAATCCACGGGCACAAGGAATTGTAGAAAGATTTAATCAGACGATCACGAGGAAGTTGTCAAAAATGCTGGATAACAGTGAAAAAAAGTGGCTTGATAAATTAGAAAGTGCTGTCTACAGTTACAACATATCGGTCCATTCATTTTCTAACGAAAGTCCTTTCGAAAGATATCGAGGAATTAAGGGAATAAATTCAATAATTAATGGTTATACTTATATCATTATGACTTAGATAATTTAAGTGATGAGTGTGCGATTCCAGAACAAATTGACGATTTGGTTAATTGTTCGACTCCAGAATCTATTGAAAATCACGTAGTTTGATTTAAAAAATTTATATATAGATAATTCCCAGTCAGATAATTTGTGTCCGAATGCGAAGAGATTCAATTCGAAATTAAATCGATTGAAGAAAATTCAATTATTACAAAGCTATGAACAGGAAAATGAATGTTCATAATAGTAAATATACTTTTAACATGGGAGATAAAGTATGAATCAAAAACATTAATAAATAGGTTCGGGCTAAAAAGGACTTTGGAACAAATCCCTCATTGCGACTGGATAAGTTTGAGTCTCAGTATTATCCAGTTGCAGAAATAATTAATATTTTATCGAATAATCGCGTGGAGGTAGTTTTAAATAGTTTAATTTGATAGATAAAAAATTCGAAAGGAGAAATATCGACTGTATTAATGAGTAGACTAAAAAAAGTTACTTAAATTTAATTTTTTGTGGTTAATAAATCATTTATAAAATTAATTGAAGTTAATCTTGGTTCAAGGTTATAAAATTAATTGAAGTTAATCTTGGTTCAAGGTTAATGTAACAGGCTGCCCATAGGTAACGCTTGGCCCAATGTGCATATTAATTCATCCAGTTTTGTTTGCAAAGGTAGTTTTTTTCTTATTTTTAAAAAAACTTAATACATCTTTAAAAAACCTCAATTATTATTAATGAACTGAATGGAGATATCCTCAGTAAGGTCAGTGAACTTTGTAAATTTCCTGGTGAGTAAACTTATAACCGAAAGTGTGGTGACCAAAATTGCAAATCTGGTGATGAAAATATAACATGGAACAGGTCAGAAGGAATACCTGTGGGCGATCATGTCCACAGAATAGCTAACAGACTCAAATTAGTTGGCGAAGAAAAGACAAAGTACCAAACATGCAAAATGTAAAATCCTGAAATGGAAAATCCAAGCCGTCCTGTAAGACCATGCGCGGGCACAAGGGAGGAACATCGGGCAAAAATCGGGATCACGTGATAATTAGTTTGGTTTTACCGTGGTCTTGGGATATTAAATGATAATTATCATTAGTCTTCTGCCTGAATTTAATATCTTATTCAGATCTGACAGTCCTATGTTCGAATCCGAAAGATGGATTTTTCAATGAAGGTCAATTCTCGTCAAACAGATTTCACCCGTGAGACTACGAGTCCTTAAGGTAATCTACTTCTCCAACCTCTTTTCTGACGCGGAAACCTGTAATGATCTTCGACATTCGTGAAGCAGGAGTTGACAAGGACGTCAGAAGGCAAGTAAATAGTGTCCCACCATTGCAGAAGAATTACCCTCTATATATGGCTATTAAGGTATTCTATCTCACACTTTTGAGAATCTCACTAATCAAAAAAACATATTAGGAGGAGACATAGCAATAACTTTGTCAACTCACAACACGGGTTTTCCAGAATTGTAAATCTCTGGAAATGTTGAGGTTTTCAAGAATTTAAAGATTTTAAACAGTGTTCACACGTTTTGAGCTTTTCTGATGTCTATGTCAAAGGAGAACTAATGGTTTACTAGTCTGAGAAGTTATGCCTTGGAACTCGGTTTTTCGCCTTAACCTCGATACTTTTCTAGGTCACTGAATCTTCGATTTTCGTGAGACCAATAACTTCTTTGGTATCGAGGAAGTATGCCTCAGTCTTGATCCACTCGACTACATAGACAAATTGAGCTTTTTTGACACTGATCTCCTAGGTATCGAGGAAGCAGACCTGGCATGATAAAGTCTGGAGATTGGAGAGGCATTTCACCTTTTGCATATACCAAAGACTGACTCCAAGTAATAACTCATTTCAGAATAGCAATCAGATTCTTTTTTAAGTTAATTCTTCCAACCGTTTTAGAAGTTATGAAGGTGATAGGGATGACTCGTAAATAATCTCTAAGGACGGAGTATTTCTTCAGTTTCCTAAATAGGATGTCTGAGACAACATTTTCCTGCTATCAACATTTTAATATATCTGGAATGCAGAAACGAGAAACACAATTATGTTAATAATCCAAAAAACTAATAAATCAATTTTTGAAATATATTACACTTGATTTACTAAAATTGTAAGTTTACCATTACTTCCATGATTTTTAGTTACACCAATTTTACTAACCATTATGTAGCCCCATCTACGATTGCTGAGTGGAGAAACCAACGTCGGACATCTCCCCACTGGAGTCGAACTGAATGGTCATAAATAATTATCCAAATGGATTCAACTCCCCCAGTAATGAAGACAATCTGCAACCCACTGTATTTCAATATCCTTATTCAGTTTAAGGCGTAAATTGATCCTCGGCGATTCCTCATTCAAATATAACAATTTGCAGATCCTGGCCTTTATCAACCCTAAATTTTGGTGATTTATTCTAAGTAAGATAATTCTTTTTTGACGAGACAAGTGTTTTGAAGACTTTAATTCCATCAACATGACAAAAATGTTAGCGTTGACGTACCTATAAATTGTTTAAAGCAGTTTAGGAAGCCCAAAGATGAATCTCTTAAAGAAGAGAGATAACTAGGTCAAGGTGTGTGATCCAAGAGTCTGAGGTCGCACTTTTAAATATTTTTTTAGTAGTTTCGGACAGGTTAACATAAGGGAGGATTGTATGCCTCTGTACACTGAGACTGTTTTTCAGGAGGAATAATGACATATGCACGTCAAGTAGACACAGGTGGTTCATAGTCTCTCCAACTAACAGTCGTTTTTCACGTATAGCTCTCCCCATTGTATGCATGGTGATAGAGGATCCGAGGAATATAAGATCTTCATCGGGTGTCAAAGCTTTTGAATACTTCTCTTTTGAAAGTCCATAATTGTAGATTTCGCATTTAGTGTAATTTAATTCCAATGCTGGAATCATCACCTCCATATCCTGGAAAACAGCATCTGGGGGTCATCTGAGGGCCGCATCATCCAGATACCATTGCTTGAGGGGCTAGCGCGGAAGCTTGGTGATTTTCTCTGCTGCAAAGACAAAACAATAGGGGTCTAAGGGGATCTCCATGTTGAACTCCGGAGTACGAAAAGATTAAGTTGTCCCTGATTCTCCCATCTCAGGCGAACATCGACGCCTACTTGAGGTGGGTTCAAGAATTGTGTGACGAGTGGAATAGAATGTTTGGAGGCAATCTAAGCAGCCAGCCTTCTGAAGACGAACCAGAACGGCCGTACTCCGCCGCCCTTCTTATCGAAGGCTATCAAATTGGCGGAGAACAGGACATAGGATACCCTCGGAAAGTACTCCGGTTCATAGGTGAAGTAATTGAATTCTTAAGACGAGGTCCCTGGTCTCCTATGGATATAGAGGTTAGATCTTTCAGATGATTAGGTCTCATTCCGTCGACCCCACCACTGCTACAGGGCAAAAATTACGTATTGTGAAGAGAACTTCATTGTTCGATGCAGTCAGAGGACTTATTTTCTGAAATAGTACATGAAAAAATATTTTCTTTCTTCAATAAAATTTTATTAATGAAAAAAATAAACTTAACCGAAAAACGGACAAACCCAAATTATCATATTTTACTTTGATCGGCAGTCAAGATAAGCTATTAAAGTTTACAACGGCGCTACTTAACATATTGTCAGCCATTAAGAGCTACAAGGGGTTGGTGACCATTGATTCCTTTAGTCCACACAACAACATTATTGTTGGAGAAATGGCTCTGGTAAGAACGATTTTTCATGGGTTGATCGAATTTTCATATTTTCAGTAATTCAGTTTTTGCTCAGCGAAGAGTTTGGTTCCCTCAAATCGAGTTAATGGCTTAATATGATCCACGAGGGCAATAGAGACAGACAGTTTCCTGCCTATATAGAGAAGATCCTCGACAGCAGTTGTCCCTGTTAATTCTTTAGATTGAGAAAAACAATGTTATTATCCGGTGGGTTATCTTTTCTAAGCTGAACCAGTTTTTTCCTGACAAGAAACACATTTCTTACTCAATTTCTCTTAGATCATAGTAAAATGAGACCATCAACCTTTTTAAACCAAGGTTTTTCTTGATGTAATCGTTACTACATTGCCAAAAAGAGAAAGGCAGAGAGTAAGTAATATGACTAGATCGAAATTGCCACTTCTCTTGATTCCCAGAAATGAAGATCCTAATGGAAGTTGCTGAGACTAAGGTTTTCGACAATAATCGGACGGAGAGTGAGTCTCTAATGAATGAAGCATGTATCCTTTGTTTCTATTTTAGTGGAAGAGCAAAAAAAGTGAATGAACTCTTAGATGAGAGTCAACGTAGAGTAACTGTGCTGGAGAGAAAATTAGATTACAATGTATGGAATCTGTTATTATAATTTACTGCTTAATCTCAGATTTCCCCTAAAGGTGTGAAAGAAACTGACGCAGAAATATCCCTTTTGAGGGACGAAAGGGAAATTATCATGATGGAGAATTCCGAGAGGACTCGTTCACGGACTAAAATGAAATTATAATTAGCAGACCTTGAAGAAAAGATGAGGTTTGAATGGGAACAAAGATGAAACCTTATGAGGGATCAGACACAGATTTCCCTGGATATAAGGACTATTGAAGAGAACCTTACGAAGATTCTTCCGATATTTGAAGGCCTATGTAGGATGGAGAGAAAACCGTTTGTTGAGGTGATATAGTGCAGACACGATGAGGCCGAAGCTCAAATAAGGGAGTTGTATGGCAGGAAGGGAGAGCCAATAAGTTTGCCACTGTTGAAGAACGTGATTTGTGGATTAACCGGGAGTTGTGTCAACGCATAAAGATTGAGGAGGATAAATTGAAGTAGGCATCGGAGTTAGATTGGGAAATTCTGTTGGATTCCTCCAAACTAGAAAAGTTTGAACTAAAAATTAGTAGACCGAAGGGAGAACACTGTCCAAAGAAGTCTGATAGATAGTGGGGAATCAAAATTTATGGAGTTGAAACGAAAAGGGATTGAATTTTATACAGAACGGAGTAGTTTATGGAGACAAAAGTATGGTATCCAACAGGGGGTGGATCAAATAGAAGAATTGGAGGTAACCCAACAACTAATGAGTATCATTTATACAAAAGTTGTCTTTATACTAATTTAGATCGTTTTAAAAGGAATCGACAGTGTCCTAAAAGTGGTGGAGCAGGTTGGATCGAAGAACTTCTACGGAACTGTTATCGGTATTGATTGCTCAGAAAGTCACAACGGTGAAAGTCACTGCTGGATCAAGGTTTGATTTCGAGTTATTATTAGTCTCTTACTTCATTGTCAAGTCTGATCAAATGGTTACTCAAAGCCGCCAATGTTGCCTGGGTTGTTCGAATAGTTGCCAACTCGATGGATTGTGATCGTGTGATTTTTGATGGTTTTTTGTCTGGATGATTTGAAGGACACCAAGTTAGGCCGATAAGACTCAGTATAGGGGGGTCTTTATGACTCAAAAATGCTCTGAGCATGTCTATAAGGACAGTTCGGACTAAATTTAAAGAAATGCAAGAAAAAAGTGCTCAATTAAAGAACAAGCTCACAGAAACTGAAAAAAATTTCAATATATGTTTATTTTTACTTTAGAGATCTCAGTCTTCAACATCACGCGTATGCTACTTAAATGTTCCGCCAACGCCTTATGGGACCCCATTTGGATTAGTCCTGATTTTGAAGTATTTTTTCCAATTCGGACTCTTCTATGTCGGCCAGTTAAGTAATCTGTTCGAATGGTAAACTCTAATTAAAGATCTCGTTAGGAGTATCCTCGAAACAGAGTCGAAGGCTTTCTGATTGATACCAGAGTCATCCGTAAGTACGTCTTCACGTTAAAGCCATCTGTGATGAACTGGGAGACAGATCCCAAGTGAGTCGTTTAGAATGGCCTGCTCTGAAGTTATGTTGAAATTCTGGAAATTGTAGAACAGGGGAGATTAATCTTAATACAAGCATCTCATTTGACAAGACGCAAGTTATGGAAACTGGGCGGTAAGAGAATGGATTGTCTTTTGATTCCCAGTCTTGAGAATTGGTGTAATTATTGAATTCTTCCATGTGTTTGGTATTGTATGGGATTGATGAATAGGCTAACTTAAACGTTAATATTTAGGTAACAAGCATATTATTTGAGTTACCTTATAGTTTGAGCTCATTTCCATTCTCCTCATCTTCCTCTTGAACAAAGTGACTGACCCTATAGTTTTGAACTATGGGATCTTAGTTCAATCCTGCCTTACACATAGTTGAAAGAACTTGGAGGATCATCTGTTATAAGTGCATGAAAGTTACTTTGGGAGAAAATAACTTTTCGAAATGTACTCAGGAGTGTTTGGCCTCACCACTATACAGTTCTGCACATCAATCGGATGGCATTACGGTTAGGGTTAGCAGGAACGAAGAAAAGTGACCTCATAATAATTACCTAATGGTTCCTCCAAAACATTGGTCTTGCAATCATGTGGCTCACTTGGAGTCTAGTTTCTAGCGAGTGAGATTGCTGTCTATAAAACTTGAACGATAAGTAGAAAGTCAGGTTTTCCTAAAGAACCTGGGACATATGGACGTATCACTGACATTATTATTAAATTCACAGAACCAAAGAATGTTATATTAACTAAAGTGCCGTTTGTGACACACGATTCACATCCTCTTCACCAGAAGTTTCCGGCGAGCCTTCCTTTCCATGCTACCGTATGTCTAATAGGTCTTCTTTACATTCGAGTTTCTTTCAATCATCTTAAGATTCTTGTTGAATCCTCGAGTGGAGTCCTTCGACCTCCTTCTAATATTGGGTCTGTTATCATTGTTAAAGTTTTTTTTCCATTACTATATTTGCAGGGAGATCTATGTCCATACGATTCTCCACCTCGATTTACTGACTAAATCCATCCTCCAATAGTCCATTACAAGCTTCTGTTTCCGAAGAGAGGTGGAGATGAAGGTACACCCTCCTTCATTTTCGTCACACGCCCTACCGTCGCGGACATCACTTCATTCATTGGCTGAATATTATTTATAATGGTAATCTTCACCAGTCGAGTTAGCCAGGGAGAAGGTAAGAAGATTCTTTTCAACAACTTTGTTGTGCCAAAAGTACTCGTCACCTCACGGGTTGAACCGGTTGACGAGAATTGACCTCCGCTGAAAAGTAAATATTTCTGATTTGAACAGAAGCGCAGAAAACTAAGAAATCTTTCTACCAGGTAGGCAAAATTCCTATTTTCTCGTTTTCCCAGTTATTTTTACCAAAAAGTTATTGATGTTAAGTTTTCTAACAAAGCGATTGTTCCCTCTCGTTTATTGCAACACACGATCCTAATAAGTAGGAAAAGAGATTGAATTAAAAACTTAAAGCAAAACAATGATAAAAATACATCAAATACCTACAAATCTGCAAACTATTGAGGATATAACTCTCACTGTCGAGAGTGTTATACTGTTGTATGTAAAATGTCTACAAAACATTTTCCTCAAAGGGAATCTTCCGAATTACTAAAAAATATTCTATCAGTAACGATACAATGCAAAGGAGAATTGACGATATTTTTTAATTGTTACTTTTAAATTCATTAAAATCACAAGATTTTCAATTTTTGAAGAATTTAATCTTATAGTCTCTAATTGATCATGCAATAGCCCTGTTCTTCGAATATCGTCCAACTGTGCTGCTTCAAGAAGGTTTAGAAACTAGTAAGAGATTGAAAACGCAATTCAACACAGCTAGTAGTGATGCCAAAAAACAAATGTGCTAATCGGAAATATGGACGAAACACCGGTATGGTTTGATATGCCTACATAGAAAACTGTATCTGCCAAAGGTGAAAAAACTGTTCTTGTGAGAACAACAGGCCACGAAAAGTCTAGATTCACCGTTGTTCTTTCCTGCTTAGCTGATGGTACAAAGCTGAAGCCGATGGTCGTTTTTAAGAGAAAAACTTTACCGAAAGGACAATTTTCTTTCGGTGTAGTAATTTAAGTTATCCAAAAGGATGGATGAGGAGGGAATCAAGATCTGGATAGAAAAAGCATGGAACTCTCTACCTGGAGAAATGTTAAAGAAGAAAAGTCTTCTCGTATGGGATTCTTTCAAAGCCCATCTAGTGGACTCCGTCAAAAGAAAACTTAAATGCAACAACACTGATGTCGCCGTTATTTCTGGTGGACTAACAAGTGTTGTGCAGTCACTTGATGTTTCTTTGAACAAGCCGTTCAAAGACAGATTGAGAGGAAATTGGAGTAATTGGATGATAGAAGGCGGGAAGCAGTTTACTAAAGGAGGAAGCCATGAAAGCACCCTCGTTAGAAATAATCACAGGATGGATTAAACAGTTGTGGGATTATGTGTCGCTGTCTACTGTAGAACGCTCCTTTAAGAAATGCAGCATTTCTAACGCCATAGATGGGACAGAAGACGACCTTATCAGGGAAGAATAAGAGGATAAAGAAGACCAAGAAGATGCCTTTTATGACGACAGACTAAACGAAAATGAATGGAACGAGCTTTTTGAAAATAGTGACGATGAAGACGGATTTTGAACTCTGTGCAAGGACTTTATAATTCTAATTTATTGTTTTTTAACTAAAAATAAATCACATTCTAAGAGTGTTCATTGTTAGTCTCTCTCGGCGCGTATATCACAGGTACAAAGTAAATAGTTGGGAGTCGACTTGTACATTGACAAATGCGGTATTTATAATTAAATTTTGAGTTTTTTGTGTTGTTGGTGACAGATGGGATCCGACGAAAATTGCACCCATAAAATCATCGGAAAATGTAATAAATCCATTTCTTGGAAACAAGTTTCAAATCATATTGGAAAAATTAAGTGTTGGCGTCGAGATAAAGTTTTATCTCTCAAAAATGTACTGTATCCTGGATTGTGAACAGCAGAAGTCAAAATTTTGCGTTAATACTGAAGCAATCAAATGTATGGATCGATTGCAATATCTCGGTATGTGTGAATTCGAAGGGTTCTCTTAAAGATTACACATATTGTGTCTCGTTATACCAGACCCAACCAACTAGGACAAACTCATTGGCTTCTCCCTGTTTAATTAGTAACGAGTTTTTTTATGTTATTCTGCATTCCAATGATGTCAACGGTCTCAATAGCAGTAGAAAAGTGTTCAAATTTAGATGACGCAGTTTCATATTGTTTTTTCAGTTGTACTCTTTTGGTCTGGCACTGCAGTTATTGCAAACTCAGCAATGTATTCTTCCATTGTACGAAAGTACTGTAGTTTCCATTTTCTTAAATACCCGTCTTTCTTTTTCAAGTTTCCTTTCCTTCTCAGCTGAAAATGTCATTCTTACTGAGAGAGCCGTCCAAGAGAGGCATTTTTCTTGGATTGGGGTAAGCAAATGATTGACTAATTCCACAGTTGGCGCCACCAGGAACGGCGAACCACATAACGCTCGCTAATTATATAATGAATGTGAAGATGTCATTCTAAATGGGGTCAGTTTGAGCAGAGCTCTATTTTTTATTTTATTTAACACCCAAGACCACGGTAAAACCAAAACTAACTATCACGTGATCCCGATGCGCTCCGCCAAAATCCTCATTCTCTCCCGGTGCTCCTCCCTCGTACCCACGGCTGACTGTATTTGCAGGGCCACCTTCCCGCATGCCGGAGTTTTGTTTAATGAGGGCCTCCAGAGTAGTCGGTCCGGTTCTATGTCTCCCACAAGTCTTCTTGCACTTCAGAACAATGTTTGCCACGTGTGGTGACAAACATAAGTGTGTATCCAGTGTCACGCTCAGGATCTTCTGACATTTGGTGAAGGGGATTTCAGTACCATGTTATGGACGTAAGCGATCAGTGCTCCCCAAACACGTGGAAGCACGCAATGCATGACAGCATCTTTATTCTGGAACGTTTGTATATAAAGGCAAGCGTAAAGTTTAAGTGTATGAACGTCTTCTGACCATTTAGAACAGTGTTTCTTAACTTTTTGACTGGAGACCACTTTAGTCTGTTGAATTTTTATGGGGACCACATGTAACTAAACAATTTAATAAAAAAAACTAACAAAATTAAAAAATCATAATATTTAGAGTTAGTGTGAATTTTGATCCTGCTTTTCAGAAACTAGCTGTTCAATTTTTGGTACAATGTTGGTAAGTGCCATTCTCATATCGTCTTCCACTTAAGTCGGTTGCGAACTTTACTTTTCAAAATAACAAGATATTGCCATTTCACATAAATATGTGGGTGGAATTGTCACTTCCAGTGCATTTTTACTTAAGATTGGATATTCATTAATAACAGAAATCCAGAATTCCATAATCGAAAGCGAATTAAATGTCAACTTGCAAAACTGCGAATTTCGCAATGCAATAACTGTTCTTGGAAATCAATTTTTTGGCCGTCGTAAATTAATTTATTGGTTTCCGGAATAAAAGGGTGATTATCCAAGTCGCAATTTCCTTATGTCTTTTTAATTGTGAGGCTTCAAAGAGTTGTTTCCAATTGTGACGTCGCATATCATACACTGCGCTTTATCGACGTTGTCAGATCCAGTATATTGGGTAAATCCATATTGGACATAAGAAGCAATCCATTAACCATTACAATCAAAGAACAAAAAAAACACGTGGAATAAAATTAATTAAATATTCTTATGCGAATAAATAATAAAAATTAAATAATTTTTTTTAGTCATAAAAATTAATTGACCTAAAAATATTTCTGGGGGCCACCTAAAATTTTCTGGGAACCACGTTAAGAAACACTGATTTAGAACGCTTATAACCGCGGCCTGTCATTTTGACGTCATTGACAGAATTCCACTGCTTTTCTCTGGTGGTCTCATTTGAATGATGAGAGGATAAGCGTCCAATGTCGTCGACTATAACAATCCTCCGTGCGGCCACGTGTTTGACATGCCTGCCCTAATTTACTTATGAAGCAATATTATCCACAAGATTTAGAAAACTTTCTTACTAATATTGAAGGCTGGGAAACCGGAGGGAGAACCTGCTTCATACAGCTACCACACATGTGTACCACGATGGTCTCCATCGATATAAACAAGGTGGTCGACACAGTCCAGAGGAAACTTCTCATTGGGAAGATTTTTGCCTCAAAAGTTCATCCAAATCTAAAGTTGTGGTTGGTAACTTTCTCTCTGAAATACGGGGAAAGTCATCTGTGGTCACCTCAGATCAAGGTCACGATTACTGGTACCCCAGGGTTTTCCGCTCTTTTTTAAACCAATTTTTCCACGACTTACCAACTGACGGGGACGAAGACTTCCTGTCACTCCTACACGGATGTTTTACTCATTGCACCACGAAATCGTTCGACGTAAGTCGCAGCTCTGATTCCCAGGCGAAAGTGATTATTGTCTACGATTGGTTGATTGCCAACCGTCTTACGATTTTGGCAGCAAAATCGACTTTTACTTTATTTACCTCAGACCACTCGTTCCATATAAAAACCAAGAATTTTCATTGGATCTGTTCAGATACCGGTAACAAGGTCTCTTAATTTTCGGTTTAACATACGACAGGCTATTGAATTTCAAATTCCATGTGAAATAAGTCCTCACTAGAGGCCTTCAGAACGTTGTACGTTTACTTGTCCATAGGATCCCTTTGAATTTGGATTGTCTGTTGCAACCTTCTACCGGAAAACGATCGAGTAAAGTGTAAAGTATGCCTGTTGCGTGGAGATTCACGTTATCGGAGACTACGATCCACAGACTCAATCAAATATACTGAAAAACAATTCATATGATGGGCCCTCATATTGCATCAACAGTTAACCCATCATCTCTGAAGCTACAACCCCGTAGTTCAGATCCGGATTCCTTTGCGTCTGTTAGGAAGATGGAAACCCACTCCGACTGTCTATTTCAAGGCAAAATGAACGTTAAAGAGTTCCTCTCATCAATCGGATTCCTCTGCGGATTGAGAGAAGACTCATTCGTATGGTAATGAGAACTATCGAAGTAAGGCAACGTGGTGCCATGTGACTACTAAAGATTTTTGTTTTTTTGTATGTTCCTCCTCTCTCTTTGTCAAATAGAGTTGTGTCATGTGATCCATCTATCTCCCGTGGCGCCCAGTGCCAGGATGGACGAAAAGGATCATTTTCTTTCCTCCTCCTGGGTCTCCACAACTGCAATGAATGAACGTCTTTTACCTTTGGTTCTGGATGGACTTGTATGACATTACAAACTTGATACACTTAATTAGACATCCTCATCTGCGAGGGTCACAGTTGAGAAACACCGGTATTGAATGCGGACAAGTCTGCATTGCTTCACATGAAGTGTTATCTTAATTTGTTAATGTGCTTCCATAAAAAGTGGGAGATACATCTCCGTCGAAATACTGTTGATATTTTTTGCATTTTTCAAAAAGTGGCACGCGGACATATTGAGAAGGTAACTCGAATTAGTTATGATGTTAGTTAGCCATATTTGTACGAAGGACAATGAAAATGATTAATTCTCTATGATTTGAACGTGGCAATACCAAACTAGAATTCCTTTAAAAATCACTTAGAACATCCTCAAAATAATCAAGGTATTTAAAAAGTCAAAAAGAATAGATGATTTACCCATGAGGGGAGTAATTTACAACAAACTAAATAGTATTCCGATGAAGGAAGTCTTTTCCTCCTAAAAATGTTATCAGCCTAATCCACAATTCCACAAAGTTTTTAGGTAGACACAAAAATATTCAACAAAGGTTTACCCAGAAAATATCACAGATTATCTAACAAAGAAATACTATGCGATCAAATTTCTAATAAACAGTTTAATTTACGCTAGAGATTCTAATTCAAGGTGCAAATAACCACAAGAGAGCAAACCCCCAAGTAGTAAAGTAGTCTTATAAGGAAATTAAAAATATCCTCTGAAACTAACTAGAAAATGCTCGACATAGCACCCACATAGCTAAGATGTAATGATTAATCAGATGATTTACACTAATAAATGGATTATATTACATTCCAAACATAAAGAGAACTAATTGTGAAAAATCTGTAATCAATAGGTGTATCTACTCTGATGAGAATATTGTCCACCACTATAACCTCTACCAGTATTATCCATCCTTCTCGAGTAACTATTATATCCTTCCCCACTGTCCATATCAGCGCGTTTGGGGGAGGAATATGTAGGGTAGTAATCCTCACTCTGCCCATAAACCGGAGGTCCGTCATACTTTTTCCCATACAAGCCACTTTCATATTTCCCTTTAGCTGAGGTATACGGACGAGACGAGGTCGAGTATGAATTCTTCATGTAAGGATTATAAGTAGAAGTCTCTGGCTCGGGGCAGTAGAATATTGCTTATAAGAAGAAGAGACGACTGGGCGAGAGACATCACAGGAGGAGTACGACTCTGGTCTTTGGTTATAACAGTATGGGCTGGGGGATGGTCGAACGGGCATCTCCGGACGATATATAGAAGACTGATAGGAGTATGGGGGACGTTCCGATACGACAGGCCTTCTATGCTGATAGTAGGGAGACTGCTGAGGGGAGTACCCTCTAAACGGAGGCGTCTGTCCACATGGCCGAGCAGCAGGTGGAGCACTCCATCTAACCGCTTGGGGCGGGGATCCTGTAGAGAAGAGACTAATTCTAACACAATGACTCCCTAAAAGTTCAACCATCACTCACCGACATATCCTTTATCATTTTTCATAGCGGAAAGGGCAGAGTAGTGGTTGCGGAAAAAGACGAGGGCGGAAGGCAGTTTGTTCAAATCGACTCTCTTCTCAATACGGACATATACCACATCCAATGGGGCAAAAAACTACAAATTCACAAAGTAGGGGACTCTCAATAAATCCTGCTCGACTACGTTGTTGGAGAGACCAAAGACCCTCACATAGTGGTCTGTCTGCAGTTTACGATCGTCCGCAACACGTGGAGTCTCCTCCCGGCTCCGTCGTTTGTGGGACCGTCGAACAGGAGATCTTTTATGATTCTGAAATTTACCGAGATTTCCGTAATGATCTTTTCCGTTCTCTTCGTTCGGTCTTTCTACGAGATTCCTTTGGTTTTGATACATCCTTTGACTCACGTGGAGTCTTTTTCTTTACCAGACTGATCAGACGGATTCTGTTCAAATTCCTAGCGGCGTTCATTTGGGTGGAGGTCCCCTCTTTGCAGAGAAATCACTAAAATCATCTCACACATGACCTTCCAGTAATTCCCAGCAACGGTTGGGCCATTTCAGATGTCTTCAGTTGGATGTAGGCTTCCCCAGTCAACTTCCCTGAAATGTCTTTGCAAATCACCAAGGAACTCTCATCGTCCCCTAGAAGTTCCGCCTCTACAAGTTCCCTAAAAAGAGGACCTCGAATGAAGTTGAGAATCTTATCTCTCGTGCACAATTCCGGCTTCCCTGTCTTCAGGTGGACAAACTGGGTTGGGCCAAACTTATCAAAGGCGGTTTCCAAGGTCTTCTTTGATGTCGGATAAGCTAACGGTAAGATCAAAGACTGCCTTCAATACAATTCCCTCGCAATTCACAGTCGTGTTTGGATAGTACTTGACGACAGACTTCTTCACATTCCAGAATCACGAATGCCTCTCCACTCCGGGTAAACTTGCAAGTCTTCTCTGAGAGTTCCACGCCTGCCGTTAGAGGGCAAGATACCTATAAAGTCCCCCAATTCCGAGAAAGACACCTCCGTAGGGAGTCCGTCAGTTTTACGAAGAAGCTGTCCTCGGGGATCTTTCTTGATCTCGTTAAGAGGGTCAATTCTGAATTCCTCTTTCACATTGAAGTCCTGAGGCTCATTCTGACAGCTCTCTTCAGCCTCGTCTGTCTTCTCTTGGATGAGACCCTCGGAATCGTCCTTTACATCGTCTTCACCTCCACTTAAGTGTTGAGAAGTAACTGAGTCCGTAAGTTGTTGTTCGGCAGTAGGAGGGGAGTGATTAGTATCTTCATCGTTTAAAAGAATATCTTCTACGGTATCTGACATTATTCTAAAAGCTAATTGTAGGAATTTGAGAGATTAAGAATAAACTATGTTAAATGCACTACCACAAGAGCGTCTGCAATATATATGGTAATTAATTATTTTAAAAATTATATTAATTTTATATCAATAAATTTAATTAAAGTGTTAAAAGTATGGTTTAAATGTCAATGATGTATATTTTTTTATAATAATAATAATAGATGGAGTGTGAGAACATAACAGTCTCTACTAAAAAATAATCGATTAATCGTGACATATTTTCTTGTGGTGTGGACATTTTATGATCCACTGTAGTTTTGCTCACTAAAATTATGCCCATAATGTTTTTGAGTTTATTATTTAATATTTATTAGAAATTAATAATTATCTAACACGTCAATTAACTGTGTTTTTTATATGTCACGTGTGCATTTCTGTGTTTAATTTTCGTAGTTTCAATTCAATATGCAAATTATTACGACCAAGGAAATTTGTTAAATCCAACAAATTAAGTGATCCTAATTTTATACGACCATGGTCTCTTCACGTGGTTGGGGGGTCGATGCCTCCGTAGTAATGTCGTTGTTATATTCAGTCTTCTGTTCTACACGGAAGAACCTAGTAGAAAGGATAATACGGGGTACCACCAAATAGACACCCAAACTAATCACATACTATTGGGAAAACGGAAGTTTTAACTAACTATCTCTCCCCACGTGCTCAGTACTGATATTTTTGATTTTATGTGATATAGAGTGATTAATAGATAACGTTAGTTGTCGGTTGATTTTTTTGTGATCCTTGATTTTTCTTCTTTGTGATCCAATCCTCCAATGGTTCAACGAAGGGATCACTTATAGTGTGAACTTTTGATTCTTAATGTGAAGAATTAGGCACATTCTTAAGTAATGAGAAAATAATCAGAATTTAGATGGTCGAATAGCTAAGGGTTAAGTTCTGGATAAGTAGAGGTAAAATGGAACTCAGTTAGGTCACGGAGAGAACGGAAGAGATGGTATCATGAATATCTTCATTCCCTCAAGATGGATGTATCCCTCAGTTTAGAAATGATGCACATCAATACACAAAATGTCTTAACTTGAAACCCATTCTCTAATTCAAACGATGTAATTTTTGGGGGAACATAGGAAGATTGATTGAAAATTAAGCTAGACGTTGTTGTACTCCCCGAATAGTCATAGTCGACTTGACTGTATTGAGTCACTGTGGTTTCACTAACTCCTATAAAATTTGCCACTATTACAAACGATTGCGCATCCAAAGACCTGTAACTAGATTTGTGATCATTTCGAGCATCCAAGAAGACGGAAGCTCAGACAACCTTGAGTGAATACAACTTCATTAGTGAAAAGGGAGGAGAAAAGACAAAATGAGAAACAACTTGCCTGTTATTATGCAATTCTGCCTTCAAACAGGACTGTTAATAAGAAACTCAAAAATGAAGACGACCCAGACGTACTCCGGAAAATCGCTTTCTCAAGTGGAGCGTGGAGGGATATAACATGGAAGATTGTCCACGGTGTTGCAGAGGTGACGAGGAGATAACTTTCTTTAGTTGCGTTTTACAAAATAATAATTCAACCTGTCTGTTCGCCTATCTCCTCAGGCAGGTTCTGGTTGATAGACAGTCCCGAAAGCGTATTATCTGATTGAGTCCTCTGTCCACATGACAAACAGTGGACTATAGGTAGGCCTGGAGAATCCTATCTACTATTAGCTTTGGTGTTTGTGTTCTCATGACAACTATGGCTATCTGGTCCCCGTCCATTTGACCAGTACTCCTCCTCTGACCCTCCTTTAAGCCATTTATTAAGCTCACTGATATAGCAGTACCAAATTTGCGACAGCAGAACTCTGCCAAGTATGGCCAGCCATTCCAGGGAATTTGCGGTGACCTGCAAGAACCTGTAGGACTACCTGTCTTTTGGATCAGTTCAAGAAATTATGTGATCCCGACGAATTTCAATAGGGCTCTTAGCTTGGCCCGGTGGTCTTCCCTCGATCCAACACAGGCACGCAGTGGACGAGTGACGTCATCAAATCAATACCACGTTGCATGTTATTATTATTAAAAGCAATGAGAAAAAAATAATTAATTAGTTTGTGCCACATTCTTTAGTTATCCGCTGTGTTAATTGCATCCACCGTTTTTTATTTCTTACTTAGGCCTTTTGACTGAACGTAACGTCTGATGACATTAGACGTGACAGTTGTGAGTTCAAATCCTATAGATGCACTGTTCAGAGAAGGTCATTCTCGTCTTAAAGAGCCCACCCGTGAGGCGACGAGTCCTTTTGGCCTCCTACCATCTCCCTGACAAATCTACAGGTGAAGATTACCACTATGAAAACTCTTCCGCCAAATAATGGAATGATGTCCGTGACCGTAATAAATTTCTTGTATTGGTTCTGTGTCTAGATCGTGCCTCAAACACAGACCCAGTTTCGAAGGGTCCTTATTCAGAACTATAGGTAAGGTAGTTGTCGGTCTTCCTCGGAAACTACCGATTCCATAGCAATTGAGGTACGTCCAATCGAGAATGTGACAATTTCTTTCCACTTTTATATTTGAAGATAATTTTTTGCAATGTCTATAGTTTTGAGTCATTTTTTTGAACCAACGAATTCCAATAACTTGTGGGGGGTTGATTTCCGTGGAATGGGTCCAGTTTTTCTAGTTCACTCTCAGAAATGCCCAAGTCTCACATTTTCCATAATGCGGCCGTTGATAAATTTATGTATTACGTTTTCTGAGTCTCCTAGCAGTGATCCTAGCTTTTTGCGTCTCAAATGTTTATTTGATTTCATTTTGGGAACCATTTTTCAAATATCGAATGAAATAGTCCGCATATAGTGTTGAAGGATGTGCTCAACATTTGAAAAGAGGGAGAGTACATGTTACAGAAGGATTTAGATTGAATGCTCTCCAATTTTCACAGACGGATAATCTTGATTTGTCATTGTCCAAAGTGTCTTCAAGGACTATCAAAATTTATCCCTGTTCACGTATCAAAACCCTAAACCGAGGATATAAGTCGTTTTATGGTATTTCTGACAAAGTATCCACCGGTGACTCGATATGGCATCCGATGTAGATCTTCCAAACTCTTCAACTTTATCTCCAAATCAGAGACAATGTTTTCCGTAGCTAAGATGATTATTGGCCTTAGGTTATTTAAAAGACCTTTTTGTTTCCCGTTTATGCAAAGGAAGTAAAAGATCTTTTCCTAGATATTCGCAAAAGTCAGTTTCTATGGAAAGATTAAATTGGTTACTGTTTTTCAACTCTGAGTGTCGGGTTTACAGATCTGTGACAGTCCTGCAGATTTTTTGTTATTAAAATTATGTTTTCTTTTTTAGTTGTGATTGCCTTTCTAGTGCAAAGTTGGTATCTTTTTCGATTTTCTCGAGGACTTTTTAATGTCCTCTTCCTTGCTGTGATTTTTTGTAGCATCCTTAATTTTTTTTAAATAAAGGGTTTATATTGGTAGCTCGTTAGGTATTTTATTGAGATTTTCTTATGAGAGTGTTGAACTCTGAACGACTAGTGTCGTTGTCGACTAGTTCTCAACATTATATCCCCAAGACTGTAGTTCTTCTGGTGGATACAAGTATGCCAAAGTTTCTTTTTATTAGAAAATAGGTAACTACCCATTTGTTGGTCAGTATTTGTTTTTAACCCACCATACGATCTTGCTTGGGTTAGTAAGCCGCACTTATCCCTTCTACAAAGATATTGATTGTATATAGACTAAGTTCCCAGGCAGATCCTTTCTATTTTCGGAACTACAGGCTCGGGTGGGGGGTTGAAATTTGATAGTCTTTCCACACCATAGGAGTGAAGAAGGCAGTATATAGCGTCTGTTGTGGACCACATCGTTTGACATGCAGAGAGCGAGATAAATTCTTGTGAGAGATCGACACATAATATTTCATAAGGTTATTTGCAAGTTTCCATGCAGGTTCCGAGGAAATAGGAGTAACAGCTTCTATTCTGTCACCGTCTTCGTTTATAAGACTGTTGATACTTCTCAGTGTCTTCCAGAAGGTGGCATATGATTTTTTGCATAGTCGACCAACAAATCGGTTCCACTTATATCTGTGGTTAGCTCGAGTTAGTTAGGAAATTCTGTAATTGAGAGACCGTATGGACTTGTGTTATGGTCGTCCACTAAAGATATCCGGCCAGGGAGGTTGGGCTGTCTTTCGGATTAGGGTCCTGGTATGGGAATCTGGCTTATTGAGAATAGTTAATTCGTATAGATAGGATGTAGTCTCGCGATGTCGACTGATTGTCACGGGAGCCAGAGTGGATGTTTGCCATTTAAGTCTCAGCATATTAACAAATCCTTTAGTCACATAATCTCGATAGGTTGGGGATATAGGAAGTAATAAACAACCTGAGACATGAAATAGACATTACAGTCTAAAACATCTCGTCGGACATAACTGGATTAGTGACTCTGATTTCTTGTGCTTCTCCATGTGGTAGGTGGATGGCTTAGAAGTCGCCCACAATTCGGGATTTTGGCAGCCTACGCCCCTGGTACGTATATGTTGATTATTGAGTTGGTGTCTTTCCCGTATTAAGCTAAGACCGCGACACGATCATGGACTGGAAATCCGAGACCGTAATGGCGACGATACGATGGGTCTCCAGAACATTGGACTCGCGATCATGAAGGGTAACTCCAAATTGATCCTTAATAACTAATGATTCTCTTCGGTTTGTCGAAGTAAGAGTACTGGTGTCCAGATTTGTCCATCTTTTAGCTTTACTTCATTCTTATTTTAAATTTATTGAATCAGGAAACCACTGTTATAGCCAGAATGAAAAAATCAAGTGATCCCAACCTCCCTCAGCAGTCTTCGCATAATTGGACTTGAAAAGTGCCGTCCAAGAGTGATTGTCTTTAACAGGACACATTCAATCTGGTTAAATATAGGAACCACCTTCCCATCCGAATTTCTTTCTCTCCCTTCCAGGTTGTTTTATGACAGTCAGGGTACATGAATGAAGTATTACACATAAAAAAGATTATTGATGACGACTCGTATTAGTTGTACGTCTTCATTAAGGTCGAATAAATGTCGTCCAGTTCAGACGGATCTTTTACCACACACACTTACAAAACGGGTTCCTAAAAGCGTTGAATGATTACCCAACGGATTTCAGCGAGATTTTTTTTGAACCAGTCGCCATGGAAACGTCAGGAATCATAGTAAACAGGTCACTGACCCTGCTAAACAGAATCGAATCACAAAGGAGAAAATGATAGAAGAGAAAGGAGCATGTTCATTGAACGCATTTCCTTGCAATCGTCAGTGGAAATGCGTTCTCAATTGTGAGAGCAGCCATTAGTCGTTAACTATAGTTTTTGCATTAAATAAACGTGTTTTTAAAAAAATTTAGTGTTGCTATAAATAATTGATATCTGCTATAAACTACATATAATTTATTGTTACAGTCATAAAAAGAGTAATTAAAAATGTACGCTCACAGCACGGATCTCAGAAGGACTTGCAGTTCTTTATAAAGATGTTGGTACTCGTTATCTCCACTAGCCACAAGCCCATCCAAATATGTACCAATCTTTGTCAGTTCAGCATGACATTTCCCACATTTTTCCCGCCTAATAAAATCAGTCATAACTACCTCTCATCAGCACTCAAATCCACCCCAATGTTAGACACAGAGTTGACGTTATCCCTTATAAGCTCTCCAAACCGCATTATCAGTAATTTAAGACTTGTGCATAATGTCACCGCATATCTCGAATTCTTATGGAAGAGGTCAGAAATTACGGGGAGGAGTAACAAAAATAGCTCCAATGAAAGCAAGTCTGTCCGTTGATTGAGCACGTGAAGAATATCGATGACTATTCCAGGATCATCGCAATTAACAGCGGACTCGACAGACGTCTAAATTGAAGGAAAATCAAACTTTGATTTTCCCGACCGTCCATTCAGATAGAATCTGCTGAATATTACTGGCACGTGTTTTCAAAACATTGAAAATTTTGAATTGCTGGCTAACAATCTCGTCAGCAATCTTTTTTCCACCACCGTTCTCCTCTATTCGTATTAACCAGGAAATTACGCTTATCCGACTTATTAGAAGTGGGGACGACGTTTTTGGGGGGTATTCTGGATGGGCGGACTTGTTTGGAATATACAACCACAGGAACGTCTTTGACAGCCTCTTCCTTCTGATCGGGCACGTTGACATTCCTTTCCTTCGGAGACTCAAGTTTGGGCGATGAATGACGAACTCTCGTTGGAGAAACAGGAGGAGTCCGGTCTATTTTAACGATTAACACGAACTGAGAGTTCTGGTTGGCTTAAACACCACGTGCTCATCCTTTCCGTCGCCTGGTTTGACATCTTTCACTCTCTTTGGCTTTGTTCTGAGGTTATAAGGCAAATACACCTATTTTCATGAGCATGTGTCTGTTCAGCCAACAGCTTAAAGTCAATAACACACGTGGATACTGCCTCACGTGCACAACCAGCCACAATCTAGCATGAATACTGGTACTACAAGCTTGGTGGGGTCACTTTTGAATAAGAAATGTCCATGGTTCTCTTGACTTCGAGACTGTCAGCAAAATGAATCTCATAGGGTTCCCAACTGACCAATTTGACGGAATTGTCAGTGGCAGAGTACATTTGGGTACCCTCACCCTTCCAACAAAGAGATCTTGTAATAGATCAATCGTATACTGAATATGTAGAGCTTCCATTGTCCCCAGTTCGAGTGTATGCATGTTGTCCACGTCGGTGAAAACGGGGGTTCTGTCAGCTGAGGCCAAGACAAGCATTGCCGGGTGGAATTGGAGAGCCGTGACAGCATCAGAGTGTGTGATCACATCGTAGAGCAATTTTCCTTGGAGATAAGTCATACCTCATACCAGAACTGACATCAAAGATCTTCAGGTTGCCTCCTTCACCCCCACATCCGATCCATTTGCCATCAGGGGAGAACTTTATGACGCTTAGAGCTCGTCCAGTGAGCGTGGAATGACACTTTTTCATTCTAATGTCCCACAGCTATGTTTGTCCATCAAAATACTTTGATTTTACTGTCCAGTGAGAGGGAGACGAAGAAGGTGTTAGAGGGATGGAAATCCATGCTTTTCACAGAACAGGAGTGCCCGGTTAGTTTTCCGAGAACTACGTAATAAACACATATTTACGTTCCCCGGTCTCCACATCCCACTGTTTGATAATTCCAGAAATAGTCCCAGCCACTGCAATTCTTCGGTTTAATTTGGCAGCTGTGACAGACTCTGAAAGTCCGGAGAGGGTTTGGAATGGATTAGGCCGTCCGATCTTCCACAGGTTGAGTTCACCTTCGTCCCCGCCTGAGATAAAGGTCTCTCCAATCGTTTTCTCTATGGAAATACAGCGAACAGTGTTTTTGTGTGAATTATATGTTTCTATAATTTATATTTACTAAAAATATACCAGAATGTTTGTACATAATTGCTTAACAATAAATTTTATTTCCCATATTTACATTATTTATTTTAAATTAATTTAGTTTTTTAAATAATATAAAAAAGAAATGTTTTATGTTTGTTTTAACAAACTAGGTGATGGAATGTGACTCGTTTCTTGATTACCTGAAAACTTCTAGAAAGTAGAAGATTCAAGAGGACGCTGACTTCTGAAATTATGTATTTTCCGAACATGAGAGGCTATAACTATTAAGGCTCTAGTGAAATGGTGGTCGGAAACAATGTGGAACCTAAGTACCTCGTGTATATAGGTCGATATCGTCTGATTGGTGGGGTGAACACATTCTTAGTGCTTTTTATTACTGATATGGAATTATCAGTAATGCCTGACCATAATAATCATATTTTATCTATAAAGCATGAGATGTCTATTATTGAGTGACCAATTTAAGAATAACTAAATCATGCTGTTCCCCCTTGGAACTCAATTTAAACAAATTTGTGAGCATTCCACTTGACTTAGTAGCTAATCAATAGTAACCTCTTATTGAACCATAAACATCACAGGTGGTATAAGATAGCGTTCGTAGTATCGATGATTCCCCCTCCAGCACCACAGATAAAGAGGCTTTAGCCGCAAAACCTAATAGACTAGTCAATGCACACTGATCCGTGAAAAATGTCAAGAACAGAGAAGACTGGTGACTTATTGGGTGAACTATTGAAATTGAGAAAATAAAAAGGCAAAATGCTAGTCGAACTTAGTAGTTTAAGTTAAATAATGTTACTTCTGTCTCTTATAAATGACCCCGAGGCAAGAGTAGAACATATCAGGAGGTAGTATTAAGGATCCCTTATTTGATTGCAACAGTTCAGAGATGTCATTTGTAAGTTCGGCAAAGGATTCAGTCTCAAATCTGGAATATAGCTCATCCAATCTCAGTTCAGTGTAAATCTTCTTGATGCACTCCGTAGACTGAGGACATCCGTATTTGTTGAGAAAAACGTCTAACTGTGTGGGAGAGGCCAGTTTGAGCGCTTGAACAATTAGCCACGAACACTTGCAGTCCTCGATGTCGGTCCCTATTTTGCCGAGCTGTTCGGGGGATGCAAAGCAATCCAAGTAGTCATCCTGGGACTGAAAAATTCTCTCCAATCTTCGCCATGACTTGCTCCAACTAACTCACGGTTATCAACATACCCTTAGATTGAACTCATCACTCAAAAAAGAGTCATTTTGTCCAGTTTCGAAATAATGAAGCTCTCCCACGTGGAGTGCCAGGAAAATAGGAAGCACAAAAGTGTAGTAGGATGTTTTCCATCGCACAATACTCCAGTATTGAGTATCAGTATAAACATCCCTGACATCTTTACCCGCTTCCTTGGCCTTAGCCCAGTTTATGGGGGTCATCAAATCCATTTGTTGGCCAATAACGGTCTTTAAAATGGTCTGGGATCAATATTAGACTGATTACTTTGTGGAACAAATGGAAAAGTCTTTGGTAGTTTGGTTCCCCAGCGAAGTACTCCTCTAATAAGATAAAAACAGCAGATTCAAGAAAAAAGGAGTCGTTGATAGCAATGGTCCCCACATCAGGCTGGAATCACAGCTTACTCTACCTTTCTGTACCAACATGGCTTGCCTCTTCTCGTGATCGAGCTATCCATAATATCGTCGGCGACTAGAAAGAAAGATTGAAGCTATTGAATGAACAGACATCTCACCAATTCAACTGCCCATCCTAAAGCCGCTGCCTGGGTTGCCCTTTTCTGAGAATATTCGAGATTATTGGCCATCCGTATCAGCTCATATCCGACGACAACACTCAAACCGCGGATTTTTTCCCTCCAAAGGCATTATATTTAATACTCTGAGACATAACAGGATCTTTCAACCTCCATGAACCAATCAACTTGCTCTTTGATCTCAGAGTTCTCCAGAAGTTTTGCCTCAATTTGGTTCACAAATTTCGTGAAATAATCATCAAACTGCTTCGACTGGTCATTGAAAAGATTATAGTAGTAAATAATTTTGTCTAACATTAAAAATAATGCCCCCACCCTCAGAAAGCATGGAATTTAGTTATATAATTTATTTGAAATAAAATATTAATTTTTATTTTATTTTATTTTTAATTTGAAAAACGGCAAGAATGCTTCACCAATTTGTACCACTAACTGAGGAAGATCTCTATGTGAGGTCATTAGTGCTATCAAGAGTGAAGGAACTGATGTTCTCTCTCTGCTACCTATAGTGAGGGAACTAACAATCTAACTAATAAATCTGTTGTTCCTATTCAATAAAGACTTCCTCGAACTCCTAAAATTTTGTGCCAATTGAAATTTGAAACCCAGACTTTATCCAACGCTTCTTGTTCCTGAACTTTATATACCCGATGTCTCCTAGTGCGTTTCTTGCATCCACACTAGAAGCGGGAAAAAGAGGTTACAGAGGTCATATGCAGCAAATGTACGTCGATAAAATTTTATAAAATCAATATTATAATCCAAAATTACTAAATAATCAAAAATTTCAAGTTCCCATCGACTTACTGTGTGGGTCAAACGCCGACACTGTCTAGATGAGACGATAAGAATGGTAGGGGCGATAAAAGAACCGAGACCACTTAATTAATTCGGTTACTAGGTAGACTAAACTCTAAGCTCTAGAGGTTCTCAACCTGGGCAACATAGGATTTTTACTTTTAGGATTTTTACTTAATTTGGGCGTTGGGATTTTTACTTTTGGGCGGTGTGATTTTTAATTATTTTTATTTATTTTATTAACCCGAAATCATAGAGAAAGAGGATAAAAGTTATCGTCTAATTAAGTGTCCATACTAGTACTTTTCCTGCGGTTAGTTTTGGAGTCCTGGATTAATCTCCACAGCGGGGAAGGTTCTTTTCATATCTCGGGCAGGCGTCCATATATAGTTTGATGTCCGGCCCGAGGGGATGGTCAGGGGACTTTGTCATCTTGAGGAAGTCTCTGTGACGTTCCGTAAGGTATTCCATGATTGGGGGACGCTTAGTGTTCTCCATAGCAACAAGGTGGACATCTTTTTCGGTAATCTCAGTAGTATTCTGAGACATCGGTTTTGTAAAACATCCAGCTTGCTCTGTGCCGATAGTGATAACGGGGCAATCCATGCAGCACAGGCGTACTCGATACTCGGTAGAACAAATTGTTTGTATAAAAGTTCTAACGATGGCGGGAAGATACTGGAGAGTGATGAAAGCCTTGAGAATTCCGATTTTCTTTTGGATCCTCGCGGCTACTAGGTCCACTTGATGAGTGATTTTTCAATTTTATATATTTTTTAATTATATAGATTTTTAATTATTAATTTTTTAAATTTTTATAGAAAGAACGAAAGCATTAATGTAAAGTAAAATTGATTTAAAATTATTATTTAATTAAACTAAAATTAAATAACTAACATTTTTAGTGGGCTACCGTGAATTATAAATAAATTTCTTTGTGATGAGTTCAGTCTCTAATCACCAAAAAGATTCTTATTTTTTGGGTTTATTCCAAGTCTTATTGATGAAACAAATTCACATCGTCTAATGTGCGATATTACTAAGTCAAATGAAGCAATGAAACAATCAGGACTATTGTAGCATTTGCGAAGCAAGCATTTGTCTCAACTTGACAAACCTATCAATTACAGTGAAAAACTGCGGGAGAACTATTTCAACACTCTACAATCAATCAAAAATACAAATGGAATGCATTACAATAGTTAGCTTTTTAGTTAATTTTGGGAGGACTGGAAACCTATAAAATATCTCAATTAGTCGCGAAAACAGAATGCTCCCATAATATTTGAGAGTCAGTGGTTCCATCGCTGAAATTTAAATTATCGGATGCTGTGGGTATCACCGGAATTCATGATAAAATTCCACTTAGCAATGACTCCAATCGTCAAAGAATCGACCAAATGGGACAAAGCTTAATGAGGTTAGAAATTTTAAGTATTTCGATTTCTCAGTTTTGACAGAATTCGAAGATTAAAGAACAGTTTTCCAAATTATGGAGCTCGATCTCTCAGATATCTTGCGCATTCCAACATATCTTGTTAAGAGAGGATAACTTACTTAAAAGTGAGCGAAATAAATTGAAAGTTTGTGAGGTGATATTCGACTTTATTAAGTCAAATAAAGTCTGATATCTAAATTTTGGCTAAAAGTCGTCAGTTTATATTTCAAATGGGGGGTTGGAAAAAAGGTTGAGAACCACTGTTGTAGAGATACCTCGTAACAGTCTTCTTCGAAACAGAAAGGTCATTTAATCATTTAAGTTCATCAACAATATCTCCAAGAGTTGCCAGGGGATTGGATTCATCAAATCTGATCGTTGTAATCTTGTGTTTTTCAGTAACTCTTGTGCGATAGTTCCCCCACGTGCATCACTTATAAACCCCCTTTAACCCATTTTTATGATGTAGAAATGGGAACATTGAAAGTGATTCCAATCTCCATTTGAAAAAAATATAGGTCGATTATCCACGTCAATTTCTCCATTCAGATTTTCAGTAATACTACGTCCCACCATTTTTTAACCCAAGACCACCAGGAAATTAAGTAATAACTCGCTAATTAGGTGATCCCAGCCTCCGACAGCGAACCAACTGCACTCCGGAAGTGTCTCCTTTATGCCTGCAGGGGAATTTTATCTGAGTGCACTTTTTTATTGTCGATCTGAATTCATCCTTCTGGGCCACACTTTCTCCGAATGGTTTTCTTAGCTCCTTGCAGATCCAGGAAGAACTGGCCATTGTTAAACGCCTCCGCCTCTGAAAAGAGACTGGGGATGGATATGGTGTCTGATTGCATATTCCGCATGATCTTCCGCCTGAGAGAGTTCATACGCTCGACCCTCAAAGGGGGAAGAGCGAATCTCCAGGTAGAACAGGAATATTCAAATGCACAGTTTTGAACTATTCTCATTTAATATGTGAAATGTATAGAAACTCTAAAAAATTAAATTTTTTATTATTTTTTTAAATTAAACAAAATCATGAAAAATAATTGCCAGACAAGAGACCTAATAAAATTAAGGCGGCAACAATTGGCTGTTTATCGAAAAATACTCCACAATCTCGTGGATCATCAATATTGACTGATTTTATCTAAAAATCACAGCTAAAACGACCAAAGCAGCTTGCAGACCAAAAGAAAATCCCAGAAAACAGTAAAAAGGGATCGCCAATTCATGGTATAAGCCTGTTGCTAATAAAATTGAATTCATGCACAGTGCAGAACCAGATATGAAGGACTTTATGTTCCCCCCTAGCGAAATGGCGGACGACTTGACCCCAATCATGACATCATACTTTTTGTCCTGTTGTCCATAAACAGTGTCATATATCAAGGTCCAGAATATTCCACTAAAGTACAGAGGCAGTGCAAATAAGGGATCCCACGACCCCTGAGCAACAGAGACGGAGAGCAGGGCTCCCCAGTTAACAGTGAGGGCTAAATATGACTAATAAGCGAATACACAGAAATATTTGGGGCCAGTTGGTTATCCTCTTCATAAAGGGGTACAAAACAACAAGAAATAAAGAGAAAGATCCCAGAATAATGCTGAAATAAGTTCAAACTCTCACTTTTGGAGGCTAAACTGCAGCAAAATAGACAGAGCCAGAGAAAGGTGTCCGGAGAGTATCAAAAGGGCATTAAAGGTGGAGACAGAGCCCCTGGCTATGGCTCGATTGGCCGTCCTCTTCACCTAAAGGTCACATAAGGCCATACGTTCCTGTCGTAGTCCTTGTCAATCAAATCATTTATAATACAGCCAGAGGCTCTGAGGAGGAATGACCCCGCCGTGAAGTAAAAGGCCAGGAGAGGGTCACATAGAGTCCCCGGATGGGCTGTCAAGGCCAATCCCCACAGTGAAGGAAAGAGGATTACGAAGAAACCTAAAATACCTAGTGAGAGTACCTGTTGGCTTTTTGAAACGAATTAAATTCAAATATATTTCTAATTTACTATCAAATTTCTCTTTGAATGACTTTTGCGAAAAATAGTTAATATTCACACAAGAACATACTCTATGATTTTTTAAATACTTGACGAAAATAGTCCCAATTGATGGACGGATGAAGTGCGACATTAACTTATTCAAAGTGTATCCTAATAAATTTATTTTTGTTTTTAAATATTTTTAATTTGTTTATTTTTTATTAGAATTTTTAATTTATTATTTTGTTAGGATTGGAGACCAACTTAGTTTTTGAAGACTCCATTAAGATTCCTCACTCTCTGAAATATCGAATCTGATCTTTCGAGTAGCGTAGAAGCTATCAAAACGCGTAAATTTCAAAAGAAACCCCACACCTCTTCAAATTATACTGAGAGAGAAGCGAAAGTATGAATACAAAGCAACGGGAACTATGGAGGAGCATTGCATAAACCACTGGCGCTTGTTAAAGATAACCGAGATCACTTGAAACCTTTGTTGTGTTTTTTTGGGGGTTAAATAATAAATAATTATAATAATTATAATTTGGCAATTTAAATTTAAATTTTTCGTAAATATTCTTTAGACGTACAGGAAATAATTAATTCGATTAAATGCATGTTCCGGGAAGTCAGCAGTACTCTATTCACTAAGAATAGAAAGATGGGAACGCAAACAATTGATGTCAGTTAAATGGAGTACCTACACCACAAAAGAAATCGCAAAAGATACTGGGAGTAACTTTTGATACTTTCCTCTGCTTCTCAGCCCATGTGGAATCTATCATATCAACCTGTACAAAGAAGATCAATATTGTAAAAGCCTTCCTTTGGAACTGTGGAAGAATTTATCCCAGTGTCGGGACCCTCTACAAGCAGTATATCGAGCCAACAATAGTCTATGCATGTGCTCCGTGGGGATCTAACCTGGCGGTAAAAAACCTAATAAAAATTCAAGAGATCCAGTCAAAAGCAATCAATTTACTGGAAAAATATACGGATAGAGAAATTGTCCCCAGAACACTTGAGTCTATCATAGAGGCAACTAGAGGCAATTTCAGAAAAGGAAGGATAAAAGACCACCGTCCGTTTAGAAAATGTGTGAGGTCACGGTCCTTAAGAAGGTGTTTTTTTGGCTTAAATAATAATTAATTCAACACATTAAGTCAATTAAAAAAATATGTTCAATAATTTGATAGGCCGATGATGCCAACTTTATCGTAATGCTCTATGTTTCTTGATTGGATGATTTCTGTTTTTTATTATGTTCTTCTACTCCCCTTTCCAGAGAGTGGAATCATGTGATCTATCTGTCCCAGTGCCAGGGTGGCACGAAGTAGGATCATTTTGCTGCAAAGAATATACGTCTTCACCTTTTATGCTGGTTCTGGATGAACTTGTTTGATATTGGAAGGAACATGCTTCTGCGACAGTTAAAACTGGATACACTTGATTAGTCGTTAACTCATTTCTCTGTGTATCAGGGGTTAATAATAAAGTCAATATTCTGAAGAATTTAATATTCACTTTTAAATAATCCCTGGTATATCTGAAAGAGGTTCCCGTTCTGATCCACACAGGTAATTAGGTCTTATAAGATCTCGATTTTGGTCGTATCCACAAAAACGTTAGGTCTCTTTGTGTATATCCAAGAAATGACAAATTTTCAAGGGATAAAACAGTCTATTGTCACAGCACCATTAGCTAATTTTCCCAATATGGCTTGGTACCCTTTTCTTAAGCTCAAATCAACAAAAGTATGTCATCTGCATATATGGGCATTTTCGTGCAGGAAGTATTTTACTCATCACACAGTTAAGGGCTTATTGAGCACATTTCCTTACAGATCATCAGGGGAAATGCGTTTTCAATTCTGAGAGCAGCCTTGACTGAAGAAACTTGTTAACTGTTTATGTGGACTTAAAACAGATCCCTGTGGTATTCCTCTTCTAAACAAAAATTTCTTTATATTTTATGGACGACTCTTTACCGAAAAAATTCTTCCGGCTAAGCTTCATTTCATTTAAAGAATTGAGTCCAGACAAAGGTCCTTCAATTGAAGAGACTATCTACCGGCCACCAAATTCGTCTTGAAAATCCAATGGAATAATAGACTTAGGATGCACCTCATGAATTTTTGCGAAGAGTTCTCGTATCACGTCCGGAACTTATTGTAGGATCCTAGAATTTTCTCGAGACGTGAGGTGTATCTCTTCACCAGAGCCACACATCTATGAGAAAATTTTCCAAAAACTCGGATTACACTAGAACATTATCTCCTCAATTCCCTTCTATGTCGTAGATCCCATATTTTCCTATTTGGAGACCATATTCCAACAGTTTCAAAATAATCAAAAATATCAGTATTCACGATTTCGATTTATGAATATTCCCCGATCTCTCAGAGATTTAATGATTGAAACGATTCTATTCAATCTCTGACTTAACACAACAGCATTCAACATGCTTTGTGTTAGAGCAGGATTCACGTTATTCTCATGAAATCTTTATGATCCACGAATATCCCCATAGATTTCTCCGATTGTTATCCACCAATAATTGTTTCCAGTTCGCATTAATTCGCATATAGTGTCCTTTGAATCCTTTGTCTTCAAGTAGTAATTTTGTAATAAAGCGAGATGCCGGCACTTGGTCTCCGTGGAATGTGAGTGATATCCAGGGATTGAGATTGATCCAGGCCTTTCTTTCATAAATTATTAGAAAATCCATTTGCCTTGGTAGGAGCTAACAGGTCTGCTGCCCGCTTTCTAAGAGAGATGGCATTAATCAGGAAATCCTCTTTAGGAGCGCCACCAGTCTGAGTAAAAAATTATCATTATTCCGTCTTGGGATCTTTAACACACAGTTTCAGCTTATCAAGGATTTGGTACGAGACTCACTAACAGGATCCAAACTCTGCACTCCAATGTTGTTTTGTTTTCGCATGGCAATGTATACCAACTAGCCCGTCCCAATAACTATATTTTCCGGATTTTTGCCCGTTTCATTGTTGGTGACAGCTTTTAACAGATTATTCATGACTATTTTGTCCTCTCTCACGTAGTTAGCCAGGTGGTCTTCAAAACAACAGTTCATAATTTGACACTCCCCTCATGTTAAACTCTTCGCTTGATTCTCACATCTACGAGCTATGTGTCAAAACCTTGACATCCGTAACACTGAATCTATGACTTTTTGTACCACTCGGCTCTGACTTTTAAAAAACTCCAATCTAACAGGAAGTTGGACTTCACTTATGTTAGACATTAACACTTTCATAATGGTAATCTGTTCCTTTTTTCAAATCGCTCGATCGTAGCTTCCAAGAAAAATTCCCACTAAGAAAACTTTCAAGGTACCAATTTCCACCAAAATAGCCTCGTTAGAACAATTTCGACTGGCGGGAGATTTCCAATCCGAATGACCTTCTTTATTGAGAGGATTCTCTTTTATCATGAATTACTTGAAAATCTTTTAATTATTCTTGTTCTTGGTCAGTGGAAAGGATGATTCTCGATTTCTTAGCTAATCGCAATCCACCAAATTGAACCCAAGGATTTTGACATACAACGTTAAGCTAACTGAAGAAAATGCAGAAGATTAGGGACTGTAGAACAAAAATTCCAGAAATATAGGATTGATAGAAATTTCACAAGGTTGCTTAGTCGTCGACGTAGAACGACTTTAGCAGGAAATACAAACCATATTAGATAACTCTAGTAAGCCCAATTGTGCTTGATTCACACAATTAGCTCTCTCCCTGCTTCATACATTTGTTCTTTATCAACAACTTCTTACCTGCACGTGCATTCTGGTTGTAACCACGATTTTTCGACTGTTTCATTAGTTTAACTCATTTATATACTGTTTCTGCCCTATCTTAGATGTAGACTGCACATCAAATGGTATTTCTACTTCAGATGCTGTTTTCCTTGGTTCTACTTCGAAAATTATGTGCAAAATACATTCCCTCCTCAACGAGGGACTTAATCGTTTCGGACGGCTCCCTATTTTTTTCTCCCAAAAAAAGCTTCATTTTTTCTATTCCGTTGCGTTGAAGATTAGGACCAGTGACTACTCATCTCTCTTCCAAAGATTTGCAGCGAAGCCTGGTTGATGTTGTATGCCAGAGATCTTTCGATAAGCTTCTGGAATATTCAAACCAGCACCATCATCTATGCCTGCTATTCAGAGCATCCCACAAAAGTGGGGATGACTCATTGCCAGCCTAATTGGAATTTTGGAGGCATTTCTCTAAGACGATTCAATCCGAATTGTGTCTCCCTTCTCTTTGGACTGAAGATGCCTGTGAAACTTCTGGTGCCCTCAGACTTTCGTTCTATGATTTCTTCAAAAAAACTCGGAAACCCAATATCAGCACGATCCCGAGAACATGAGCACAATCAAAAATATCACCTTGCCTCGATTTCGTGGATCTACGACATGACACTTAGCTTGGACGAGATGAGAACGTAGACGGTGAAGCAAAATAGTTGTAGCTCGGAATCCCTGAGGTTTAAAATTCAGGGAAATGTGGATTACATAATTAACAAAGCTAAGAAAAAACTCAATGTTATTCAGAGTCTGGCTCTTTGCCGTCACTCACTCTCCCCCATATTCTGTCTTGGATGTAAGCATTGAAGCTATTCAGAATAGATTCGTCATATTCGAGGACGACTGAATACTCGATAATGACTCATATGGCTCAATCTTCATTTCTTCCATGGCTGATTTAATAACTGAGAATAAATCTTCAGCCGAAAGGACATTGCTCTGCTCGACTTCCCCTTCGATCGCCTATTAACAATAAAATACCACTTTTACCGATTCTGAGGACATCTTTCTTGTAGAACCGTTAGTTTTCTGCTCTCCAGTGAGAGGGGACACTTCAGGGCTGAAATCAGTCCTTTTTATAGCGTCGGTTAGTGACTCGGAATCCTTAAATTAAAAATCAATGGACATGAGGAGATTGTTTCTAACAAGAATCGTCAACTGGGGTATCCTCCTGAACATCGACACTGGTTTCGCCACGATAATCCCGGGGGGCTGATGAGACCTGAGGTTGCTTAGACACAGATCGTAAAGTCTAGTAGATTAGAATTTAAGTACCTCATCAGACTGGAACATATAGAAGCATAGAGAGCATGTCAAATAGGGATCCACCGGTATACGACGAACTAACATAAACCTCAAAGAGAACTTGAGGAATTGGTGGAGGCATCAAGTCTATAGGGGAGTGTGTATAACTTGAAATCCTAGAATATTCATTGACATGAACGGAATAGCTGTTGTCCGAATAGTCGGATGGGTCCAAGGAGCTGTCGGAGTCATGCCTTCTTGAAGCGTTTTTCCTTCGAATCCCAGTCTACATCGAAATATGAAAATTTGAAACGTAATTGATTGGGTAGATTACATGATAACCAACTCGAGGACTAAAACGAGAACGTGGGGGACTATAATCGGTTATGTTTGTCTGAAATATTTAAATAAACCTGACTTCAGCTAGTGGCGTCTCCCTTCTCGGTCGGTCTAGTCTTGGGGAGAGAGAAGACGAGGTCCATTATTCGGGACAGAAATGATTATAAATTCACTTAATCCATGGGCAATGTGGGACATGTAATGACAGAAGCGAGTTCTTCGAGACTCGTACTTCTCCAATACGTCATCCCTTACCTAAACTCATAACTTCACCACGAGAGCTCACACATCTCCCAGAAATAATGTCCCTGTAGTGGAAGTCGATGACGTAACTATACCGTTCCTGTAGTTTGAAAGCCATCACGTCAAGATCGAATACCATGGAAATCCGAGTCCGTCTAAAATAGGCACAACTAAAACCTGATACGCGAAATGTCATTGATTATGGAATTATAAAACTGCAAGGGAGAGAATCGTCTTATATACATTGAAGTGATCTCTGAGTCGTAATTAAAGTGAATCATCGTTTCCCCAATCATATAGTCAAAGTCAGAAAAGGAATCTTGGTCGTTGTTAGTCTGGAATCACAAGTCAATAACTTCTAGGAGAGTCAACACACGGTCGGCTGATTCTAGCAATTTTAGGAGAATATATATGCGATGATTCAACTCAAAGAATTCTCGACTAGGCATATAGGAGACAAAATCTTGTCGGTTCAAGTTTTCTTCAGAGAATGAAAAACAGGATGTATTAGACCGAGGGGGTACTAAGCTGTGGAGAGTCAGGTCGATTCGGTCACCTAAATTTAAAGAAACTGTGATGGATTATGGGGGATGGAAAGGTGTATTTTAGAAAGTATGAACCGATAGAACTGAGAAGCTCGGAGCCATCGAGAATTCGTCCCATGTAGACGAGTCGTTGAAATTCCGGTTTGATTTTCTATGAATGAAAAGAACTTTGTATACGACAGTGTTATATATGATTGCTTTAAATTCCTCAACGGATGTCTACATATTAGCAAGTAGATACTGATTCTCCAACATTGAAGTAATATACTCCAGATCTAGATTTCACTTTTATATTTGGCATTCTGTGTAATATTATCTAATAATTACAATTATTTATTTTATTATTGGTTTTATTATATTAATTATAATTTAAATTATTATTATTATTAACCCTTCGGATTAGGATCTCCTTTGGTGTCGGCATCATGTTCTTTTCATCATTAGACCACTTCTTTGTCACTTCAAAAGCATTTTTAAGTACCTCAATTTTCTAAGCATTAGTCCAAGAGATCGATGGCCCCATGAGGCACATGCATGGGAAATGTGATCTTCAATATGTATTGAAGATCACTCCCGGGATTTTTTGTCATTTCTTGAATGGCAATGCTTTCCCATCCACTTCTATTTCAATTGACTTATTTGACATTTTTTGTCCGAGGTGAATAGGGATGTAATGGATGTCTCAGGGCTGATTGTCAGTCAGTTTTCGATCAGCCACAAAAGTAAACGGTTCAGGCGACGTCGTAGTCTCTCCGTGGCTACCTGGGCGTTTTAATCCCGTGATGCTAAAACAATGTCGTTTGCATAAGCCAAGAGAAGATCGTCGAAGGTTTTACATATATCCACTGTGCCTAGAACGGTCTCCTGATAACTGGGTTTGCTGAAGAAGCTAGAGTGAATGATGTAGCTCAGGGAGATTAGATGACTGGTGATTGAGCGGTCTTTGTTAAATCCATGCTTGAACTGTCTGTCAGAATAAAGTCCTTGATGTTCAAAAAGACGAGCTTTTCCAATATTTTGGAAGGAAGTGAAACTGGTCTGAAGAAAGTCGGGTCCTTTTTCGGTTTTCCCGTTTTCAATATGGGCCAGATGTTTGCTAGGAATCGAATTGTAATTTATAGACCAATTATAGAGATGTTGAAATTCCCTCGGTACCCAGATTTTTCAGAAGTATGGTAGTAATCTCATCGGGCCTATGTGAATGTGTTAACCTGGTCTGTCTCAGGATTTCCTTCACTTCTTTTTCAGAAAAGTAAGATGACAATGAATCCCCTTTTGGGTTTTCTTAATAATGCTTCCGTCTTTCTATAGTCTTTGTGCGAGATTTTTACATAGTATTTTGCCATGCATTTAGGTCCCTTTGGCTGCAGTTGTCGTATAGCCTTTCAACTGCCCTTGAAATGTTACTAATTATTTTTCGACTTTGACTGTCGAATTATTGCGGTTGAGGGCCGAAGAACACGTGTACATTTTGTTCTCTGTATTTTGAATTCTTTAGCAATTATTTTATTGTTCAGCGATTTTATGTGGAGTCTTAATTTTGGAGAAAATCTTCCTGCCCTTTTGAGACAAATGACTAGAACCATCCTCCCATGACCACTGGTTTAACTGGTGGGTCTTTTGAACAGTCTTAGATCTTGCTTCCAGAATGACAGTTTATAAAGGTAAGCCAGTCAAACTGCTCTCTGTTAATCGTCTTATATAAGACTGCTTCAAAAAGTCAATTAAGGTTCCTTTGTGGCGCGCCAACCACTCTTTGAACCAGTATCATCCAAGGTCCCCTCTTTTTCACAAGTTCTCCTTGTTCATCGAGATCGTCGGATGTAGGAATAATCAAGAACTTTATGAAAATTTTTTTTAGTGAATTTACGGAAGTTATTTCACGCATGGAATAAAATAAAAGAAGGCACAATAAAAAATAGTTTCAAAAAGACAGGGAAATAAAATGTCTTGATTCATTTGCTAATGAAGATATCATGCAAAATCCTGTTTTGGATGTGTACCAAAAAAAACTGGAAGAACTTGCTAATGAGGAAGAAATAACTCTACTTGCGACTGGCCCTCCACAGGAGCTAGACCACGTGAAGCCTGCATAGGTGTCTAGCTATTATTAAAGCAGCATACGAAAAACCATAATGTAGTTTCACCCGCGTGGTGTTAGAAACTATCAAACAAACTAAGCGATTCCACCTTCCGCGGTCATGCGCAACCTCTCTCAAGTCATCCAGTTTCTTCGAACAATGTCCTCACTGTCTCCAAATAAGGATTAAAGCTTATTGGCCTTTCTCCATTGTTCATCCGATCTTCCTTCCATTCTTCCGCTGTCAACTATTTCCGATTTGCGAGCATTCATGGTTAGGTACCATTTTGTGGATTCATTTGGAGCTACTTCCAATAGGCGATTAAAGGATGATCCATCTCTCGATGTGAAGTCGACGTCGTCAGCATAGATGAATTCTTCTACAAGGATTGTAGTTTTGTTTTGGTATCTTTGGTTTACATCGCAGCGTCACTTGTGGCTCCATACTATATCCGTGGTTGATCTACCTGTCCTGAATCCACTATGACTTTGTGCGAAATAGTCGTCCACTCGATCTTTAACGCGGTTCAGTGTAACCAATGCCTAGACTTTATGTAGAGTATTGAGCGAGATCATCGGACGTAGGTTTACACTGGACCAGCTGGCTTGTTTGGTTTCTGGAAGGGATTGGTAGTCCAAGCCAAACATAGGTATTCCTTTCTGGCAAACATAGGGGTCCATATTTTAGGAACTCTGAGTTGATGTTATCTTGTCCGGGGGAACTATTATTTTACAGTTCGTCCATTGCTCTTACGACTTGCTCAAAGGTAATTGATTTTTCTGATTGTGTGGAATGCCCATGTACATAATCGTAAGTTTTTCCATGAGCATTTAGGAGATTTTCAAAGGCCGCTATGAATTCTACTCGGTCGATGGGGGATATTAGAATTTTTCCTTTAGCGTCCAAAGGTTTATTTTTTTGTATTTTTTGTACCAGCTTTCTGCGGTTTATCATCCGCATTGGATTATACATTCTGGTGGAGTTTTTCTATTATTATAGTTCAGCATTTTTTCCCAGTTTATGTTGAGTTTCTTTATTCTGTTCTGGAGAGACTGGAAATGATCAAGGTCTTCCGAATTAATGATCAAGTTCTTCGTGATCCATTTTTAATTGCAATACACAGATCCTGTCAGTAAATTTCCAGTATTGTACAAACATGTAACAATATAGCAAATTCTTGACCATAGTGTCTCGAATCCGAATGAAGCAGCATTAACACATTTTCCATGCTCCTCGTACAATCCGTCTGCCTTCTAAGTTTCCTGCAGGCAACATACCGATCCGCCATAATTTTGAATGTCCGGACAAAAAGTGCGTCTCTTCGTCAAATCTTTAAATCGAACACCTACTAAAGAGAAAATAGTTTTAAAATATTTATTTATTATTTATTACTATGAACAAATACAGAAAGAATATATTAAATATTATAATAATAAAATATAAGGATTCTAAAAATCATTATTTATTTAATATTTTTGAAATATTACATTAATTTCCAAAACCTTCCCAGCAAAAAAGGGCTTTAACCTCGTGGTTTGCATGTCTACTCTACTTGCACGGAATCGCTATCAAGAGATTCCGGAAGCAAATTTTTTGTGTTGGGTTGCGTTGCCCGCCGTGCTCGTGACCCTTTTATCTTTATAAAGTGATTTTTTAAACTGTTAAGAAGTAAAAAATTTGTATAACATTCAAAATAATCCATTTTTTATGAAAGGGCTGTTTCTCTGACAAGCACCAGAGAAATCCCTTGACTTATTAAGATCGAATACCACTTGGCCCTGTGCCTGCATGATTAATTGCTATATAATTTGTTTCCTATTTCGTCCAAATCTCCTGCAAACCATTTTGGTCTCGACGGCAATCTCTGGTCAATAAGTCTTAGGTATTCCTTCCTTTAGCCTTCTCCACAGCTGATGAAACCTTTACCGGCTCCTGATGATGCAAATTGATGCAACATCGTGGTTTGATTCCTAATATGTCATTTATATCTAACTTTATGGAAATGAACTTTTAACCTTTTCCAACTCCGGACCCTTCGTTAACCGTGAATTGATTAGCAAAATTTCATATATAGTTCTCAACCTCTTCTAAGTCGATAACCAGTTCCACTTGATACTGAATTTCTTAATTATCTCTCACGGAAAGCATCAATTTAGGAAATTTCATTAAACTGAGATTCTCTTTTAGATGATCGTTCACCAAAAATATCGTTCTCTGAGTTTGTATTTGAGACCTTTCCAGATTAGTCAGCATACTTCTACCAAATCTTTTTGTTAGTCGGTCAGTATAGAGTTATAGTGAATTCAGTAGTATAGACGTCAATTGAGAGTGAATACAGTAAAGACAACAATTTGACAGCACATTTTAATTAAATGATGGCCATTGGCCCTCTATAATAATAACGATTTATTAACAAAAGAGTTAAGGAGTTTTCTGGAGGGTATTACATCTGAGTCCTACCATAAGGCTTGGACTCCACACCTGGACCCTTACTTCTTTTTTTATTTTTTTTCATACGTTTCTACCAGCTTTATATACGTGTCCTGGATCTTTGATCTCCTGAAACCATTGATCCGATCCTCCACAATCTTGCTAATCGTTCTAACAGCTTGGTTTCGTCTTCGCTTAGACAGTCTTTCAGTTTTTTGTTTAAGGAAAGCTTAATTGTTGCTCTCCTAGTCTTCTCTATGAGGGATAAGATCTCCTTCTTCTGCCCTCTATTTTTTTAAGCACTCCCGGGAAATCAAAAATTAATTAGATTAATTAAGTTCCCCTTGTCGTCCAGTATCCTCCCACACATTCTCTTCCATGTTCCCCTGTTCCGGGCCATTGCTCGTAGTGAGTCAAGATCTTCACCATTTCGTAGAGTTTTGTTTATTCGGATTAGGTCATCATTTAGTACTGAAGGCAACGTCACTCTAGGCCTGCCACGGAATGATCCCTTCAGTTGTGCGAAATAGTTCTCCATTGCAATGTTTGGTGGAGTCAACATATCCATTCGTAAGATGTGACCAAAAAGTCTCCACCTAGCCTTGAGAATCTCCTCTGATAATGGCCTTAAGCCACATCTTTTGTACAGTTCTGAATTTGATATCTTTTTCGGGAAATGTATTCTCAAGATGTTTCTTAGTTGATTTCTATGAAATTGATCCAGATTGTCCATTTCCCGTTTCGTAATCCCCCATGTCCCACAGTTGTATGTCAGGACTGGAACCACGAATGTTTTATACAATTTTAGCTTTGTATTCGTAGTTATGCTCTTCTTAGAACGCCAGATAGTTAAGAATTTTTTATATGCAGCAGTGGAAAGGATTTTTCTGTGGGTAACATCTTCTGAGTCTCCAAGTAGTGAACCAACTTTTTTATGCCTTCTCCATGATTCATCGTAAGTGCGTACAACTCGTACAAGTTTTGTATATTCAGTTTTGTCTTGGTTGACAACTAAGAACCATTTAGAAAAGGCATTTGGTAAGTTCTTGAGAACGTGATGAAGAATTTCAACATCTTCAGAAACAAAGTCAAGATCGTCTGCATATATTAACTCGATTATTTTGTTGTTCTCAATTAAAGGCCTGAAATCTCTCAGTGCAGCCTCCAGGTAGATTATGAATAGAACTGGTGACAAAGAGTCTCCTTGCGGAATTCCACGTGAAGTATAAAAGAATTCTGAAGTAGTTTTTCCGAGTTTGGTTGCTAGTTGCGTATTCTGCAGTAGTTTTTGTATAATTTTGACATCATCCGTTGTTACGAAGCTTGTGAGTACTTCAAGAAGTTTGCCTCTATGAACTGAGTCAAACGCTCTGGACATGTCTATTCCGAGAACATCTATGCACTTTTTATATTTTTGGCATAGAGCACTTGACCATCTGTGTGTCCAAATGACATCGGCAGTGGATCTGCCTGACCGGAAACCACTTTGTCCTGGTGACAGAAAATACTCCACCTTGTCTTTGATTCTTTCCAATGTAATATTGACAAGATTTTTCGCAGTGTAGTTAGTAGGATGATTGGTCTTAGGTTGGAAAGGGGCCCTTTGGGTTTTCCCGGTTTTTGCAGTGGAATTAACCAACCCTTGCCAATGTCTAACGTAGTGTTTTCTTCAAATATTTTGTTGAGTATATTGGTAATGATTGTTACCAACTTCACTGGGGCATACTTTATAGTCATTTTTCAATTTTTTAATTGATCCAGTGTTTCTTGTGTGTTTATTGGGATGTCCAAACCATGGTTGACTTGTGCACCAAATTTATAGCCTATTTCGTTGTCCCAGTTGAGCATATGATAGTAATAAGCAGATATAGTAGCTGCTTTGTCCTTTTCATCGATAATTATTCTGCCAAGGATGTCATTGATTACTCGCACCTATCCTGTCCACAAAGTATAATAATAAATAAAAGTTTTCCAAAGACCAAGGGTAAAATCAAACTAATTAAATCCGTGATCGGGATAAGTGACAGCGGAACCTTCACCAAAGAAAAGTGATACAGAGGACGTTGTCCAGTAAGTTGAGGTCGATTCCATAACTCGTCGCCAGGTAACGACATTGTCACCGGTGGAACAAACTTTACAACTTGAAAAAAGTTGTATATTAAATCTAACTAAAATAAATTAATAATTATTTGAATATTCATTAATTTTTAATTAATGTTTTAAATTTAAAATAAATGTGCTCTTTGGCAGTTCGGGTAACATCAAAAAATACTGTCCCTTTTTTGTTCTCCCACCTTCCTCTCCGTCAAAAAGGCCTAAATGTGATATTACCAAAATGGAAGAGTTTACGTAAAAGGAAGGTCATTGTCGTATGAACTTTATTTCAATTAAGCCACCGCTCCCCGATTTTACTGAAATGGTTCGGGCGTCTAAACTCCCTACCTGGAAACACAGGGAAGTCATGAAGGAGCTTGGACATGCCCCACCTCGCTCATTTAAGGACCGACCCATTAATACAAGCAACTCTGGTCTGCTTATTTGGGTATTTTAGGACAAATTTTTGACGAGTATGTTCAAAGAAAGGAGTTATCTAAAATATTCGACAAAAAAGTACTTTCGTTGGTTTATGAAAGGTTGCTAAAAACACGTGGGAAATTGCTAAAAGGACTGGCTCTTATTATTACGGGCTTCTCAAATTGAGGTCATTCGAAGGCTTCAAAACCAACGAATTCCCCCAAACTGCACAGGAATATATATTAAGGCACACGAGGCTCTCTGCAGGTTCTTACATCGTATTAGTGCAGAAAAGATGAGGACGAACTGAGACAATTAGTCACTGAAAGGGGGATGAATGTTGGCTGTCTTGTTTACTTGTCAGGAAATGATGGGAGGACTCAAGCACAAGACGCTAATGTGGTCTCTTAGAAGTGTGGTGGAGCCCCCACGTGTGATTAACATTGTCTACATGTCGGCACTTCAGGAGGAAAATTTTTATGGGCAAGTTACCGTTAGACTGGTCACTACTCAGGTTGGGGGTTGTTATATTTTCTGACCTTTGCTATTTTTGACCGTTTCGGTCGGCTGATGTATGGAGATCGGAATTTGGCCAAAAAGTGGAACACTATGTTGTGTTTGAGAAGCACCTGTCTGGGCATTACCCAATGTGGAGATTACATGGGAAGATTACGCCAGATATGCCTGGGAGGAGTGAGGACCCGCCATTGAAGACTACAAAAAGTGCCCCCAACTATGGAAGAGTAACAAAATAGAGAAAATTGATTAATTTTATTATATTTGTGTTTAATTCCTTTAATATAAGGGTTGATGCCTGACATTCTTGGGTAGTGCTTTAATTTCCGTTATTATTAGAGGAATTTGTGGAGTCACTATTATTGACCACCATACTATACTGGGCCACATGGTGGATGGTCTTTGCTCAAGTTTTCACAATTTGTGGGATTAAAGTTGCATAGATACTCCTTTAGTATATAAATTTCCCTTTCTGACTCTGTCATTTCGTCGCACGTCCTATCGTCGGGGACATCACTTCATTCTTTAACGATGAGTTTTCATAATGGAATTTCTTCACCAGTAGATTTGGAAAGGTAGGAAGATCCTTTTCAACAAATGTCGTGCAGAAGGACTCGTCGTCCCACGAGTAGATCTTTTTGACGAGAATTAACTTTCGCTAAAACTCCATTTTTCGGATTCGAACCCACGACAGTCCGATCACATCAGAAGGTGTTGAGATCAAAGTATTCTTAAAGAATAATTAAGTAATTAAAGTATTCTTAAAGAATAATTAAGTAATTAAAGTATTCTTAAAGAATAATTAAGTAATTAAAGTATTCTTAAGTGAGAGGCAACAGCGAGAATCGAACCCGTTAACTAAATCACTTAAGCCTGACACTTAACCACTATGCAACCCGACTATTATTATTATAAGCCATATCGCTATGTCATAGGACTTGACAAAGCATGTGCAACACGAGTTAGCAAATCACTGGTTAGTTTCATCCACTTCCTCCTATTCAAAGCAGCAGTGCACAACCAGTCAAGATCCTCTCCACTTCCAAGATGCCGTCATATTTCTTTGAGGTCCTCTTCGAGAACGACTGCCAGTGTCGTCCTTGGGCGACCACGGAAACGGGGAGCCTCCAACATGAAGTAATCCTCCATAACTACGTTCGCGGGAGCATCTAGGTCCAGTCGCAGAATATGGCCGAAAAGCCTCCATCGTGTATCCAGAATCTCATTAGAAATTTCTGAGGTCTTCGTCCTCTTATAAAGAAGATTAGATGACATCCTCGTATCACTTCTTTCGAACATCATATGCCGTAGTTGGTCTCTATGAAACGCATTAAGCCTCTTCAGTTCATTTCTTGAGCAGGCCCAGGTACCAGCGTTATACAGTAGTATGGGTTTCACTAGCGAGTTGTATAATCGAGTTTTTGTTGTAATGTCAAGGCCTTTTTTGTGGAGCCAGGTGTTCTTTAATCTGGAGAGGGCAGTTTGTGCTAGGGTTTTCCTTCTTGTAATTTCTTCATGGTCTCCTAGGAGGGAGCCAAGCTTTTTGCACTTGCGCCAGTACTCCTCCGTCCTTGTTTCTTCCCTCTTGAGTTCAGTTACCTCAGTCTTGCCCGGATTTACTGTTAGGAATCATTCGGCTAGTCTTCCAGGCACTTCTTCCATCAAGCGGGTGAGCGGTATTTTGTCTTTGAAATAAAGTCTACGTCGTCAGCATACGCAATAATGTTTGTCTTTTTACCCATTATCGGTTTTGACTCCCGTAAAGCAGCTTCAAGGTATATGACAAAAAGTATAGGTGATAATGGGTCTCCCTGTGAAGTGCCAACAGTCGTCTCAAATCGGCGAGACAAGGCTCCCCCGACTCTTACAGTTGATGTTGATTCCGAGGATGGTTGTAGAAATTTTGAACTTTTGAACGGCCGCAGATCTCCACTTGTGGGACCACAAAACATCGGAAGTAGATCTTCCTTTTCGGAATCCGCTGTGGTATAGCAACAGAAATGTATCTAGGCGTCCTTCCATCCTTTATAATGTTATGTTTGCCAAAATTTTTCGAAGTAAATTCATTAATATGACTGGACGGAGGTTCTCCACCTTAGATCTTGGTTCATTCGCCTTCTGTACAGGTATCAAGATACCCTATCCCAGGATCAGGGTGTTACAATAATAGTGCATTTCATTCAGGATCCTACCGATGCATTCATACAGCTTTTGGGTTCCATATTTGAAGAATTCATCACCAAGTCCGTCGGGGCCAGGAGTCCTGTTGTTTTTCAACTTGGAACTCGCAAGTTCAACTTCATATGATGTGATTTCCTCGTCCAATTTTCCTCGTTCTAAGATGATAGTGTCGTTCCTTGGATTGAAAAGTTTTCCAAAGTGGGCAGCGATAATTTCCGTCACTTCCTTTGATCCACAATCTGCGTTCCTTTGTCATCTCTTATCATTATCGGTTGATGGGGTCTCTTTCCTTTCATCTGTTTCACAGCCTCGTAGAATCTAGCGTTGTCCTTGAGAGATTCTATCTTCTTAATCTGGTCCAGTGTTCTATTTCTGTTATGCTGGCGTATAGTTTTTCTTATTTTTGCTTTGATAGTCTTTCACTCTAGCCGCAATTTTGATTTTACGTTCGAATCGTCAGTATTTTGATATAGCTTCCATATGGTCTTCTGTTTATTGGTAAATTCTTTCATCGTGTAAATTTCATTGTGCGATGGGATTTTCTCATTTTCTTTCAATAGATGCAGATTGGCTCCTTTATGTATTGACTGCTCCACAAAATCCCAGGATTTTTCGGGCGGCAAATCTGTAGGCATGTTTTCTAGTTCTGCATCCAGATATTCTTTGAATGCTAGGGCACCTTCTGATTGACTGATTAAGGATTCCAAATTATAACGTCTATAGTTGGGTTCTGTGGTTTCAATGTGCTTCATTTCGTTCTTTGTAGTACCATAAATCTCTTTAGAGAAAGTCTAGCAATAACCATTTTGTGGTCGCTGTCGATAATCGATCCACCATAAGCTCGTGCATCAAGTATAATTCCCTCGATCTTTTATCCTGGATATGATATAGTCGATCTGGTTGTACATATTTATCACTCGCCCTTCGAGATTTGTTCTGTGTCCCGACCACGTTGATTCATATCTGGCTGGATGCATGAAGGCTGTATTGCATAAAAATAGGTTGTTCGTTTGACAGAAGTTAGCTAGTAGAGTTCCCGGAAGATTTTTTTCCCCTACCATGCCTTCCCATGAATGTCTCATAGGTCGTAACCTGGGTGCCAGCTTTCGCATTTAGGTCTCCTGCGATCATTACTAATGTTGAGAGAGCATACTTGGAGAACACGGCAGAAAGACTAGTGTAAAAGTCATCAATCTCCTCAGGGTTTTTATTAAGCCATCCACTGTGAGGAGCGTAAACGTTTATTATAGTTAGATCTTTCTTCGACGGGTTGAGGTCATCCAGTTTCAATTGCAACACCCCGATTCTATCATTTACGCTGTGATATCGGCAGACTCTCTTTGATAGATCATTCCTAACTGCAAATCCTAGCCCATAGTGCTTGTTTCCACCTGGAAGGAAGATTAGTCGAAAGTTCCATGTTGTTCTTCGATCCCGTTGATATGTTTGGTCTCCTGAAGGCAGGCGATTGAAATCTTGTATTTTGAAAGATCCTCGACCAGTTCCTTCCGTTTCCAAACACTAGAGAGTCCACTGACGTTAAACGTGAGAAGGGAGAAGTCCAATGGCTTGATACTGTGTTTTCCAGACATTGAGTTCAAGAGCCACGTCACCAGTTCACCCGACTATTCCGGCTCATATTTTTATTTTTTATTTAACCCAAGAACACCAATAGTTAATTTAATTGTATTAAACTAATTAGGTGATCCCGGCCGCCTCCATCAGGTCTCTCATCTTTTTCCGGTGGACCTTCCGAGATCCAACACAGCTTCTCTGAGGACGGGAGGGTTTTGAAAGGAATACAAGAGGGGTGATGTAAAGTCTTCTAGTAAGACCCAATCCATTGGAGCATTGTAGGAAGTTGGATTTTCGGCACAGAGCGGCGAATCCCTTCCCATTTTGTCCGATAAAGTCTTCCAGAGAGGTGGCTGTGAGACTGACTGTTCTCACGAGTTTGCCAATAGTTGTAGCTGATAGGGACTGAATGTCACTGATTTTCTGTTTGTTCGTCCAGGATAGGTTGATTCCCCAAGACGCACAGGCGTAGCTAATAGATGGCTCAATGAATTGTTTATGTAGTAGTTTCAATGCTGGGAAAAGGGTTCTGATGCCACCAAAAATAGATTTGATCAAACCAAGCTTTCTTGAGCAGGTTCCGGAGATATATTCGACATGAGGGGAGAAGGTCATGTGCGTGTCAAAGACGACTCCTAAGATTTTCAATTTCTTAGTAAAAGGTATTTTACTCCTAAGATTTTCAATTTCGGCTTATAGGTATTTGGAATTATTGTAAATGATATTTCTCACTCGATAAATAACAATATTCTATAAAATATAATGTAAATGATTATAAATTTATTAAAAAATATATAATTAAGGACTTCAATCAGCGTGCTTAGTGTGAGTTGTTGTGCTTATATTTAAGGGAATGATTTCAAGAAAAATTGGTCAGTTTTCTCAGGTAGAATCGAATATTTAGCCTTAGCGTCTTCTTACCAGCAACATAGCTAGAGTGACTCGAACCACTCAGATCCACACGTCTGCAGTCAAAAGGGACATTGACCAGGCTGCCCGATACATTGGAGCCGGCGCCGCCTGTGTTGGCTCTGCTGGATCTGGTGTGCTGTGTTTTGACTTGCAGGTGCCGGAATTGGAAGTATTTTCGGAAATTTGGTTATTGGTTACGCCCGGAATCCTTCATTAAAGAATCAGTTGTTCTCCTATGCCATCATTGGGTTCGCCATGTCTGAGGCTATGGGACTGTTCTGTCTGATGATGTCCTTCCTCATTCTCTTTGCGTTCTAATAACTATTACAATTAACTAACATGCTTAACTGTTTAATCAATTCGGCTTGTTCTCTTACTCTATTGTGTTATCGGAGGTAAATGTCCTCTCTTTGCGTTCTAGGTACCTCACTAGTATGTTCAATAAAAAGATTTTATTTTGAACTAGATATGAGCTGTAGGAGATTTAAGTCAAGTGGGTACTTCTTTGTAGTTGACTAGAATGCTTATTAAGGGATGATTTTGTAGTGTATTAACGTACATGAAAGCCAAGGTGACAGGTACATTAGTGGAAGGACTAAGACTTGTGAATGCATTAGTTGAAAAGCTGAGATTCAATGGAACCCTTTTCTCAGCAATGAAACTACTACATAAACAATTCATTGAGCCATATATCAGCTACGCCTGTGCGTCTTGGGGAATCAACCTATCCTGGACGAACAAACAGAAAATCAGCGATATTCAGTCCCTATCAGCTACAACTATCGGCAAGCTCGTGAGAACAGTCAGTCTCACACCCACCTCTCTGAAAGACCTTATCGGACAAAATGGGAAGGGATTCGCCGCTCTGTGCCGAAAATCCAACTTCCTACAATGCTCTAATGGATTGGGTCTTACTAGAAGACTTTACATCACCCCTCTTGTATTTTCTTTCAAAACCCTCCCGTCCTCAGAGAAGCTGTGTTGGATCTCGGAAGGTCCACCGGAAAAAGATGAGAGACCTGATGGAGGCGGCCGGGATCACCTAATTAGTTTAATACAATTAAATGGAGTGTTTCGTTTTATGGTTATTTGTTGTATGTCCATTAGATTGTAGTTATTGATTGGTAACGATAGGTTATTGATTTTAAATTAATTGTTATTTTTTATTACAAGAGAATTTATTTTTTTAATTATAAATAACTAGGACGACAGAATGGGGAAGGCGTTACCTCTGATAATCACAATTTCGAGCCTCTCCCGTGGCTCACACCTTTTTGAGGCGAGTTTGCTTCCAATGCTGGAGAGAAAGGCGTCCGTCATTGCTCCCACGTTATTGTTATTTTTATGTGCATAAATTGACTGTTAATAAGCGAATTTTGTGAATAAATCTAGGTAATTTATTTGCCTACGTAACCCAGGGAAGTAGTGAGAAGGAAGGTAATAGTAACCGATCTAGTCAAGTGACCCCAGATCTTATTAATCCGCTTGCTATTTTCATCCTTGCTTATCTAGGGACTCCAGATCTTATTAATCCGCTTGCTATTTTCATCCTTGCTTATCTAGGACTTCAATTTCTAATATCTCCCGAGTGGACAAAGTCAATCACTTTGTCCACGTTCACGGGAAGGAAATAGACTTTCATTTATCATGAAGCCTAGTAGATGCTTAATACGTCGCCACCTCAACCTTTAGACTTTAATCCCCCACTAGTTCGGGCTGGACAGGATTTAAACCTTTATGTATTTTTCCTTGTTCGGAACTTTAAATTTCTGATGTCTTATGAATTCATCACCACGTCCATGCTCACGAGAAAAAAAACAATTTATTTATTCATCATGAAGCTTTAGTGCAGTAGAGGTACGTCACCACCTCAACGTTCCGGTCGATCAACCACTTGGCTAACTGTTACTTTGTAAACACGAAACTAGAGTCCGTATCCACCAAATTTCACTTTTTCTTTTTTTCTAATAAATTTACTGTTTTTGAAGACAACAACACTAGATTTGGTCATGACTACATATACGCCAACTGGGTTTACAAGAATATTGGAATCATGAATAAACATCGACATTAGGGAACTTCTACCGCTGAACAGTTAAGTTTGTCATCGAGTAATCTAAAGAGACCGGGTTTGCCTCGTGCAGACGACAGACTCAGTTCATCTAGATTAACCTTTGTGATAAACAAGAAATTTTGAGTTAACGACTTTTCGTTTTATATCGACTCTGTCCTCATATGTTGGTGGACAAACTAAAGTTATTGTGACTTTAATTTTACTGGAGATTATCGAATAATGAACTTAGTAGACTCGACAAATCCACAGAAGGCAAATTCGTGTGGTCATTAGTGACTGATGGGCAAAAAGACCCCCCCCCCACCTGGAAACATATTCACATTACAAGATCCGGAAAGTCTCCCGGTCAATCATCGAAGATCGACGAAACTTTAACGGACACATACTGCGCCTTGATACTAAGTGTATTTCACGGAGGAATCCCCGAATTCCATAAAGACGAAGAATATCCCTCCCGGTTGTTCTCAACGCCGACCTAACAAAAATCAATGGTAAACTCCTCACACAAGATGATCTCGACAACCAACAAAAAGGAGACAGAACAGAGGACCCTGTAAGAAATTAGTTGACCGGATCTTTCAGATGTCACAAGGGGAATATCAACCAAGTTATCTTTCGAGCTGTGTTTTTAATAATAATTACTTCCCCCAAGGAACCAATAAGTGTGTATATAAAGTTCCCACGGTCGAAGTGAGACACGTCTTGTTCATCAATATCCGCCATTATGGAAACCATTTCAGATTGGAACTCGGCGTCTCCTGAGAAGGTGATCACATGAAGCCTCTTAGGATTGAGGAGAATGACAGTTTTCATATCCAAACTCTCGGAACCCACGCCTGGTGTCTCTTCAACGCTCATGTTCATGGTGGCCAATGACCATTTCCTCTTCGTTATACAAGTTGTCTCAATCCAAGGAGCACTCTACAGAGTCATCGGTCCTAGTTGAAGGACTATGCCTGAAGCACTTTTACTTGAAAGACCAAGATCCAACTAAGATACCTGATCCTTCAGCGGTCCCACCATCTTCCTGAACCCCCACACGTGCGTTTTTAAAGAAACAAAGTCTATTAAAAATCACAATTTTGGGGACCACTCCAAGTAATGATCCAGTTGGAGAGGAAAGTAAATGTGATTATGCCATCCTTCTATGCGCCTCCTGATTAGGGTAGATCACATGACGCCCCTAGTCAAACGAATGAAGAAAGGGACAGAGCATAAGTAAGGAACCTTCGACCGAGTGGAAAGCAAAGCATTCAATCCCAAAACAAATGACACCCCAACCACAGACTACCTTTAAAATAGCTTATCGAACGGTTAACGTTGGCAACTCACAATACAGATAATTTTTAAAGCAACCACAATTATTATACGCCCAACCTACCTTCATAATTAATGATTTCGCATTATTTCAATGATCAGGTGCTTACAACTATCAAAATTCTCACTGTAATTGATTCCACTATAAATTTAGTCGTCGTTGGTCTCAATTGGCAGCCATCTCTCCTGATCCAATCCTCGAACCTGATTCGGCCTGTAAGGCAGATCCGAATCCCGATAAAATTAATCTTACAGTTGGGGCATACAGGGATGACAAAGGACGTCCCTTTGTGCTCGAATCTGTCAGGAAAGTAGTCCCTTTGCGTATTAGTAGGCTGACAAAATGATCATTGAGGAACAAATGAACAAAGAATATCCCCCACTTACAGGAATCCCTGAATTCTGCCGAGAAGCGGCTATTTTAGGATTCGGAGGGTTCCAGTGTCATTTAAGAATTCTTAGTTATTATAAATATAACAACTTCCAGAATTGCACTGTCCAGACAATGTCGGGTGCCGGGGGAGTTCGACTTGCGGCTGAATTTTTGGTTCAATAATCTAGTTTTATCGAAGGAAATGAACTGGGGTGGAAACAGAGAAGTGCTGATCCCAGATCCCACGTGGCCTAGCCATATTGAGATTATTAAGTAGCTCTATTTCAACTAATTTCAAAGAGGTGCTGGATTGGGGGTAAAGCAGTACAAATACTATGATGATCAGACCAGAGGCTTGAACTTTGAGGGAATGATGAAAGAATTTGAGGTGTTAGTTTAAGATCATTGAAGGACATGAAGGAAGGCTCGGTGGTACTCATTCATCCATGTGGTCATAATCCAACGGGGGTCGACCCTTCTGTAATGAATAAACTCACATTTCTAGATTGAACAGTGGAAGTCCATTTCGGAAGTCTTAAAGAAAAAGAAGTGCTGTCTGTTCTTCGACATGGCGTACCAAGGATTTGTCTCCGGTGATCCCGATTTAGACGCCTCATTCGTTCGACTGATGGCAGACAGAGTATCTCCAAAGGATTGTCCCATACTTCTCGTGCAGTCCTTTTCTAAAAACATGGGTCTGTATGGCGAACGTGCAGCAACCCTGTCAATAGTTTGCGAGTCACAGGAGGAGAAACAGAGAGTCCAATCTAATCTATCATTTCTGCTAAGAAGACTTCATTCCTTCTGTCCTATTAATGGGGCTAGAATTGCCACAAGAATTCTGAGCAGTCCTGAGCTGAGATCACTATGGCAGAGTGAATTGGAGGGAATGGCTGGGAGAATTCAACAAATGAGGACATTGGCTGTTAAGAAGTTAGCCGAAAGAGGCTCAACTCGAGATTGGAGTCACATTGAAAAACAGAATGGCATGTTCTGCTACACGGGACTGACCCAACAAGAAGTACTATTAATAGCCACAGTATAGGTTCAACTGCTGAGAGATAAGCATTCTGTTTACATGGTAAAAACAGGAAGAATGTCCGTTTCGGGACTTAACAGTGGAAACATAGATTATTTCGTCAACGCTCTGGTGGATGTGACCAATTAACCTAACATTACTCTCTTCATTTTTGATCGCATTAACATAAAAAATTTAAACTTTTTTAATAACCATTATGCCACGCCTTTAACTCTGCTCAATTTATTTTTAAAAATAACTCTTGCGGTCATTAACTAACCAATATGGGGACATACCCAAGGTCCTCCGATTTGGCCAAGCGGGATTCGAACACAGATATTGGTGTATCCGATGCTCCTTTGCATTCGATGGAGGCATTAAGTGCACAATAGCCATGTCATATTGTACCAGAGCTACACCACCAACTCGACCATCTGACTTATTAACCACAAGGGTTACTGGTCACAATTTGGAATACAAAAATTTCATTCATTTTAAAGGCGGGATACTAAAAAATGTCAAAGAACTTGCTCGTTAGTTAAAATTTGTTCGGTGTGACTGGCTATCAGTAAATTTTCTGTCTGTGGCTGCATCCAGGTCTCAATTCACCCTATTTACTCGGACAGGAGATTTAAAAGCGTAATTGAGATATTCATCGGAAACATTCCCATCCCTTTTACGCGAATCCAGAAGATCCTTGGAATGACATTCGATTCTGTTACACGTTCCCCAGTCACATGGAGGAAGTATTAACCAAGGGTCTTCGAAACGTCTTAAAAAATATCATAAAGAAGAGTCCCTTCCCACCTACTGCTTTTATCAGCAAATTATATCTCCAAGTTATTGTGCCGACGATTGAATATGTCTGTTCTGCCTAAAGATTCGCTTTTTTCCTTTCAAGGGTCGAGCGTTTGAACTCTCTTAGGCGAAAGATCATGCGGAATATGCAATTAGACACCACATCCATTTCATATGCATCCATAGAATTTCTCTGCGGACATAAAAGAAATACTTCCGGAGTGCAGCTGGATCGCTGGCTGAGTATTTGAGGAGAATTCGAGAGATGTTGAAGACAGAGATAACCTTTCGTGAGTTAATACTTTCTTGATGTTCTTGTGGTTTTAAAATAAATAAATTATAATTATTAACATAAGTACAGTTTTTACATAATTGTCATTTCCTTTTTAAAATAAAGTTTGTGTCCTGCACAAGTGGAGGTAAGAACCTTAGTCCATTGATTAGAGGTATGTCATAGGCACGGTCAAGGAAGAAACCTTGAGATAAACCAGAGATATGATGTTGCATGCAGTCTCTAAGACAGTGGTTCTCAGCGAAAGATTTCAGGGGGTCCGCGAGATAGTTCTGAACCTTTATTTAAATTTTATTATTTTTTATTTATTTTATTTTATTTAACACCCAAGACCACGGTAAAACCAAAACTAACTATCACGTGATCCCGATGCGCTCCGCCAAAATCCTCATTCTTTCCCGGTGCTCCTCCCTCGTACCCACACAAGCTTGTACAGGGCGGCTGACTGTATTTGCAGGGCCACCTTCCCGCATGCCGGAGTTTTGTTTAATAAGGGCTTCCAAAGTAGTCGGTCCGGTTCTGTGTCTCCCACAAGACCACCGCTCCGTCATTCTGAAAGCCTTCTTTTGAACGTCCTCAATTTAATAATAAATTCAAATTAATATATAATATAATTAAATCATAATTAATAATATTTCTTTTTGATATATTATTAGATAAATTAATATATTTTAATATTCAATAATATTGAGGAGCGAAACGGAGAGGCCTTTGGATGCGATTGGTGCAAAGGGTGGCAGGCGCGGCACAAGGGAACCTTAATTGACTTTTGTTTGTTCTCGGCAGTGCTGATAATAATAATAATAAATTACTTTAAAGCTGAAAGTTACTCAATTACTATAAAATCGTATATATTTTAGTATATATATTAATTTTTTAGTAAAAGTTAATAAAAAAGCACGTTATTAATATGAATTCGTCTCACGTTAATAAGATACGTAAATATAACCCTGATTAAATCAAAAATGGGTTTACTTGTATTGAAAAAGATGGATTTGAAAGCCCAAAATGTGTTGTTTGTATGAAAATTCTGTCACACAATAGTATGAAACCGACAACTCTTGTAAGACACTTGCACACATGTCATCCCCATCTGATCCATAAAAATATGAATTTTTTATTTCTTTGCTTCTAAAAATGAAGAGTCAAGTATTGACTCGTTTCATACAAACTTTGCCTTCTGACAATTCCATACTATTAGCATCTTACATGACTTCATTACGTATAGCGAAAGAAAAGAAATCTCACAATATTGCAAAAAACTCATTTTTCCTTGTTGTAAAGACATAGTGCGTATTCTTATTGGCACTCATGCTGAAGATATGAATTTTTATATAGCACCATTGAATGATTCGGTTCATAGACGAATTTCTGATATGTCAGAAAATATTTAGCACCAGGTTATTGATATTATATTATTTAACAGGTGGTAGAACAAATAAAAACTTAATGCCATTAAAATTTCGTGATACAAATTGACGAATCCACCGATGTAGCGAACTGTGCTCAATTGATAGTATTTGCTCGTTATGTCTATGATAGAAATTTTACAGAGTTTTTATTTTCCTATTCGCTTGAATCGACCACTAAAAATAATCGACCTTATTTATGCACATTTAACATATCTTCAAAAAGAAGTAAATAAATAATTTTCAGAATTGGGCAATATTGATTTGAAATTAATTCGTACACTGTTTGATGTTGATCCACGTTAAGTCGATGGAAATATTCAGGAGGCTTTTATTGATGTAAATAATAATTCGAATGCTAAAGATTTGTATGAAAAACTTTTTTTGTTAAGATCTTGGTGCGAAATGTGTTATTATTATCCTTCCGCAAATGCATTAAATTTTTTGCTTATTTTTCCGACAACGTATTTAGCGAACATGACTTTTCAGCACTTCTCAATATAAAAAATGAATATTAAGGATGACAGCAGAGTATGTATGTTTGTCGACAACCGAGCCTCAAATTGAAAAAAATTGCCTCAAAAAAGCAACATTAACCTTCTCATTAATATTATTTCCTTTTTTAATATTAAATTGTGTTTTAGAAAAGTAATAGTTTTTTGACAAAAAACTTGTAAAAATATGTTGGGGGTACGCGAATTTTTTTATTCACTCACAAGGGGTCCGCGACCAAAAAAGGTTGAGAACCACTGGATTTCATTTCTATTGAGTAAGTGGCGGACTTCCAGCACCTTGTTTCGTATTCCGTTAATATTGATCTGGACCAGGTTGATTTCAGAGCCTGGGTTGGATTCGACGTCTCCACACAAAATTAGAGCGTTCCCAGAAAAACATCCTCCTTCATGGATAGGGAAAGTGCAGTTCTTTTAACATCATGTGATGCATAACACCATACAGGTGAACCACGCGCCATTTTTTTCTTGGACGCGTCCACTAAAATGATCATTATAACTCGATGGTTTAGGTAAACTAACCTTGTGGGACCCCATTGATAAGTGAGATCCGACTGGAGATATTTCTTCCGACACAAGTTTTGAAGAACTTCGTGGCAAACACTGTCTTGGAATATCCAGGCAAACAGGTTCATTCAATGGCCTTCTGGACTTCAGAATTTAGCAGGAAGAAACAGTCTTCACACGACCTTGCGTGAGCCCTATTGGTACGGTGAGAGATTAGTTTGAAAATAATCCCCTCTATTATCTTGTAAATGTTATCGGAAGTCTCTCGGCTTCCGAACATGGGAGGTGGATAATTGGTAGTTAATTTCTTTGTATCCAGGATAATTAAAAATACCAATAGGCACTTATACCATTAAGTATTAATAGAAATTATAATTTAATAAAATATAATATAATTTAAATTATGGTAATTTTTACTAAATTAAAAAATTAATCAAAACTAATTTAAATTGTAAGAAATTAGCATAATATAAATGGATTATTAATTAAAGTTCCTTATGTCCGACTATAAAAGAGGCGGTAAGAGAACGAACCATAAATTCACTATGTCAGGTTGTGAAGTCTTCTATAATTTAGATTCAAATCATTCAACAAAAAATACAATTCATTATTGAAACAATAAAATTCCAACTGGAGTATTATTTTTCCGAGTTGTAATTATTTGTTTACTTTAGGGAAAATTTGATAAGAGACACATACTTAAAAAATTTAATGGATCTCCAAGGTTTTGTGGAAATACAAGAAATATTAAAATTCAGAAAAATTGTATCGCTCAATGCATCTGATAACGACGTTGTTTTGGCTGTTAAAAGTTGTCCATTAAATAAGTCTTAGGGTCTACTAAAATTAAATTAAATGATTCTGCCAGAAAAATAAAAACCAGCCGACTGTTATATAAGACTACTATAAAGATTCCGTTTAGTTTAAACACAGAGGAGGTAGAGTAAGCATTAATTTTAGGAATTATGGGAGTCAATACTATTCCCAAGGGGAGTAACTGAGCAGCATTGCAAAAAAGCTATCAAAACCGGTAAGTATAACTGGGAGTTATATACCGATGAAATTTCGGCCGCAAGGGATTCTGTAAATAAACTCAGGGAATACAAGGTAATTATTGTAAATATTTTAGTCACGACTTATTCATCAAACACCGGAGTTCATAAAAGCCCCCAGACCAGTATACGACCCAAAAACAGATAATGGTAAAAAAAGATAGAACCGGCCAAATCAAGAATAATTAATTAAATAACCAAAAAGACTTAATTTTTAATTATCTATAATTTTTCTATTTAATAATTAAATTAAATTTCTAAATGTTTTTCTTCGCTCCAATTCTGATCGCTTGTATTTTCTTATTGAAGAAATGAGCAAAACTTAATGCTCATTCTCAACATTAGATAAGAGTTCCCTGTGTATAGCAGTTAACATAACTCCAATGTCATTTCCGTTTACAGGTTTGTGTTTTCTTGTTCACTGTTTTCCGAATCTTTCTCCACTTCTCGTCGGATATCCTCTCTGCACGGCTGAATGATGTAAATTCCGTTTTGTCAGTGTTTATCTTCAAGAACCATTTTTGGAAAATGTTAAACAGATGTTCGTTTATGTATTTGAGAAATTCAGAATCATCCGATACAAAGTCCAGATCGTATGCGTAAATCAACTCATAATATTTTCCTTTAATGGATAATCTGAAATCCCTCAGTGCAGCTCAAGATAAATAATAAATAGAATAGGAGACAACGAATCCCCTTGTGGAACTCCCCGAGTGGTTTTAAAAAAATTGGAAGCGGTATTTTCGATTTTGACAGCCAAGTGAGTATCTTCTAGGAGCAAGGAAATAATTCTAACATCATCCGTGTTCAGAAATGTATTCAGAATGTTAATAAGTAGTCCCCTGTGTACAGAGTCAAATGCACGACTCATGTCGATCCCCAGAACTTCTATGCATTTTTTGTATTTCTGACATATAGCGCCAGACCATCAGTGCGTCCATACTATGTCGGCGGTTGATCTTTTTTCCCTGAAACCGCTTTGTCCAGGCGATAAGAATTTGTCGACTTTCCCTTTGATTCGATTTAATACAATGATAGAGAGGGTTTTCCGTAAGACCGATAATAGAATTATTGGTCTTAGACTGTTTGCGGGACCTCTAGGTTTCCCAGGTTTTGGTATTGGAATTAGCCATCCTCTCCCAATTCCAAGATCGTTTTTGTCTTAAAATGCTTTATTGAGTATGATGGTGATTATTCCACTCAATTCAGTGGGTCCACATTTTATTAACTCTGCAGGTATATTATCAGGACCAGCCGCTTTCCTGTAGTTTAGTTTTCCTATTGCCTTGATAGTTTCCGCGATAATAATGGGGCAGTTAAGAGGAGCCGTTGATGTTATTGGAGATTTGTTTTCAATTTCTTGATTGTTAAAGATGTCATAGTAGTGTGAAGAGACTATGTTCGCCTTTTCAATAACATTCAATACTGATCGTCCATGTTGGTCGTGAATAACAATATTCCCTGGTCGTTTCTTTTTGCTAATAATCCGAATGGCTTTGAACATTTTGGATCCGTTCTTATATTTCTTGATTTCATCGACCTGTTCCTCCACTTCCTTTTTTACTTGATATTTTTGAAGTTTTTTGATTTTTGTTAAAATTGAGTTACGAACTATCCTTAGCTCTTTTTTTAGACTCGGTATATTTGAATTATTAATTCTAATCCTCAAATTCTTTTGTTCTGAAGATAAGTATGATATTTCTTCGTTGTTATATTTGAATTTGTTTTTGTGAGTAGTCCCCAAAACCAACGACGCGGTATTCTTCATTGCAACTCCAACGTCATTCCACAAATCCTGTGCACTATTGTTTGTATTCATCTTGCTTAATTCCTTTCTGAGTTTTTCGCCATACTCTTTCATCTTTATTTCATTGCTTATTAGAGTTTCTGTATCCAATCTTTCGAATTCCGTTTTTCCATATCTTCCAGGTTTGTACAAACTTCCCAAAGAGAACCGAGTGATCACCAATTTGTGATCACTTGATGTTTCAAGCCCATCGTATGATCTCGAGTTTCGTATTAGGTTTTTGTTCCTTCTTCTGCACAAGATATAATCAATTTGATTATATATTTTAATCAAGTTGCCATTTTTGTCCTTTCGTGAACCAGTCCAGGTAGTCTTATGTCTTGCTGGGTGTTCAAAAGCAGTGTTCGTAATAAATAAGTTGTAGGATTCGCAGAATTGAACCAATGAGACACCAGAGGAATTTCGACGATTCCGAGCATGTGATCCAATACAAGTCTCCCCATTCCGTACTTTACCAACTCTGGCATTCCAGTCTCCACCAATAAACGTCAGATATGACGACGAAAGTGAGTCATATGTCCCTGTCAAACATGAGTAAAACGCACCAAGTTCTTCAGGATTGGCATCAGCCCGGACAGCGGTCGGAGCATAAACATTGATGATAGAAATAACAGAGTTGGGCTTTGTTCCAAACTTCAGTTGCATGACTGCAATACGATCCGAGACAGCCCATACGCGTGTCACACGGTCGTAAAGATCCCTGTGAACCGCAAATCCAAGACCATAATGTCGGCAGTCAGAGTCCAAAGTGATCATGTAGTAATCATCCAATTTCGTAATAGAATATGCTGTAATCTTTGTCTCTTGAATGCAGCAAATACTGACACCATGGATAGATAAATCACGTGCGAGTGTTGAAAGTACCGAGAGAGAATGGGCAACGGGTAATTAAGCGCGAAGAAGACATATTTTCAAAGAGGGACGTCACCACCTCAACCAAAAAAAATCTGCGTATGAGAGTATCAATGTATCGGGATCATCATTGGTGGAAGGTCATTGGTGTACAAGTTGAAGAGCAGGGGAGAGAGGTGAACCTTGAGGGACACCATTCGGCAATAAACGGGATTTAGATCTTTTGTTGTCGGACATCACTTGTCCTCTTCTTCCATTTAGAAAATTCGACAGCCATATTTTAATGTTTGGATTTATAAGAGTGTCAGAAATTTTCCCTATAAGTAGCGTCCGAGACACGGAGTCGAATGCTTCTTCAAGTCTATTGAAGCCATTATGAGAACACTGCTCTAAGAGAACCAAGAAAATGTACTGATTCAGAGCAATATAGGCTCGCACTTGACACGTGATTAACAGTATTTGTGTATTAATCGTGCAGATTTTTTAGTTCGTTTCTTTCCTTGATTAATGCCTACCTGCTATATCCCCTGGCGTAATTAGGTGGTGTTTAGGTACAGATAGTGATTTTGTAGGTTGTCAGTAAGTCTACGGTAAAGTATCCAGTCTCCACATTTGTAATTGAATTGCACTGGAAACCTCCACCAAGTCAAAATTTCCCTTTTTTCTTTGGAAGAATGACGCTCTTTGAGTTGTAAGTGACTGAAAGGTTGATATTGCCGTCAAGTCGGGAAAACAAACCGTGATGTCTGAAGAGGTTAGTTGGTTGACTCCCTGAAGAGGGTTCTCGTATGTTTTAACGGGTCATTCATGACCGTGAATGGACCTGTCAGCGATAGTACCTCTTGTATCGAGCGCTAGTTAAATTTCTTAAATAAAATGAAAAATTTTTAAAGAACATGAATTTTTGACTTATCAAGATTAATTTAATATTTATTTTTTTAAAAATTATTTTACAATATGGCGAACCTTTAATATATTAAAACACTATTTGACATGCACGTGTCACATTGTTGTGGTTGTCTATTTTGGTCTACGTTTATTCGTTTTTTCTCGGTATTGTAATATATTTTCTTCAAAGTTATACATATTATTGGATTATCAAATAGTGTTGAAGGCTGCTGTCAAAATGTCTAAATATATATATTTTGGTAACCTATAATATGGATTATTCTCCACTATTTGAATGTTCTGTGCTAATTGGTATCAATCTTCTAGAGTTTTCGCTTATTTTCAAAATTTTTATATTTTTATTTAATTTTTATATACTACGATGTGTCCCACTATATTGGTATCGTCTGATGAATTTTATTTACCTTTATTTTTTACTTAAATTTAGAGAGAAATGATTACCTTTCCCTCAAACTCATTTCCATTGAGTCCAGGCCTTCTCTGTACTGTTCTTGTCCAAAACTATTTCTCTAATTACCAAAATATCTTTATGTCAACCTTGTCATGAATGTTGGAGTGGCTTTTTTTCCATGATGCTGGCAATTTTTATTGAATCAAGTTGAAATGAATGGTCCCATATTGCTAAGTAGTTCAACTGAATATGGATTGTAACGAAGGTCACTGATTTTTTTGTCTCTTAAATGCTAATAGTCGAGAGGTGAGAGTTCCTAAGTACTGATTGTTTGTATTTTATGCAGTCCCTGGAAATCAATTCGGTTCGGATTACCATCACTAACATATTTATTCCCCCAACTGTCATAATATCGCATTCCGACATTATTTCTCACCAAATCAGCCATCTTCTGAAAGTCATGGGATCAAATGACTAAACTATGCAAACACAAAATCTCCGTTCCTCAACACCTTCCACCGAAGTCTCTTCCAACTAAAAATCAGTTATATTTTAACGATCAAGTCATCCTCTATTCTCTTCCATAACATATTGGTTTTTTTGAAAGCTTCCTCTGCTCTTAGAAATTTCTCCTTGAATATTTGATACTTCTCTGTTATTTCAGTGGGCTGCTGATCCATCTTCCACAAGTCAAAATTGCTCTCGTTTACCATAGACGAAAATAAACTATTGAGGCAGTAAAATAATATTATTATTACCCCACTGGGTCAAAGAGAAAGAAATAAAAGTTCTCAACTAACTAAGTGATCCCAGACCGGTGAGGACGAGTCCGGCGGAGTCGATAATCCTGAACAGCTCTTCTCATTGGACGTGGCATCGGCTCAAAATTTCTGTATGATTGTAGATAATTCGATAGTATTTGGAATAGAGGGCAGCTCGGTAGAATAGCCTCCTTTAATAGTTTCCGTTGTAGTTCGATTAAAAAGTTTTGAATGGGTTGGATATTGTGATCTGGTCCAATTAACTTTATTGCAGTCTTTTCTATTGCGGATAATTTCAATGAGGAAGATCGTGACATCTGCATTGCCCATGATGACTTGCATACGTCATCGTTGGTCGGATAAATTGTTTATAAATCGTGGAAAGGACACCAGTTTGGTCTCTAAGTGTTTTTGAGAGCACTTTTAAAATTCTCATTTTTTTCAGAGCAGAATTTACTTTGTTTTCAACATGCCGAATAAAGGTGAGTCCCTGATCAAAGGTTACTCCCAGAATCTTCGGTGTTTTGTTAATAGAGATAGCTTCGTTCTTCATAAAGACTTTTGGTTCGATACAGAGCTGTCTCTTGTAGGTGGTAAACAGTGTGACAAAGGACTTTGCTGCTTCTAATGACTTTTAAATTACTAATTAAAAATAAATTCACCAAAAATATTTATTAAATTAATATTTATATAACTTCTTATTTGTATTCGATGATTATTTTTCATAAAAAGCTAAGGTGTCACATCCAGGATAGAACAGTGATTCCAGAAATTTAGAGGTTATTTCTGTGGTACTTGAGACAATTGGAAGTAGATAGTAATATCCACGTTTGCACACAAGCAATTGTGTTCTAAAAGAACCTTATAAACCAGGGATGGCAAACTCAAAAGGATCCAGGGACCCTATAAGATATTTGAGTGTACAAACGGGCACTAAAAAATCTGAAAAACATCTTATTGAAGTGTAATAATTTCCAAGCCTACACTACAACGCTAACGCTCCACAACTCCAAATATAACAATTGTAGTCATCTTTGAAGAGTATCAAGTCATTGTTTAGTCTTGGTTTTGTTCTGATGTGCCTCTTTGTATCTGAAATGTATTAGCAGTTCTGACCTCAATCAGGTTGAGTTCATAGCTTGCGGTAACAAAGTGACATTGGCTTGTTCTATTTTTGTAATAAATGCTTGTTCTATTTTTGTTCTATTTTTGTAATAGTCGTTGTGTCAACTTAGCCTTCAATTCTTTGTTGTTTTTGAAATTTGTTAAAATTTCTGATATCGGGAAACAATTTCAGTATCATGTATGGACGTAAGCGCCCAGTGCTACACCAAACACATCGAGGCACCCATCTTGTAGGACAGTATTGTTGTTCCGGGATAGTTCGTATATAAAGGAGAACGTACAGTTAAGCGTATGAACGTCTTCTGATCTGAAATCTACTGCCTGTTTTCTGGTAGTCTCATTTTAATGACACGCTCCGCCCCAATTTCGTCGACTGTATAACAATACTATTAAAGTAGGGTATGTATCCCGGATGTATCCTTTGGAGATCAATTTCCCGTCAACCGACAATATGGGGGAGTTAAAAAGAAGGCTGTGGCTTTATTTGGGGAGGTAAAGCACAAGCAATATCAATTTATGTCTCGTCAGGTAGTCTGCAAGCTTAATTTGCTTGATGTAATTACAATGATAGTCAGTTGCAGGATACTACTTTTGTTCGGTTGTGGTTTGGGTCGACATCTCCCGACGTTTGGATCTAGACGAGGAACTAATAATAGAGAGAAACAAAGCTTTCGAAAACCCATTGAATACAGCGGAGAAAATGATTACTCGCCGAAATTGGAAATTTGATGATTCAGTCATTGACATCGGAGATATAATGATTTTAAGGTTGCGTACAAATACTAATTTTAGACAAGATCCACCGTAACCCGAATACGATTGATTTGGTAATTTTCTTTTTCCATAAAGCAATTTTTTAATTATTAATTAGTTTACTAAAACACAAAAGTCAATTAAAAAAGGTCCCCTCCGACATAATATGTCACATGGGCGGCGCGTAGCGCATGGGCAGCCTGTTACATTTTTTCGACCTTGAAAAGGTCTTTTGATTATCCGACATTATTATTATTATTACCCCAAGGATCACTAAGTCAAAAAGAAAGAAATAAAAGTTCTCATCTAACTAAGTGATCCCAGACCGACAAAGGTGATGATGAGTCCCTCTTTGGATTATCCGACATTTAATTTTGTATATCCGATTTATATCGTGATTGTTCACGAAAAGACAAAAATGGCAACTTGATTAAAATATATAATCAAATTGATTATATCTTGTGCAGAAGAAGGAACAAAAACCTAATACGAAACTCGAGATCATACGATGGGCTTGAAACATCAAGTGATCACAAATTGGTGATCACTCGGTTCTCTTTGGGAAGTTTGTACAAACCTGGAAGATATGGAAAAACGGAATTCGAAAGATTGGATACAGAAACTCTAATAAGCAATGAAATAAAGATGAAAGAGTATGGCGAAAAACTCAGAAAGGAATTAAGCAAGATGAATACAAACAATAGTGCCACAGGATTTGTGGAATGACGTTGGAGTGCAATGAAGAATACCGCGTCGTTGGTTTTGGGGACTACTCACAAAAACAAATTCAAATATAACAACGAAGAAATATCATACTTATCTTCAGAACAAAAGAATTTGAGGATTAGAATTAATAATTCAAATATACCGAGTCTAAAAAAGAGCTAAGGATAGTTCGTAACTCAATTTTAACAAAAATCAAAAAACTTCAAAAATATCAAGTAAAAAAGGAAGTGGAGGAACAGGTCGATGAAATCAAGAAATATAAGAACGGATCCAAAATGTTCAAAGCCATTCGATTATTAGCAAAAAGAAACGACCAGGAATATTGTTATTCACGACCAACATGGACGATCAGTATTGAATGTTATTGAAAAGCGAACATAGTCTCTTCACACTACTATGACATCTTTAACAATTAAGAAATTGAAAACAAATCTCCAATAACATCAACGGCTCCTCTTAACTGCCCCATTATTATCGCGGAAACTATCAAGGCAATAGGAAAACTAAACTACAGGAAAGCGGCTGGTCTTGATAATATGTCACATGGGCGGCGCGTAACGCATGGGCAGCCTGTTACATTTTTTTGAGTTGAAAGATTGAGTTGAATATCAAACTTTAAAAGATGCTTTGCATGATAAATTTCCCGAAAATCTTCCCGAGGCACCGAAAATATAGGCTTGTAAGAAGATAGAGAATTTTATATTATCAATGACAGGTATTGTAAATTTTCAATAATTTTAGACTGTATCTTAAATCAACTGATCCCAAGTTAGTCATATCCCTGGATAATGAAACCGAAATGGAGCATGTTGCGAAATCGTTGCACGAGTTTTCACATGGAGGAGTCAATAAATTGAGTATGAATGTCGACAAAGATACTTCACTGTAGAGAATGAGATTATCAGAAAAGTCATTCGAAATTGTGAAGTCTGTAAATTTTCGCGTCTTTTAAAAGTTCGTGATTTTTTATAATTGGAGATATAAATCACCATGTGTTTGCTTCTTTTCCAAATGAACGTTTTCAGGTAGATCTAATAGACCTGAAAAAATTTTTCAACATTAAAAGAAAATTTCAAATGGATTTTTAACGGTCATTGACATATATAGTAGGCTGGTTTTTTTTTTTTAATTTATAGATTCGCTTTTGTACGACCACTCTATAATAAGTCTGGTAAAGAAGTATGTGAAAACTTAAGATCTTTGTTCCGCCTGAATGGGCCATGTAAATTTCTTCAGTCGGACAATGGATCTGAATTTAAAAATCAATAAATAAGTATTATCCAGTTGCAGAAAATAATTAATATTTTATCGAATAATCGCGTGGCGGTAGTTTTAAATAGTTTAATTTGATAGATAAAAAATTCGAAAGGAGAAATATCGACTGTATTAATGAGTAGACTAAAAAAAGTTACTTAAATTTAATTTTTTGTGGTTAATAAATCATTTATAAAATTAATTGAAGTTAATATTTTTGACAAAAATTGATGCACCATTAAAGTCATACGAAAAATATTTTGACAAAAATTGATGCACCATTAAAGTTATGGTTAGCAAATTTCGTAAGTGGACGCCGAGGGAAAGTATCCGTCGGAAACAAGAGTTCCAGATCGGGATTATTACCCAATGGTGTACCCCAAGGATCTCCTCTGTCACCAATCCTTTTTAATTTGTTTTTTGAGTGATCTCCCCGTACCTATGAATAATAATGACATACTACTTTCCTATGCCGATGACATAGTTGTCGCATCTAGAGACGTAAATGTCGAACATGCTAAAGAAAGACTACAAGGAATACTAAATAACATATATGGATGGTTGTGCGAGAATCGATTAAATGCATGTTCCGAAAAGTCAGCAGTCACTCTATTTACTAAGAATAGAAAGATGGGAACGCAAACAATTGATGTCACGTTAAATGGAGTACCTATACCACAAAAGAAATCGCAGAAGATACTGGGAGTAACTTTTGATACTTTCCTCTGCTTCTCAGCCCATGTGGAATCTATCATATCAACCTGTGCAAAGAAGATCAATTTTGTAAAGGCCTTCCTTTGGAACTGTGGAGGAATTTATCTGCCAGGTATCGGGACCTCTACAAGCAGTATGTCGAGCCAACAATAGGCTATGCATGTGCTGCATGGGGATCTAACCTGTCGGCAACGAACCTAACAAAAATTCAAGATATCCAGTCAAGAGCAAAAAAGTTACTAGAAAAATATACAGATAAAGAAATTGCCCCCAGAGCACTCGAGTCTATCATAGAGGCAACTGGAGGCAATTTCAGAAGAGAAAAGGAAAAAGACCCCGTCCGTATAGAAAATGCGTGGGATCACAGTCGGAGCATCGAGAAAAATGGCCCGATTATTGAGAGATGCCGGATCACCTGAATATTAGTTATTGGTTAAGACGGTGTTTCTTTGGCTTAAATAATAATAATAATCTTGGTTCAAGGTTAATGTAACAGGCTGCCCATAGGTAACGCTTGGCCCATGTGACATAATAGACTTTGAGTTGTCACTCGAGTAGTCTCTAGAATCGAACGAGCAAATCAAGAATTGACGAACTCTGGAGACATCAAAAAACTCGGCTCACTACTAGGTGACGCCAAGGATATTTGTCAAAGGAAAATGCTGGCAACCATATACTTCAAAAAATGTACAACATCTGGATAAGAAGAGGCATGCTTCACTGAAACTTCGTGTCAGACTATACGACACGTTTATCAAGCCAATACTAATATACAATTCCGGAACATGGGCAACCTCTAAAAACGATTTAGAGAGGCTAGAAACTTTCCACAGAAGCCAACTGCGCATACTGGAATCTTCTGGCCGAGAAAAATCTCAAACGAGAAACTATATGCTTTATGTGAATCTTTACCAATTAGCACGGAAGTTAGTTCGTATATAAATGAGACATCTCTAGCCCTCATCTCCCTTTTTCGTGTTCAGGCACACATGGAGACATTCTATCGAGGTGGCAACTATTTTGACACATTCTTAGACTGGACCCGACTACGCCGTGTAACAGAATAATGGAAGAATATTTTTACTGCGCCGGAAGTCACGGATTTCGAGGCAGACAAGAAATACATTTCCAATTTTCTTAAAAGATGATTACGAAACAATCGGTCGTAAATTTGTGACAGAAGACGACCTGGATGATGTTCGAATGAGGGCCAGAAACAAGTGGCGTGGGTGAGGATGGCTGTAAAGGATGGCTCAAGCGAAAGCCTTTTAGGGATACGCGAAGGAGCTTTTAACTAACTAACTCAACTTAGTTGTCTCTCGCGATCGCCACAGAACTCAACTGGAGAAGCCACCGTGTCTCACGTGCTTCGTGACTTTTTAGTGTAGTTTCTTTAGAGACGAAGCGATTTCCCGCTTATTCCTCCTGTTGTTCAACAATGATGTGTAGAACGTGAATCGATCGCGTAGCGCTTCGTATTTATTCTCCTTTGCCCTCATGTAGGATGGGCAAAGGGGTCGACTCACGTCGCATCCCATACCAAAGGTTTCCCCTCCTCGAATAGAAAAATTGTGATTCCGTCAGGCCGTTTTCCTTCTTTTCTGTCCAAGCAAACAGGTTCAAGTATGGAGGAGTATCCAGCAGACTAGAGGGCTCACTTAACAATTACGTTGATAGCCTTATGTCTTGGGGATCGTCCAGCACTTCTTCGACAAGAGAGGACATAATGTCCATAACAGTCGACGTCATCATCACAACGGCACTTGTGAGTCTGGAAAATCTTAAGTCCAAGTCAGATGGAGAAAAAAAACAATTTTATATTTGAATGCTTTCAAATTTAGAATATGTTTTTATTTAATAATTTTATTTTTTTTAAATGAAATAAATAAAGGAAGTTGTCTGTATGAAATAGTAAGATTGACTGCTCATAACTAAGTTCTTTACCAAGAAAGCTCAAGACAAGGTTTCTCACTAGTCCTTAACAAATATACTAAAAATTGATAAAGATATACAAAAAACAATAGATAGTTAACATCTCTGTATCCTGTTCTTGAAATTTGGATAATATATTTCCAGCACGTGAGGATGACCGTTATAAGAAGTATTGAATATTTTGGAAGATAGTTTCCAATTATATTGGATTTCTACAAAGTCAAACTTTAAACAGACTTGTCGACCTCAAGGATATGCACGAACGAGCCATGGGGGATTTCTCGGACACAGATAATGGGATTAGTAGAATTTGTTGTATTTTCGGTTTTTGTTCTTTAAAATTTTCGAAATAGTTTTATTTGTGAGATTTATCTTTAGCCATAAGGCATCAAAGATCAGATTAGCATTGAGATTTAAATTCACACTCATTTACATAAAATTAAATTTCATTATAATTAATAAAACACAATAAATTAAAACAACTAATGTCCTTTAACTAAGAGGACGGGATTTGTGTGTGAACATTCCCTCTGCCATTCAAGCTTCTGTCTTAGCTAAAGTCCTTTGCGGGTTCACCTTTTTTGAAGCGATCCTTCGTCCGATATTAGAGAGAAAGGCGTTCTTCATCTCTCCATATCCCCGGAAGTCACCATTGCAATAGGCAGACAGGTTCGTACTTCCGGATTTTCCCGTAATCCGCCTTGTTGCCGCTTCTCCTTTTGAGTGTGTTGCCGTCAGCGACCTGGCCTCAGAAAAAGTGTCCACACATGTGCCGTCCCAAACGAGTGATTTACCATGGGAGTATTGAAATAATGATATCTCATCTGACTTCTTCCCACCGCCTCAGCTCGAACCAGAGGGTTCCAGTAAAGCCAGAAACCCTGGGGCATTGCGGGCCAACGTCATTGAGAGCTGCGTGTCGTGGGGCACGGCAAGACAGAAGATGTATGCCTTTGATGTTGACTTCCATTCACAACGACAGCTATGTCACTGAAATAAATCCAATCCGAGTCGCAGTGCCACTCGATCCTCAGGCAGTTCACGCCAAGGGCTGTTCCGAGAGACGAGCATGGTAGACTCAAGCCAGGCCTCATTTTTATGTTGCTTGGAAGACATTAATTTGACGTAGTAACAAAATTGTGTTAGTAGATGATATCCTTAAGTCTCGAGACCGGTCACATTTGCTCATCAGTTTGATCCATAGAATAACATTTAATATTTTTTACCTCTAGGTTCTGCTCTTTGTCTCTAGTCACTAACATTTCATTAAAATGCTGAGAATTCAAATTAAATTCAATCAGTTTTTTATTAAAGTAAATTTTTATCCCAAAAATTGTGAAATTCCCATTATATAATTAAAGTTAACATTTTATATAATTCTCAATGATTCAGTTCCCATGGAGGAAAAAATCGCATCTTTTCCAAATATCACATATCCGCATGACCCTTCCTCAAAGTAACATTTTATGGCTAATTGCAACGTGTCCTCATGTGGTCCACCAGTTTATAAAGTTCTTCAGGCGTTCAGGGTGCATGTAATGCATTGCGAAAAGGACCATTAGCTCTCTTTCACGGGGAAAATTTCGCTCCCGGACGACGAATATCTGATCAGGGTTTCTCAGGGTTTTTCTGATTAAGGTTTCTCGATACGCAAAGATCTGAGCTCTGAGCTCTGTTATTGAATGTGAAAGGGATTAAAGAGGAAATTGTGTACCTCAAGCACTTATTTCAAAATTCAAGATAATACTCATTGAAGAATAAAAACACTTTTCCTGAATTTGACATAATACGAGCTGATTGTATTAGGAAATTGGGTGGAGAGTCATCCTCACATTAATCAAGAAGGGCCTGAGATACGAAGATAATTATCGATTATTCTGTGCTGCAACATACGAGTCAATGATGGCATCTCTTTTTAGGAAGTTTTTCATCCTTTTTTAGGCTGCATCTTTTATCGACATTACTAGCAAATTTTCATCTTCATCTAGCTTCTCGTCGAGTCTTTTGTCTAGGACAATCTTGATCCTAGGGCAATCTTATGAAAATCGATTTTTCCGCCTCTTTCTCAGCCTAAACTTGTCCTTAACATGTCACAATAATTAACATAAATATAATTTATTAACATAATTGTCATTTGTCTTTTTTTTAAATAAAGTGTGTGTCTTGTACAAGTGGAGGTTTGTGGAAAATTACTATGCTTCTACATTTAGAAAAATTTCATTGAATGTTAAAAATTATCTCTTAAAAGTTGAATAGAAAATCATCAAAATATATGAATTTTATTAGAATATAATTGGTCGCGTGGTTCGTGCGGGAAATATCTCGCTCGGTTTGGTCTGAGTTCAGATCTGAGATGTTGTGAAATTTCTCTATAGTTACCTTCCAGATACCCGGGTTTTCTTGATGCCTGGGTTTCCTTCCCAAACCTTCTCAAAACCTTCCCAGATACCCGGGTTTTCCTTGATGCCTGGGTTTCCTTCCCAAACCTTCTCAAAACCCTTCCCAGATACCCGGGTTTTCCTTGATGCCTGGGTTTCCTTCCCAAACCTTCTCAAAACCCTTCCCAGATACCCGGGTTTTCCTTGATGCCTGGGTTTCCTTCCCAAACCTTCCAAAACCCTTCCCAGATACCCGGGTTTTCCTTGATGCCTGGGTTTCCTTCCCAAACCTTCCCAAAACCCTTCCAGATGCCCGGGTTTTCCTTGATGCCTGGGTTTCCTTCCCAAACCTTCCCAAAACCTTCCCAAGTAATTCCTGTTATCCCCATAAAAGGAAAAAAGGCATTGGACTTACTCCACGCGGCCAATTTTTGTTTCTTAATCAAACCTCTCTTAAAGTCCAGGCCGTCATGAGAATGCGCTGTCATCTTGTTAAATAAACTTCTAAAACCGACGGTAGAGTATGCAAGGGTGGTATATTCTTGTTCTTACTCAAAGGACGGTGGTAAATAAATAGGTATTCTATACCACGTCTCTATAAACTGTGATTGAAATCATAGTCCCCCGATGTGAGGTTTTGGAGCACTGACTTTATTGATAATTCATTAAAGTTTACACGGGGACTGTAATATAAAGTTTCAGGAAACCCTTAAGTTTTACGGAAATATTTAAATAATCCAAACATTTATTAAATAAAGAACCCATTAATCCGTTATAACTCAGAATTTAATTTCAGGCTCATCAGTCAGTCCCTGACTGATGACATTGTCATCGATCGTTTCAATTTGTTCATCAACGGCTGGAATTCCAAATGCAGCCCGCATGAATTCTCAGCGCGACCTGCAAATTTTGCAATGTCTTTCGGCTCAAATTGAGATCTAATTTCACAAAGCTGGTAGAAAAACGAACGTTTTCCTGCCATTCGGGAGTCGACCCACCGCTTTCCTGTTAATTGAGCATTTAAGTCTACTTCTAGCTGTTTCTTAGCTCCTTGACGATCGGGTGGTATGGGTTGATCTCAAATATCTTCTTCATCTTCTTGAAATAAACTAGACTAACATCATTTGCTATACTCTTCTCTGGGCCTTTTCGTTTTGATCCGAGTAACGGGAATTTACATATCTCATCATATTTCCGGTCATTTCCAAACAGACTTCCTTTGACGAGACAGGAAGACGTGACAAGACGCGTCGATATAGTCATATTACTGACGCCACTTCTAGAACCTGCATGGCCTCTTTCATGAATTCTTTATAATTTTTCTCATGAATCTCTAGTTCTGCCTTGAGCTCATCGTGGTCGAACAGGTTATCGAGATTACCAATAGCCACATTTTCTACAAGAATCCCTTTATAAGTCTCAATGTCCTTTAATAGGTGCTCATCAACGGATTCAAAAATATACAACACTTCGATTCCTCCTTTTAATAAAAAGTTCAATAAACGGAGATTCTGTTACCTCAGTCCTGCTTTGTCCACCAAAATAATATACCCCTTCTGCCCAGGCTGCATGCGAGTGTGGTAATTTCTTAAGGGTTGTGAGTTCATTTGGTCCAGAGAACTCGGGATCGAATGATTTCAGCCAGTCGCTTCCTATTGGGTTCATCCTCGGCTATTGCAAGTTTGATTTCGGACGAGAAAGCCTCCCAAATCTTCTTCTAATCGTCTTTCTTTGATGATCCAACAAATCGAGAATCTTCTTTCTGAGCTTTCGTTTGATAAGTTTAAGTAATTTGCTTTCCTGAAGCTGTTCTCTGGAGACACTCAATGGGAAATCTTCCGAGTTGACAATGATTATCAGAAATTTCAAATATGTGGCATAAAATCATTTTGTCCAAAGGAATCCGTGATGAAGACTCTTCGTGTATAAAGCTAAAGAAATTATAAATTAATGAAACCCGAAAATGGTTCAGTTTTTCTCCCTTAGTTTGTTCAGAATTGATAAATACGGTGGATGGGACATATACCAGAGCAGAAAACAAAATCTCCCCTTCCAGTTGATGTGCATGTGCCGAATCGGTCTTTCATTGTCCTTGGTGAGAGTTTGGTATAAATCTATATACTGGAAATATGAAACTTCAGAGAGACTTGATTGTTATACATTTGGGAACTTTAAGGTCCAGAGGGGTTTCATAGGGTTTGCATAATTCTACGAAACAATCATCTGCTTTGATGACTCGTCCTTGGGTTGAAACATACGAGACAACCTTCTCTTCCTCCCACAAGTAAATGGGGAAGCTTATAAACTGACTATACTTTTCGATCAGTTCCCTCAGCTTTTGAGTGGTCAAAAATGCTTTGATTCTTCCTTCATGTAAAGGATTACTTGCGTTCCTCTCCCCAAAGTGTTCCCACGAGGGTCCTTCATTACATTGAAGTTAGAAGAGTTTGAAGACCAAATATACTGGTCGTCGTTGTTGGACTTTGAAATGACCACCACCTTTTCGGCAACTAAATTATGTTAAGGTAACGGAAAACCGAGAAAAGCGGAATAAAATCCCACACCAAATTTCCCAATCAAATCGCCCTCATCGTCCTCGACAGATTTGGTAAGCTGTTCTAGCAACCTCCCAGTGGCAGAGTTGGCAATAGTCCCGAGATTATTGATGAGCTCATCCTTCGTCATTCCAATTCCAGTGTCTTCAAAAAGTAGGGTACCTTTCGCTCGATCGGCCTAATTTTAGTCAACGTGAGAAGCCTTGATGCTTAGTTTAAGCACAGGATTCGTATCTAAGACTGAACTGTTGGTTAAGGAGGCACGTCTAATCTTCTCGAGGGCATCCGAACCATTAGATATGATCTCCCGGGAAAAAACCTGGAAATATATCCGAATTATACGTCTCTAGATTGGTATATTGAGTTGATCAAGATCTTCATCATTTGATTGACGTCTGTGCCAAAGTCCTGATTTCCTTCAGGCATTTCAATCTCCGACAAGAAATCTTCGGGGGAATCCTGAATCGGAATTGTATCCACAGTCGGGTCAGAGGAGTCTATAATTTACAAAATAAATGCTAAACTCAGAAATATCAGAAAAAAGATCAACAACATGGAATAGTTAATTTATTCCTGATACGTCGTAAATATGCAAATTTATCTTTCTTAGGATAGACACCATAAAAATATTTTTATCCGTAATAACCATTTATTTTTTCACGTAAAAATACCAAAATATCTCTTTAATATATTCTATAAATTCCAAGCTAATTAATGATAAAATTATTATCATTAAAAACTTAGAATCATATTAGCTTGTATGTCATAGCGTATTGGCGGTTAATATTGTCAGGTCTATGTGAAGTTTATTATTTGCAGTGTCACCTTAGAGTTTTTTATCAACCCGGACAATTTCTTTGAAATAATATTTTCAATGTTTAAAATATTATTTTAATATTTTTAATTTCTTTTAAAAATATCCACTTACATTTTATTATGGCCATGGAGGACTACTTTGTTCTGAACGCTCAGCATTTCTGTGGTCACACTGAGGAAGTATTAACCAAGAGTCTTCGAAAATGGAACGTCTTAAAAGCCATCATAAAGAAGAGCCCATTCCCTCCTACTGCTTATATCAGCAAAGTATATCTCCAAGTTATTGTGCCGACGATTGAATATGCCTGTTCTGCTTGGAGATTCGCTATTCCTTCTACGAGGGTGGAGCGTATGAACTCTCTCAGACAGAAGATCATGAGGCATATTTAATCAAAGTCCACATCTATCCCCACCCAGTCTCTTTTCAGAGGAGGCGACGGTGAGAAATGGCCAGGGCTTCCTACGTATGTTCAAAGCTAGGAAACCCATTCAGAGAGAGGTTGGTTCATGAGGAGGAATTCAGATCGACATTAAAAAAGTGCACTCCGATAGAATTCCTCTGCAGAAATAAAAGAAGACACTTCAGGAACGTTGTTGGTTCACTGGCGGAGCATTCGAAGAGAATTCGAGAGATTTTGGAGGCTGGGATCACTTAATTTAGCGAGGTAATTCTTTCTTTCTTGGTGGTCTTGGGTTTATAAATAAATTTCCGTGATCTACCGAGGACAACCCTACCGACCGTCCTTGATGAGGACCCTAAAAAAATTTAATTAAAAATGGCGGTTTTTAAACAAAAATTTATTAGTGATGTACCTTGATCCTGACGTGTTCCAGCAGAACCCTCACTCAAGCACAATGACCCAGATAATGTTGTCTGAGAGGCTGAGGTCGATTCCAGAACTCGTAGCCACGGAGCGAAATTGTGTCCATCCTCCAATAGTCCACTACAGGCTTCCACTTTAGAAGAGAGGTGGAGAAGTAGGTCCACCCTTTTTATTATAGTGCATCTTTGATTCTCCACTTATCCATAACATTACTTTTACTAAGTCTATAAACTAGACAGGCACTTAAGCTTCATCATGCACTCTTCAGGTACTCTCGATCAACTGAATAAAAAGCTTTTTTCACATCCACCCAAGTAGCCTTCAACTCAATGCCATGTTGGTAGATAAGACGCTTTTTCATAAGTGCTCGTTCATTTGATCCCTTGTATATTACCATTTGATTAGCAGACAGGATCTAGAATATATTTCTGACCTCCTTCGCCACCAATTGTAGTATTGGCATACATGTGTAATCGACCTATACTTACTAGGCTATTTCGGGTTGTCTACTTTAATAATCAGGTACGTGATCTCACCGCACAGCATTTGGGGAATAATACGAGGATTAGTCAATGATTCATGAAGGGGATGACACTTTCGATAAAGAAATTAAACACTTTATCAACTGCCAGGGTTTTCCAGTTCGAAAGCCTAGTGATGGCATCTGTCAACGCACTGTGGACCCCATCACTGCCACATGACTGAGTACTGTGTTAGTTTACTCTGTTTAAAAATACGAGGAATAGCCTCCTCACGAGCAAGGACCACCACATACTACCTAAGTGGTAATGATTTCTTCTGCAACCACTTGGCTTGCTTGTTTAAAAGTCATCTCTAGCAAAGTCCCTATCAATCGTACAAGAAGATCATCTGAAAAGTCCGAAGGGACTCAAAAAACTAGCACGATACCATAGCAAGTTCACGACTCCATCATGAAAACCTTAAACAAGCCACGTGCCTGTTGGAATGACTCTGGTCCACAAGTGACTTTTCATGATCGCTTGCGGTTTTCGAATCAGTTTCCCAAAAGTTCGCTTGAATCACTTCCATCGGCTGAAAATCTATCTTTATTCGAGGAGGACAAAGTCGCAGACGACTCTCCTAAGCTTTTCCAGGAAATTTGGGGACTTAGTAAATAAAATTTTTAGTAAAAAAATATTTAGTAAATAAAATTTAATAATAATTTTAAATAAACCGTATTAAACATGAAATTTCTCAATCGGTTAACGTTACATGAAATTTCTTAATCTCTCCCGTTTGTCCATGTATTAAGCCAAGACTTGGTAAATAAAAAATGTTCGTGGTGTTTCACGGAATCAAATCTCAAATGTGTCAAAATTGTGAAATACTGCAGTATATCTTACCAAGTTGTATTAACATGTAAGCTTAGAAAAAATGGCAAATCCACAAATTTGAATGCAAGAAACTCGTTCAAAACGGAATTCCGTTGGATAACACACGCTTATTCTTCCGACTTTTAGTTAAGGTATTCAGAACATTCACCTAAAGCACAAATTGGGGATTTGAACCGAAAAAGTGACCCACAAGGAAGATCATTCAGTGATTTACCATCAAGTTTGCTTATTTCATTATAATTTATTCAGATTATGAGGCTTTATATCAACAAATCATTCCTTGTCTTAAATCTGACTTGAAATACTTCAAGATCATTAAGAGTCCATCCATCAAGCGAAATTGAAATTTACTGTAAATTGCGGACGCTCCATATTTGGGAATCTGATTGTACAAGAATACAAGGAGCTGGTCTTTATTTAAAGTTGGTATCCTTCTTAACTGAGTCTAGCTCTATCAATTTAATCATTCCTGTGTTCCAAACGCGACTGTTACTTACAGAGGAATTAGACAGAAAATTATTGCGGTTGATTATATCTTGGGAGGAGGTTAACCTTTATTCTAACATCCAGAGTATTAGCATCACATATATTGAGGGCAACAAGGCAAACTAGTGGGCAACAAGGCCTCCTTAAAAGGCTACTGTTTTACTTGCCAATGTCCCCGATGTTCAGATGATGTCTTTGAGAATAAATCAATGCTACAAAGTGTCCTTCGTGCCATAGTGCTCTTATAAATATGTCAGGCAGCTGTAAGTGTCAGACCCAAGTGAATGACGAATATTTACTACAACGCAGACGGATGTGTGAACAATTCGAACAATTTCTTTCCGATGTGTATTTTTGGGTTAATTTTCAAGTTAAAGAATATGGATACACTATCTACTGACAATATTGAAAAAATGTTTAAAAAATGGACACAAAGTATGCTTCCGACTTACCACGAGTATTATACGTCATTGAAATATTACCGATCTGTGATTCAAATGGAACATAAGGATTTTAAGGGAGCCTTGAAGTCTATGGAGAGTACATAAGATCGGCTAAAGTTGTAATTTCATGCCATTTAGAATTTTTTATGGGATTTCCTGCACGTTGTCTATTTTGGCTTTAAAAATAGTGAAATGTCGGGCGTATTTAGGACTTGTATATAACATGCATTGTCTAGTGGTGTAAGGATGGTTGTTTTTTTCTCAGTTTGAAAATGCCATTCCATGGACGTGTCCACAGAATACATAATAAATGGAGTCCGAGAAAGTGTGGATTTGCCTGTTCATGGCCATTTTGACGTTTCAGTCAATTCCAGTAACGGTCCTCACCACCTTAACGTTGTGTTCTTTGAAGGCTATCTGCGACTCTGTTGACTCTTCTAATCCCGGAGAATGGATGTCGTCTTTTTTAAATTGTGTCAAAAACCGTCTCAAACGAGTACCCAGAGGAGGATAGCCACTCAGCCTATTTTAACTCTAAATTTGGAAAGCAGAAGTCCGTTTATGAATTGAAGAGACTTGTTTCCTCTTATCAGACTAATAGTAAAATCCCCAAAATTGGAAATAACTCAATGAGGCACCTGATTTGGAATTATGCGCACTGTGCATATCAACAAACTACAGTGAAGGAACCATTCAAATCGAACTGGAGGCAAAGAATACAAAAGGCTGAAAATAATCTACTAATATAAAATTCTGTCTACTATCAAAACGAGGAAAATAAGAAAGCGGTCGACATTCTGTATTTTTACAATTACAAAAATCCAAAAGGGGAGAATTTGAAAGGATCTCGACAACAATCACTGATCAGATTCGAATCCTAAACAAAAAATTGTTGATTGCAGACTCAAGACGACAATATGGAACTGATAATCGGAAGTTTGTGTTGAACAGGAGATCATTCTATAGAAAACTAAAGTCAAATTCTGACAGTGAGTGTATGATGCCTTTGACACATCAGAACCGTGTCCATTCAAAATGGCCTCCAATTAATTTTTTCAGGTTTTGGATAAGTTCATCAATAAACATCACGAGATTTTAACGAAATGACATCTTTAGTTAAAAAGGGCATCTTTTTTAAATCTTATAAAAATTGATTTTGCCAAGGTCCTCGACATCTTTAGGTAAAAAAGTCATCTTTTTTAAATCTTATAAAAATTTATTTTAACGGGTCCTATGGGTATTGGAACATTTTACCAAAGTCCTCGACATCTTTAGGTAAAAAAGTCATCTTTTTTAAATCTTATAAAAATTTTATTTTAACGCGTCCTATGGGTAAGTGGAATATTTTACCATGGTCCTCCGAACCCTATGATTTTTAAGATTCTAAGTGACTTAGGAGTAAAAAATTAATTATATTTTATCAAAACTAAATTTAATGAATTATTATTTCTTTTAATTTCTTTTATTATAATAAATTTGACGGGCAACCCACCTAGGCACTATCAGACCTTTTTTGTCTGCTAAGTATGGTGTTGATGATGGTGGGCTAGTAAATGTGAAGGCGTTGATCGAATTACAATATAATAATTTGATGGAAAAGATCAACTTAAAAAGCCTTCATAAGGTCTTCTTCAGAGCATTGGACAACTCACATGTCGACCTTAAGTCGTCGACAATATGGCTAAAATACGGTGACAACTCACCTCGATCGGAGGCGTTGTACACGTATATGCAAGATCGCAATATTTTTTGGGGTCGATCAACAAATACATGTCCCCACTGTAAGTCAAGGAGCATGTCGGTTGATCAATTTAGCCACTCGATGTGGATCCATGCTCTGCCACGACTATGTGTGGAGGCATAACGAGGTAGTAAGGAGTCTTCATCTTCTACTATGCAATAAGTATGGTATTCGCAACACCAGAAAGTTGCGGACTCATAAGATGCAATCTGTAGTAGAGAACATCAGGGTCCAAATTAAGCTAGACAATGTTATCCGTACTTCGGTGCTAGTCAAGCAAAATAAACCGGACATTTTGGTACTAGATAAGAAGTCTGGCCAAGTCCTTATCATAGATTTTCAAGACTATTTGTAGACTGTGGAGATGGAGAAAAAAAGAATGTATGATTTTCTTGCAAACGAGATGGACCAGATGCTTGGTTGCAAGGTCCTCGTTATTCCTATAGTGATGACGTGGGAAGGAATTGCAACAAAGTACCGCAAGGGTTATCTGAAGTAGTTGGGGGTAGATAGGAAGCTCCAGGCCTATCTACAGTCCACTGTGTTAAAGCAGACCCTAGAGAGCCTGACACTGGAGTATAGGAGGCAGAGCCCTGAGATGCCATATGGGCAGAGGGTTCAATTAGACAAGGCGCTCTCGGAGTTGTTTCAGCAACCAGAATCGAACCTGCCTGAGGAGGCTGGCGAACAGGCAGGCGAGGAAGGTTGTTGATTAAATATATTAACTTTTTTTATTGTTTGTTAAATAAAGGGGGGTTGATTGTTAATAAATTTGAAAAAATTTTTTTTTAATTTGAAAAATTATATCGGAAATCAAGAAGAAAGCATAATGATAAAATTCTTAAGATTACAAAATAGAGAAAAAATTCTTAGAAAAACTAAATATATCGCTTTATCTGGCTTTCCTCTTTAGTTAATGGCTTTCCTCTCCTCCTCGCTTTATCTGAGAATACATTGAGATTTGTTTAAGAACAAATGTTACTTAACTTGGATCCGATAGAATATATATTCAATTTAGTTGCCATTTTGAAAGAGGCCATTTTGAATGGGAACCATCCGAACGCCTTAAATTTTGGGCAGATGTTTGGAGAAAGGGAGTTAAAAATGATTTGAGTTTTGGAATACAGAGTTGAACATCAAGAATCTGATATAAGCGATAATTTTATAATGTTAATTGACTGCATCTTTAATAGGAAGGCTCCCGGAGTCGATGGTGTATACAACTTCTTTATCAAGAAGTTGGATTCTCTTCACTAATATTTATTTAAGGAGATCAGAGATATCATTAATGGGAGATGTCACCCGAAAAGATGGTTTGTACGGGGATTACATATCTAATCCCAAAAAAGGAGCTCTGTTGATCCTAAGGACCTTAGGCCGATTACATGTATCCCATGTTTATACAAGCTGGCTACGAAATTTGTCAACGGAAAATTTCTCTATATGCTGAACTTACGATTTAATTACGGAGCACCAGCTTGGGACCAAGTGGCATTGTCAAAGGATTCGGCACTTTTAAGCAGATGTGTAAACAAAGACCACAAAAACAAACTGTTCTGTGCATGGATAGATGTTAAGAAGGCTTTTGACTCAGTCAGTCATTAGTGCCTTGTTAAAATCCTGGAAAACTCGGGACTGCCAGAGTGAATAACCAAATTTGTACAAACCATTACTTTGAACTGGCGTCTGTCATTAAGGCTGGGGGAAACCTATTGGGAAGGATTAATATTGAACGTGGTATTCTACAGGGTGACTCTATCGCCTCTATTATTTGTCTTGGATCCACTAAGCAGAATGTTGTCTGCAAAATACCCGAGCATGTCTATCAATGCTGCTGAGTATATTTCTTTTACTTTTCTACGAGTCATTTCTCTGATTTGAAGCTTTTGGCAAAAGAGACTGGCGTGGAAAGATGTGGATGTTTAGCTAATTTGGTCGGTTTAGAAGCGAATTTTGAAAAATCCGCAACAAATAGTTATTGTCGAATGATGCTATATTAATGGATGGAGTGGATAGTCATCGCTATTTGGGGGTGTTAGAAGACAATTCCAGCATAGTAGTTAAAAAAGTTGTACTTAAAAAATAAAAGAGGAAGTGCAAGATCGTATCGAAAAACTGTCAAAAACGAAATTGAATTCGGTAAATTTATTTAAAGCCATTAATGAACATGCTCTATCCCTTTTTGATTATTATATTGGTCTTCTTTTTGGTTGAGGTGGTGACGACGCCTCTATTGCACTATGTCTTATTCGTATTCCCTAGCCGACTTCTCCGTTCACTCTGGGATCTTTTAATTGCAGAAGACTTATACAACCTTACAAGAAACACCAACTGGCCAAAATATGACATATCTGTCTGCTGTCTAAAAGAGACAAAAACGACCGTACAATGAACAGAACTGTTTGGCAGATTCCACCTTTTTACCCTCCAACAGGTCTGCCGACATTATGGTTTCGGATTTTCAGTCCATCAGGATCTGATTCGCTGTGCTACAATAGTGTGGGCAGCATCTGACATTATAATGGAAATGGCGGACACCTGGACTATATAAAACTAGCGCGCAACGGAAGATCATGGTCGGAGCTGACGGAGAGGATGACTCGGAATACGGCACAAGGGAAACTTAACTAATTTTTTGTTTTTTCGGGAGTGTTTTTTAATAATAATAATAATATTGGTCTTCTCGAGATGGAACCCGTTGAATTCGAGGAAATTGATAGATAAATCAGAAAATTACCCGAACAGCTAAGAAACACACCTATTGGCCACAATCACAGAATTTCTGGGGGTAAAATACTAAATGGCCCAACTATATACATTGTGCAGGCTCTAACGAACTCACAAATTAATTCTCTCCTGTTTAACATCAAAAACGGTTTCCATTCAAAATTATTTGAATCACGTGAGAGTTATACATTTGACATATAATCATCGTCTACATGGATTACGAAGGGAAGTATTTCTCCAAAGGCTGAAGCAATGTTCCTTTTTCCGGGATCTTGGTCAAAACTGCCCACATTGCAATACCTCAAAAAACGGTCGATCACATGGCCACGAGGTGTGACAGAATGTTAAACTCTGACTATACAAGACGACACAATTAAATAGTCAAATGCATTCACGTGCAATTATCCAGGAAATTCGAATTTAAAAAAATCAAAAAAATGAAGTCGCATTCTATTCAAAGCATAATTACAAACCAGTATGCTGAGATCCGAGTTGATACAACTATTCCAACGGAGTCCAAAGTGTCGAATAACAAGCCTGATATTTTCTAGTATGATTAGAAAATGAACCAAACATGGCTGGCTGAAGTTGGAGTGACATCAATGGACAATCTTAAGGCTGTTGAAGTGGAAAAAACTTAGCGAGCAAATTAGAGATCATATACAAAGCCAAAGTGAAAATACTCCCACTGTTCTGACCTGGGATGGGATTGTCTTCAGGTTTTTCAAGTCATACATGAACATTATTGGAATTACCGGTAGCACTCGAGCGTACATCTAAAAAACCCTAGAGAGCATGACTATCGAATATAAGCACGGCTTCAATGAACTAACAATGGGGATCAATAAAAACTGGGGAGTGGTGAGGAATCCTCTTATTGGTTACAAGTCGGGAAGGAGGGCACGACACTGATAAAGAGCTGATGGTCCAGAAAATGGGGGAGAAGCGGAAATGCTAGCAAGAGAATCGCAAAGGCTGATTGACTGGTCGGAGAGTCCGGAAGTTGTTAATTTAGATGTCTAGAATATTTTGGATTCAAAAAAACTGTTAATTTCCTAATAATTAAAAAGAAACAATCTACCGAGGGTCATATAGTAGCCGCAATGACTGTGTGGCTATTTTCTCTAAAAATGGCGAACGAGATGCGCTCAAATAGCCACCAGTACTCACGGAGATCTCCTGTTCGTGTAGAAATCCCCATTCCATTAGACCAGGCATTTCAACGAGTGTGGCCCGCTTGTGTCCTCAATTTATCTTATGCGCCCCCTCGAGCATTTTGAGTTTGACATGCCTGCTTTAGACGTCCTGGAATTCCAGCGTCGAAGGCGCAAGGGAACCAGACGTTTTGGCTGTGAGCGGAACAAAACATTGATTTTTAGCTATCAATTTGTATTAAGATGATATTTAATTGAGTCAAATATAAAACAAAAAAAGGCTCCAGCGAGGATCGAACTCGCGACCTTCTGTTTACTAGACAGACGCTCTACCACTGAGCCATGGAGCCAACTTTCATACTGAAAACATCTAAGGAAGAAAGCAACCAATGAAGAAGACGAAAGATTCCGAAAATCACTGAAGGATCCATTAACAGAAAAGGATACATATTATCTACATTCTACCTGTGAGATCTGAGGAGAATTTCGCATCTTTTGGATTTTGTAACGCAAGGAAGTATGGCTTGAACTGTGGGTCTTACGAGCGATTTTTCACCTCGAGTGCGTGCGAATGTCGAAACTGGCGACAAAATCACTTTACAAAAGGTCTGCGCGTATTGAATGGATACTGCTCCTATTCGGAACCCCAAACGCCAATTCGTTAAAGTTAATCATTCCCCGTATTCTAGAAGCATTGTACCCTTTTGTTACGCTTATCTGAAAATCGGAAGGCAAAGAGGATTTCACTAAAGATATCCAAAGCCACTCCTCTTCGTGCTGCTGAATAGCTCGCGTCATTAATCACAAAGCCATCAGTATCAATGACCAGACCTCTTGGTTACGGCTACTGAGCTTCGCACTTATGACTATTGAATTACTAGAAATTTGAAAAAACCTCTGCCTTCTAGCATAGCAAACTTCAGTAATCAAGGCTGAGCAAGTACCTCGACGGGAACAGTTGTCTCTGGAAGCAGGACGAAAACTGAAAAATTATAAAGCACTAAAATTTAGGGAGAACCAAAAACTGATAGAAGTGGTGCTGTAAGGGTTGTGTTTTGTGACATAAACTCATGAAACTGCGTCCAGCAATCTTGGAGTTATCAAGAAGAAAGCACCCTGCTCCATCTTCGGAATACAGTAGTCACCTAACGTTGTCGGAAGATCTCTCGATACTTACTCTCACGGAACCACGAGGAATAAAGTCATGTGCATCCATCAGTTGCAGGTTTGGATGAACTACCCCCAAGCCATGTAAAGGATTTAATTTCAGAGGCTACTGCTGAAGCGGGTTGAGCTTTGATCATGTCTATCACCGACCTGTTCTCGACCTGTTCTTTTTTGCGGATATTTCGACAAGATGGTGAAATTTGCCCAATTGCGATTGGATCATACTTCCGAAGGCTAGCTGTTAAAAGCGAGGACTTGAGAATCTTTCTTAACTCTTCCCGACTCAATTTGGCGTGGGTGTGGTCAGTGGATGCAAGGCAGCAGTGCACGCAACGAGGAGTTACTTCAGCAGGGAAAATCCCAAAGCCCAATGCCTGAAACTTGATGTATCGAATGTCTTCAATTTGTTAAGGAGGGGCTGTTTTTTGGAGACTTGCTTGACAAGAGCGACAGAAATCTCTCTGCTTGTACACCTATAGTAAGGGACAGAGTCATCCTTAGTAAACGAAAACGAAATCGTTCATTCCCGCATCGGATTTCAGATTGGGGGACTCCATAAGGCCCTTATTTTACGCTTTGACGATTGATAGTGCGGAGCGCAACGTAAACTACGAATTCAACACGTGGTACTTGGGTGATGGCTCTATAGCTGGCCCATAGAATATAATTTCACGGTGTTTCTTCAGCTATTCCAGCCTTAGTTGAATTAGGCCGGAGTGTCAACATCGAATCTGGTGACATCTCTTTTTCAACCCCAAATTTCTAAGCTGCGTGTCACGCATTCGAAACCTTTCAACCAGGGATCACCATCACTTCTATGGACAGGGTAAACTTTTTATGATGTACGCTAGGAAATGCAGAGTTAGAAAACCACCTTCCTAGCAAAGGAAAAAAGTTTTTACGGAGAGAATAACCTCCTTCGATTCAAATGTCTCTTTTTTCTTGCTCAAGAATGCATTAAATGTAGAAAGTGATATGTGACAATGAAAAATTCTGGAAATCTCGCTAAAAATTTAGGGTTGCCACTATAAAAAATAATATAATCAGAGACAACTGATCATTGTGCTCGCGATTATGAGAGGTAACTCCCATTGTCTACTCGATTGCTGGCCATAATGAAACCTCGTAATAACAACTAAATTTTTTGTTTATTAAAATAAACGTGTAAAACAGTTTTCATTAACATAACTGACTTTTTCTCAATTTTTAATAAATCGTCTGAGTTTTCTCCCTTCTGGAATTCGGAAAGTGCGATTATTATTCCCCTTTCTAGAATTGTAACAGGAGACAACAACTATGATCACATTTTTAAAAAAATCTGGGAATCATTGCTGTTCCTATAATAGTGGGCTTTTGCGTTCCTCACATAATTGTACACAACATCACTGAAACTCTATTTTTAAATTTTTATATCGATCAAATAGGGATCTACATGTACTTCGGATGGACACATAAAAGACAACCCTTCCGGCAAGGAGTAGTTCCATTACTTAAACCCACCTTAGGCAGAATTGACTCTCTATTTTAGGAAATAAGAACAGTCATGTAAATTAAACAAAAACACATCCGAGACATTGGAAGTGTTCTTAACATTTCATTTTTTCCTTTTGTGTGAATTCCATAGTACAACCGTTCCGCAGTGGTGAACACTGGTGAAGGCGTCACTCGTCAACCGAGTGAAGCAGCTTACAAAAAATTCACGTTTCATCCAAATTGTAAATATGGTCGGGTAAGCATGTCTCAGAAACTTCTTCAAATTCTTTTAGAAGTTCATTAATATCCACATGTGTTTCAGTACGCGTTTCTCCACCGTTCAATGAAACACCTTAACTGTTAGAGTAAATATTGTACCTTACGATTCCATTGAATCCATGCATTCACCCAATTTTTCATCTAGCTCGGGGAATTTTAACTCACATGTTTTCAATTTAGGATTCCTGATTTGAACTGAGATTAGAGAAATTTTCTATCCATTAGCATTGCCTGTTCTTCAACAGATTTCTTTTTAAAAAGAGGATAAATTTGTCTGCTTCATTTCAAACGATATACTTATTATCATTTCTATATATCGACTTTTTGGGCAATCTTAAATCTTGAGTAATTTCCAACAATAGCAGTCCCAACCCATGCTTGTTTTTGAATTTTTTTAATATTTAAAAAAATAAACATTAAAAAAATAATTTTCAAAAATTGTGGTAAATTTACGAAGTGACTGAACTCACACTTTATTAAAGTCATGTTAATTAATCCAAGACATAGATGGTGTTCTTAACTTTTTTTGCTTCCCCGAGACAATCCGGTTCCACGGTGATGAATCAGTGATGACGCCGTCACTCGTCAATCCCAGATGCGAGGAACCTTCAAAATGGACAGCAGCGAGCTTTGAATCATAAACCATCTCGATTTGGTCATATAAACGTGAATTTAAGCGCTCGTATTTAGCACCCACCAAAATCATCTTAATTTTCTAAGTTCAATATTATTTGTATGCAAAATCATACTATCATCTATACTTGCAGATTCGAGTCCGGATCTCACGTGGGCATAACTCTTCCTTAGCTCAGAACTTCGATTATCCAATATCTCCCGAGCCCGTCACGTTTTCATGTTCAAATGAAGAAAAATGACAAGGCTTTCATCCATCATGAAGTAAAATAGACATTTTATACTTCACCCTCTGAGTCTATATCTGTCAGGAAACAGTCAAATACTCCAGAAAGATAATATTGATGCGAAACCCCCATCATCAAATTTAAAATTAATATAGTGGCCTCACCTCAGAAATTACAAATTAATTATAAATCCCGAACATTTTAAAAATTCTCAATTTTATTTATTAACATTAATAATAAATTCAGAGTCAGAATCCGAAGCTTCAAGTTCTTTCAATTTTACTTTCTTATTTCCTAGGGGTTCCTTAGCCTTCTTCAACCTCTTCTTTCCAGTCTACAATAACTTACAAAGTCAAACAAGATCAACAGTCTTCTCCCGTTCCTTCTTCCATTTTTTATAGAACAAACTGAGAGGAGTCTCTTCCTTGATATTATCACTCTAAACAACACCACCACAAACTTACTTCCATATTAGGCTTCGACGTCCTCTTACTTTTAATGAATTCTGAATTTTCGTCAATCTGTCCCAGGACACCCTTGAATCTTCTGTAATACTCAGGGACTTTACATCTCTTCAAGAATTTCCGTAACTACCATGACGAAAACGAAAACCTTCATGGAAACAGGGACAACAAATTCGGGGAAAGCCATTGACTGGGCGTGGATGCCTGCAGACTCCACAATCCCAGCTTCGATTGCTTCAACCACGCAGTCCTGGGGTAAAACATAACTCAAACCACAAAGGACCTCTCCCTGATCTGTGAATCAGAAAAGTGAATAATGGCGGACATGCCAAGCTTTACATTTTTCCCTTTTTTGTTAAAATCGACCAAATCAAACACCTCACATATAACTAAGGACAACCTCCATGACCAGTCCAAATGTGGGGACATACATCCCACTACTCCACCCCAGCATATTCAACAACTCAATCAGGTGGAATCTCAGTGGAATAAACCGTACAGAGTTGAACAGTCTTGGATGAGCAACACAGCAAACTTTATGGAGGCGGTTATGATCTGAACTAATGGATGGACCAACAGTCTCATCTCTTCACCACTGTGAGAGGAGACCACGTGAGTCCATAGTCTGAGGGAGCAGACGAACTGCCAACTTCTTACAGTCTCCATCTCTTTCTACGGTGGTCATATACAAAAAACTACAGCTCCGTGAGAAGTAATGGCAGACCGCAGACGAATGGCCATCTGTCTGACATACACAAAGGTGTACTGGTATGCCAGCACGTTGCTGATGGCAAAAAGCTCACAAAGGGACCGAACCATGAAGTTAACGAAAGGAAGAGAGTGTTCGGTGACAAACTTTGTGTTTTGCATATAACAAGTGAAGAATTTCTGAAATAAAGAGAAAATTCACTTTAAGGGTTTTCTTGGCGAATTCTTCATCTCCCAATTTAAGTAGCCTGTGGGCAAAAAGGAAGGACCGTACTCTTACACTATGTGAGTCGACCAATCCCCAGCATTTTATGACAACGTCGATTAGCTGATAAGGCAATTTATTGAAAATCATAAAAAGACCAGCAATCTGCCAACAGTAACCCAAGTAAATCTCCAAATTGTCGTTATTCGCGGAATTCATCAGCTAAACTAAGATAATAGACTTACAGAAATCATAGAAGTGAGATAATCTTTAAAGGCAGGCCTAATACCTGAAGATTTTGTCAGTCTGGACTTGATTACGGCCACTGAGCAAGAAAGCAAATCCTTTCCATATGACTCTGTAATTTTTTCGTAGATCTGGGACATTAAGTGAGAAACAGTATCGTGACTGCTTTCTATCAAATAAGCATGACCGATATTACCAGAAGACTGTTTCGTGCAGGCATCAGTAAACTGTTGGCAGAGTGATATTATATTACTCTAAAAGTAAACTATAATTTACTACAATGTCAGATGAACTTGGCATCACAATAGCACAAACAGACACGTGATTAATTTATTATTAATCTAAAAATATTGAATTAATTATTTATTAAATTTAAATTAAATTAATACATGTGGCAAATTTAACTAAATAAAATAAATGGATATATTTAACTAAATAAAATAATGGATATAGTCCCTTTATACGCGATTAATGATATTTTAATAAGCCGCGTGGCGCCATGTGGTGCTGCGTGGTTAATTTGTTGAAGTTTTATGCTTGCTTGTCTATTCCTCCTCTCTCTTCCTATTAGAGTGGCGTCATGTGATCCACCTGTCAGGTGGCGCCCAGTTCCAGGCCGGCACAAAAAAAGATCATTTGCTCTCCCCCACTCCACTGGAGGGGTTTCCACAACTGCATGTAATGGACGTCCTACTTTTATGTTGATTCCGGATGGACTCTGTTTCTGTAGAAGTGGAAACTGGATACACTTAATTAGTTGTTTACTTTAACTTCGTTCTTGGTGTATCCGGGGTTAATAAATAAATAAAAATAATACGCGATTAATTGGCAATATGCGCAATTCACTTTGACTATACGCGGGGATATAACCTTCCGCTCAATTAACTTAGTAATTATCTATATAGTCAGATACCATAATACTGACCATAATACACTTTCGGCCCCAAGACGGTCTCTTCTAGGATCGTTAGGGTCCATTATAAAGAAAGCGAGTAACCAACTTTGGGAAACTGAGTGGTTACTTCTCAGGTTTTATTTGGCAGTTGTCATGGGAAACAATCACTTGAAAATACATTTAATGTATCTACTTTTGAGCTTAAATTTTTGTTTATTTTGAGCTTTGATTTTTTACAAAAAAAAACTCAAAAAACTAACTTTTTCAAAATGTATCCGTTTTTCCTTCTTAATAGATCTTTAAAGAATAGAAGAGATGTCTTCACTGGACGGGAGGACACGACTGCAAGATTATGATGAGGGCCACGGATACGGTGGATGCCCATCTGGAAAAGCGGTAAACTTGTTGGAGGTGTATGAGAAAGTTGAGCCAATGAGAAATACGCGGTCAAAAATTGTTAATTAAGAGAAATAGCAAAAACGGTGGCCCTGGTTATGGAGAGATCAGGTTACCATAAAGTGTGCTTACTAAAGGGCTAATTATAGTTCTGGGTGTTGGCCGTACCTTAAGGAAAAGCATGACGACCTTTGCGGTGACCTCTAAGGTTGATGTCCTAGTAGTTAATGAAACAAAACCTAAGACGATTGGCTGTCCCAGTACTGGAAGGTTACCAATCGATGAATTTATTATGGAAGTATAGTATTGTCACCGATACGGACCTTCTATCTTGATTATCTCCAAATTCTTAATCCTAATGTCATCTCGGCTACTTCCTCTGAAGAACCTTGAGACAGCAAGAATCCGAATTAATTTTAGTAGATTTTAATGTGGAAATGTCAGGGCAAACCAAGATGGACGGATTTGAGGTTCTAACGTCGGAAGATCCCAATCGTTTTTCTTATAATGTTGATGACAAATGTAAGAGCTGATCGTCAGACTGAAGCCGGATATCGTTAAAGATGTTTTCCTTAGAGTTGCCGTATCTGTTGTGGACTGGGAACACTATCGGCATTTCTGTCGGAATGGCCTAAGGAGTACTCAACCCGGGATATGACTTTTATGGAAAGAGGATATTCTCAAGGTCTTCTCATAGTAATTCTGCGTCTTCTATACCTCTGAATTCAATACGTGAGAGGAACCGCCTAAGGTGGAAGTTAAGACACTTGATCGAGAGAATAGAGAGGCCATATCCGAAAAGGATAGCCTCAGACTTGAACATATTCCTTATTCATAGAAGAAGTCGATCAACAGGAAGCTCTAAAAACCGGGAAAGCTGAGGAGAGCTCCATCGAGCTAAAGACCTATTAGTTGGGCATTCTCGTATTCATAAGACTAAGTAAACATTTTGAAGATGGTAATTTTTTGCCACTACAATGGGGTTTTCGTCGGGAAGATCCTGTGGGGACTGTTCCTCCCTGATAAATTCAGAGATTGTAAATGCCGTCAACAACAGAACAGAGTTATGCTGTAATATTTCTAAGGCAAAGCTTTTGTCGGCAAACCTGTTATGCCGTAATATCTCTAATTTTTCATATTACTTGATTTTTTCATTTGCTACAAAATTGTATAATGAAAATAATGTCAAAATATCCCTTAGTCAACACTAATTTCCATATAAATTGTCCAAAAATGATTTTTAGATATCAGACCAGAAAAAGACATTTGTGAAGAAAGGGACAACTTCAATCAAAAATAAAGCGACAATTAATGTTTAAATATGATAGTTGACAAACTATTAGTAATTAATAAATTATTTTAAAAAGATATAAAAAATTGACCGCGCGGCACGAGCTTGAGCCTAACTGACGAAACCAGGCTAGGCTCACATGTCCAGTTTCATAAGCCTTTTCCTTTTATGGGTTATGGCTGGACTATTTGGGAAAGAACCCATAGTTTGGGTGTTACCCGTGTTGTATCAGAGAAATGTACCATACACCTCAGATACGAAGTAGGACATCGCACAGACGTTTCCAGACAGTGTAACCAGCGGCCATATTTTAATAAGATTTATATATTTTGTTGATTTTTTGATATTTCTTCCCTTTAGATATCTCAGGTTTTTGTGCAGTGGATAGTGCCCGCATCACTCTTTCGATGTTTGTAGTAGACAGGGAGTCGATATAGGCGGTGTCCCATACTAGTGGCTTCCCTCCCCGAACGGAAAACTTGTAATCCCATAGGCCGTTTTCTGTAGGAAAATTAGATCTTGGATATGACACAGCACTTTATTTAAGTAAAGAACAGTTAATTTTAACTAATCGTAGAGAACCAAAGAATGATCTTCACTTTTTTTCTTTTTCTTGTGTGAGTGTCCTTTCTAGACAATCCAGTTCCGCAGTGAGTATCCACTGATGACGGCGTCACTCGTCAAACCCTTTCTGCATCGTAGATGCGTGGAACCTTCCACCAGGTGAACAGCAGCGATATTCGAACCCGTAGCCTAAGCCAGTTAAGCCCGTCACCTAACTACTATGCCACTCGGAACCATTATGATTTTAATAATTTTAAATCTGTTCAGACACCTGGAGCAGCTGCTTCGACCGCGGAAAACCTAAAAATCAAGAAATATTCTTGCCTCGGGGATCGCTACCGATTTACTCCTGTTGCGGCCGAATCATCGGGAGCCGTTGGTCCAATGACGGCTGAATTCTTGCAAGAACTCGGAGGATTGCTTGCCAGAAAGAAAAGGGATCAACGAGAAGGGCTATGGCTAAGACAAAATATTGGAATAGCCATACTCCGAGGGAACTCGTTCGCAATCCACGCAGCAGGCTTCCTCAACTGATATTTGTTTAATTGTTAAAAAAAAATTTTAATTAAAAAAAAATAATTTGAACTGAAACGGTTGTTAATGAAAAATAGTTTTTAATTATTAAATTGTTAATAACTGTTAAATTTGTTATTTTAAAAATAATTTGTAATTCTTGTTGTTCTCTTCCTCAATAAATCTTTGCATTTTTTCCTTGTAGTCTTCCTCAGCTTTTTTCATTGAAAGTTTCTTAATATTTAAATTATTTTTACCTCCAAAAATACGCGATTCTGTTCTTCCTTCCTTAAACTTTGGCAGTGGTCAATTTGTGCGAGGATCTCATCCTTTCTTTTCTGCTTGAGACTCTTTTTCTCGTTGATTTCTGCGGTCCTTTCATTCTCAAGTTTGTTCATGTCCTCGAAAAGTTGTTCTTTTGCCTTCTGTTTTTCTTCCTTGATCAGTTCCTCCTGCTGCTCTACCACGTGGATAAAGCACAAGTACCTTTATTGTGGTCATAGCACGTCTTAAATTCCTTTATCGAATCAATGAGCTGTTGTCTCTTCCGTTTCTCGTCAACTTTTTTTTGTCGGATGTTTTCGTTGATCTCTTTCTCCTTGTCTCTGACATATTTCATTATTTCCTCCTCTTTTAGCTCATCCGTCGCCGCACTTTGACGGAGGTACTCCAAATACTGGGAAGTTTCCTTCTTCAACTCAGCCTATTCGATGACTTTTATATTTAAACTTTACGTAGATTCATCCAGTCGACTTCTTTGTCGTGGCATGCTTTGGTCTCCTCCAATAGACTTCTTTCAAACTCATCTTCCATCGTCTTCTCCTTCGAACGTTGGCTGTTCTTCAAATGTAAGCTTTGGTCGAGGAAAAACTTGGCTTCCTCTTGTTTTCCCCGCTTTACAGAGATCTTTTCGGCTTCGGCTAATTTAGAGTCCTCGATTAGATCATTCTAAACTAAACAAAGCAATTACTATCAGTTTAACGTCAAATTTCCTCCGTGATTTCCCCTCCTTTTCCGCGATTTGCTCCTTCAGAAAGTTCTGGACTTCCGCGTTCTTGGCCATTCTTAGGGTGTGTGCCTCGTTTTCTTGCTTTTCTTTTGCCATTGAGTTCTTCATTAATATAAGGATTTACTTGGAGCATCAAATTGTCCCAAAACTCGGCTTCCGTTTGTTTTTCTTTGGCCAATTCCAAGGCCACGTCGACTTGGTGGTCACGGCTTCTTTTGAGCTCATATTCTGCGTAGTACTGGCGAAGACGCCTGAGGGGATCAGCACTGTTCCTGAACTGTTGATCAAGCTTCTGCTGGACGAGTTCTTCCCGTTCATGCTTTCGTTTGTTGCGAACCTCCTCCACCTGATTCCTCAGGCGATTTAAACGATCTTCTCTAGACTCCATTTTATCGTATGTTTCTTTGATGTAGCCGAGTTTTTCACATTTTAGCATTTTCTGCAGACTACGACTTCAAAATAAATGTCTACGAGTCTCTCTTTTCTTCCAGTAACCTCATTTCCTCGGCTTTTGCAGCTTTAAAGCGTAATTTCGTTAAATTTTCGACTTTGACGTCAAACAGCTTGTTCTCCCACTCACTCTTCCAATTATCAAAAACTTGGTTTTTGGCACACTTTCTACGATTTCTGGAGTTTTGACGTTTTGATTTGGTCTTCGCTCGAGCTAAAGTAAATCTCAGGCTGATTTACAATTCCAACTGAAAAAGGTTGGCATCCTCTATATTCCCTTCTTATTTTTCTATTTCCCAGCATTTCACTTAACAAATCTCCTTGGGGATTATTTTTATTTTCAGAAATTTTATTATTTTATTTTGTATACTTTAATTCATTTAAATTATTTTTTTAATGACAATTATTTAATAAAGAAACAAATGTTAGTTGTGGAAGCTGGCTGCGTGGATCGAGAACGAGTTCCCTCGGAGTATGGCTATTCCAATCTTTTGTCTCAGCTATAACCCTGTTCGTTGATTCCTTTTCTTTCTGGCAAGCATTCCTCCGAGTTCGCGCAAAAACTCAGCCGTCATTGGACCAACGGCTCCCAATGACTCGGCCGCAACAGGTGTAAATCGGTAGCGGTCCCCGAGGCAGGAATATTTCTTGATTTTTAGGTTTTCCGCGGTCGAAGCAGCTACTCCAGGAATCTGTGATTTATTTAAATTATTTTTGTACAAAAGAAAACAAGTAAAGTCTTTTAGTTAAAAATCCAGGATTGAGGATTTTCTGGGTTTTTCGACAGTTGAAGGAATTGACGTCTGTCGAGGTGAAAATTGTAACGTTACATTTGGAAAGGAAGGGGAGGGGGTTGCTTAATAACTATGACTCCAGTGAGTCCAAGTGTTTTTGGAATCTAACTGAATCAAAGGAGGTGATTCTATCCCATGGTACGAGGACCAAATCATCTGCATAAAAATGGTATCCTCCGTTACGGGTATCCTTTTCAAATGAAGATCGATGTGGCAAAGCCTTGCGACACTCCGTTCGGAAAGTAACACGCACGAGATTTCTTTGACATCACCCGAGTGCGTTCCAGTCTTCCAGATAGAAAGGAAGTTAACCATATCTGAATGATTGGAGTGATATTCGATGAAGTAATCTATTCATAGGACATGCAGGAGGTCATGTCCAAGATTTTTGCTCTGTCACCGAATATCGGTTATGCAAATAAATTCAGATTAGACTAAACTTAGTGACCTTATTTACCCGAGAGTCAGTAGATGGAATGAGAAAATATTTTTACAGTGGCATCTGTGATTATACACGTGTTAGTTTGAAATGTTTCCTAGACCAAAGATTCATTAAAAAAACTGTATAAGTTGCACATCACTCCTCTTGTGAGTTGATAGAAAATTTGGCAAGATACTTTCCAATAGCACTCTAAACCTTATCAACGATCTTCTTGATTGAATGCGGGATAACATGTTAGTATTTTATTCAAAAACTCGAAAAATAATAAAAATTTTGACCTTATTCACATAAAAAATTAAAATTTTACCAATTTTGAGATGATTCTCTTCTAAGACTCACACAAGCAAAAAAAAACAAAAAGTCCAGAACATTCTCAATTCCTTAGATTAATTATCATGACTGTTCTTTAATAAAGTGTGAGACTGCGTAAGCTACATTACTACTCCTTGGTGGCAAGGCTGTATTCTATATATGAATTTTTAAATTTCAAGTCCATCTACTTATACCCAATCCGTTCTTAAATTGCAAGTTAAGTAGTGAAATGAATATACAACATATTTACGGTCTTAGGAACATTCTGTTGTGACCAATATTTCGGGATATGTTTTTGGTATCAACTCATGAAAGTCTGATCGGAAACCTCAACTCAGTCTGAAGATAGGTTTGGTCTATAAATCGGATATTTACTAAATCCTCGTTAAAAGTACTTTACGTTAACTATCATATCCTTATACCCCATTCTCTTGAGGAAGAACTACCTGCTACTCCTGGTCCCTCAGGTGAAGAAAGCTGGTAGCTAACGAGAAGATAAATGGCACAAACGGATGTTCTCACAGATCTAATAAGGAGATCTAATAAATTGAGGGCGGGCCAGTATGTTTCCTGCAATACAAGAAAGTTACCACCTTAGACCAGGAATCTTAGGATATCAGACCATAGTAGTAATCCTGGGTCCGATTCCCTCACTGGCTAATTAATTGAAGGTTTCTCTTCCCTGTTCCTGATCTTCTCTTGTTCTTTAAGGTGGCATCATGTGACACCCAGTGCCAGGATGACACAAAATTTGCTTTCACCCACTCCATTGGATGGGCTCCAACAACTACAAGGACTGAATGTTTTACTTCCTTTCTGCTGGTTCTTGATAAATTCATATTGAAATAGTAAGGACTCTTAGCTTCCGTAACCATGGAAACTGGATACATTTAATTAGTTAACTATCAACTTCCTTCTCAGTGTATCTAAAGTTATTATTACCAAGATCACTGTTAAACCAGAACTAATTAATCCCGACCCGACCCTGTAGTACTCTCAGCTTGACACGATTCTACTTACTCTAGCCCAGTGTTTCTCAACTTTTTTTGTAACCCCCTTGAAAAAAATTTCGCCCTTGCCAATAATTTATCGTTCTACATAATATATAGCATGACCTCCTGAATATCAGCGGGACTATTAAAATAGGCGTGACTCGAATCAAGAATAGCAGCCTTTGAATCTTAACGAAAAGCTTCATCTTCTATTTTCGTTACTATTTTCAACAGATGTGACTAATAGGCCAATTTTCGCAAAAATTAAATTATTTAGTTAACAGCACTTCCGTGTTTCTCATAAGCTAATGAATACTGAGGTTTCTACTGTGTCTCACCACTACTACCTTTCTACTTGTTTTTTCCAGAATAGACAGACTGGGAGAACAATAGAGACAAACTGGGGAGATATGTAGTTCTACCGTCAACCAGTCAACTATCCATAAATAAATGCCAAATGTAGATTTGACTGATTCATGATTCAATAATCTTTTTCGGTAACTTAAAAATATTGGTGATAATTCACTAACCTGTATTCATTAAATTATCATAATTACGTCACAATATTTCATAGAATTCTTATTATTTATTCCAAAACAACAAATTAAGCCAAACAATCACAAACTTCTCATAGGGACAGCACAAGAAACAACTGCCTACAAGTCCTTCCATTACATGGTTCCTTCTCTTCATTACCAAGATCCAATTTCAGTAAGACATCAACTAGATTATTTTTTTCTGTACCACACAGATAATCTCTGAGAAATCTCTGGTTCTTGATCGACTTGTGTGTTTATAAGAGCATGTCTCCATCCGACTACCACTTGGTACTTGGATAAAAAATTGATTATTAATCACCGACTTTTTTCTTTGTGTTCCCTGAGTTGTAAAGTTAATAAATTAGTCTCCCAAACCAATATTACATCAGTCTCTAGTTTTGAGGAAACAATGAACCAAGTTAGATATCTGTTAGTTTGAGTTAAATTAGTATGTTAACTAAAATCCAGCCAAGCACTAGGCTTGTTACTTCAACTGGAAGAGCAACGGAAGAAGTAACTAATTTACGCGGGTGGTTGCTTACTATCAAATTATAATAGGTTGAACCCGAATCTTCAAATAAAAACAATAAAAATTGATTATATGAAATTAAATATTTTACCTTCAGTAGTAGTCGTTGTTGTTTGAGCAGATAGATCAGGACCGCAATTAACGGCTTAAATTTATTATAGATACAACCCTCTCCGGAGAATGATGTAATGCCAGGTGTTGGAGATACCTGTATTTTTAAATACAAAATGTCGATAATAAAATGATAATAGACTTTTCTTATATTACGACAATTATAATTGTTTTCAATCTCGAAACTTTCATCTAATTTTAAATAAGAACCACGAAATGAAGCATTCACTATCATCTGACCAACAAAATACCCATATCTGAAACATAAATGTGCTTCAGGTGAATCAAATTACCATTTCTTTTCATTAGAAATCTAATTAGTGCATTTTCAACGTGAAATTTGATGTAAAAAGCATTATTTCTGAAGTTCTCGTATTCGACTCTTGACTTGTAATTAAAAACTCGATTCTACTACTATTATAATCACTTACCAGTCCTTTATCTGTAATCTTCAGTTCCATCACTCCTGAAAATAAAACAGAAAATTCGTTATTTACGCCAATGCTCCACGTTGGGAATTGATTACTTGGTAATTCATTATAAGTGATTTCAAGTTTAATTAAACCAAAAAACAGCACAATTTCTACAAAATTATTTAATTTTAACAAACCTCCAATTATAAAGTTCATTAAATTAAATAATATTTATTAATCACGAATAATTTATTACAAAAAATTATTAAAATAAAATTAATTAATTTAATAATAATTTAATAAAAATAAATCAATTTAGCTTAATTAACTATTCTTTTTCCTTTTTCCTTATAATAAATAAAATTTATATTTAGCGTTATTAATAAAATGTTTAATGTGGAGGGTGGGATCACCTAAGTGACTTTATCTTTCTTTGGTGATCTTGGAGTTCTAAATAATAAATATGTAAATCATGAATTTATTAACATAAATCAAGATTATTAAGCTAAATGACCCCCTTCTTAGACTATTCCTTTAGGCCTCGTTCACCTGACGATAATTTCTGGACACATAACTACGACCCTATCTAAACCATTACCTTAATTAAACTCACCATTAAAGTGGTGAAAGGGGAGGTTCTATAACTCAGGAACCTTTTGAAAAAACATAATAACAACATATGCTGCTCTACTACATTTCCCTTCTCGGCTACAACGTTATTCCGCGATACAGGCATTGGTGGAGTCATCACTTTCATAGAATAGGAAATCTTTACTTAAATATTTTAATCTTCTTTTTCCAATGGAGTACATCCCACCTCAGTTTTAACAAAGAACATCATAAATATCTATATACCCCTCCTAAATTCACCCATTTCTTTCTGACGTATTTTTTATATTCGACATTTAAAATGTATTTTCATGGAGTTTGGAAAGGGGTCTAACTGACGTGTTAGGACTGTGTGTACTGATTTAAGCCCACATAATAGCTCCCCCTGAGACAGTTTCTTTCTGAAGACAAAACACCCTTCTATGCCAGACGATATTTGTCCTGATCCTTTTCGGTGGGACGTTTCTTCTGCCAATCTTCGTGATGACCTAGGGTCATTCCGGAGGAGCAGTAATGGGAGATTGATAGACTCAAGCCAGGACATCTCATGAACCTTCTTATCTCAATCTGTTGGTCAGCTATTCTTTTTTTCCGGGAGAATTCTGGATCTTGTGAGCAAAAATAAAAATCGTTATTATTTTTATACTAACCATAAAGAATTATTGTATCAGCTTTGTGTGAGTTTGTCACTATTGATGTTTGTTGTGTCGACGATTGGGTCGCCATTGGGGGTCAGTATTCGAAATCTCTAAGAGATCTCTGAGTTCTATGAAAATCCGATGGCCACTCAAGGATGAGATTTTAACTCCAAGAACACGTCCTTAGGAACAACAGAGATGACAAACTTCTGAAAAGGTGAAGGCGTTGGACTAAGAGTCTTTAAGTATGAAGAGGATAATCACTTCTTTCTCTTCGGAGATACAAGCTGGGCGTCCTCCTTAATTTCCTTTGCTACTACAGAATACGCAGACGTACCGGTTGCTCTGCAAGATATATGACAGATCTGATAAAATCACCTGGGTGGCTTCCCCAGGAAAATATTCTCAAGAAACGATGGTGTTGTCTCTATTCATCGTAACATCAAGAATATTGAGATGATAAGAAATAATCTATGATTAGGGCAATTTTTATCAATGACTAGGGCAAATTTTAAAAAATAGCATTTATGGCAACTAAAAATTTCAGAAAATAGCATTTATGGCATCTAAATTTCTAAAAATGGTATTTTTTATTTATGAAATATCTATTTTTTTAGATATTTTTTTGAGTGTTTCAACACCTCAATCAATACTGCACGATGTTGCAGTTAGTTAGATAAACTTTGATAAAGAAAATTATTTTATTTTTAACTACAAAAACACTCAACAAATAATAGAAGTTCTTTTCAGTCATGGCTGGTCTCTTTCGAAATTGAATACACATTTCCCATGACGATTTATTAAAAAATGCGCTCAATAAGAATTCTCTAAAATCATTTTTTGTTCCTCTAGTTTTGATGACACAACTTAAAAAGATATTTGGAGTGGACGGTAATGATATCGCTGGGAAATTTTGTTATGAACAAGTGACGGAGAAAACGACATTTATAGAGATCTCTAAGAGCTGTCAAGAATAATGCGCCAGACAATAATTGCATAAAAGTCAGGGTTTTCAGAGAAAGTCCAGAAATTCTATTCAAAGTTCTCAGAAACATGTTCAAGCAAGTTTGAAGATTTGTCATGTTCCACACGAGAGGAGAAAACGACTGTACGGATGGTAGCAAAGACGGGGAAAACCGAAGAAGGATCCAGAGAGCTATTATCCGATCAGCCTGATTCGCTGTATTTCTAAAATAATGCAACAAATTGTTTGACAAAGGATTTCAAATCTGCTGGAAGAAGCGACTATTTCAGAAAAGATCAATTTGGGTTTCGTCCGAGACAATCCGGTGGTGATTTCCTGTTTCATCTCAACTCCGAACTATTCAAGGACAGAGACTCCAAATATTTTTGAATGTCTTATGTTTTAACATCTCAAAGGCGTTTGAAAATGTAAGAAGCCATAATCAGTCAATTATCTCGGACAGGAAGGCGGAAAGAAATGGTGGATTGGATAAAAAGAACTTAGAAAAAAGAACCTCCTATGTTAGATACGTACGTTACTCCTTCTTCAAAAATTACATTATTGAAGAAAGAGTCTTGCAAGGATCCATTTTAAGGTCTCGGCTTTCCAACCTGCTGAGGGTCAGTTTCCCCGTTTCCGTTGTTACCAAGTACGAGATCCCGGATATAGGATGATGATGACTACAGTATGCATGTCGAGATCGCGTATGACCTCGGAGAGGATTTTAAATATTAACTAAGGTGCCGCTTGTGTCACACGATTAAGATCCTCTTCATCAGACGTCTTTAGCGGGCTCCGTCCACTGCATGCGACCACAGGTCTTTCTAGGTCATCTATACATTCGAGTTTCTTTCCAAACATCTTAAGATCTTTGTTGAGAGTCAGGGGGGAGTAACCCTCGGTCTTCTTCTAAAAGGTGGTCTGTTCTCATTGTTGAAGTATTGCTCCATTAATCTATTTCCAGGGGTATCTATGCCCACACGCAGTACATATTGAGTCTCCACCTCGATTCAATGATTTCCATGCTCAATGGACTCATTTGGTTGCATGACCTAGTCTCTTATTCGAAATTTTATTTGGCCACTCCGAGTTTGATAGTTTTCATAAATGTTTTCTGAGTAAGGTATCCTCTATTGGAGCTCCGCTTCGATAGCCCCCATGTTCGAAATGTACACAGCACCTGCTTTATGTATGCATTATATATTCTTATCTCAAATTCGTTTTCAAGAATTTTCTACTGCTCCATATTTTGTTTTCCATTTTCTTATACATTGATGACGTCATGACCCTCCTGTGCATCATGTCCTCACTGTCTCAAGTAAAGATCCTAATTTTCTTCTTATCCTCCACCTTCTTCACCATACTCAGGTTCTCTAATAATTGTTATAAACTCGGTTTTTGTTGACATTCAAACACCACTCTTTTAACCGTTACAATTCACAGTCATTTTCACATGTATATATGGAAGAGATAAGAGACTGATGTGGTCTCCAAGCATTAAAGTTGTCAGAAGAAAAATCAATGCAATGAAGTTTGTCGGACAAAACTAAAAAGGTCGTCAGCAAGGATCCCGACATCGAAGCGAAAAGCCACGTAAGCGATCCTATGAATGGGAAATTGAAATTCAAAGTGGAGATGTTTTTATTTATTTGTTCACGTACGACCATTCCACCGTTTCTATATGGACTTGGGGGATGGTACTTCACTGCATACAAAGAACGTATTATCTCGCTTCTTGAAAAGTCGTAGAGAGCAGGTACCTCGCGCAAATGACTCGACGAGACTAGAGATGAGGATGAAGATCGGCTATTAATGCCGATTGGAGGGGGTGACAAACTTTCTGAAGAGAAATGCGATCCTTGACTCTTAAATCGCTCTTGATTAGGTCCGTCTTGAATTTAACCCCCGCCAAATCCATCTGACTGATCTCTGGAAGTATCCACTTTTGTCTGCTACGTTCCTGTTATTCATCGATTACCTTTATTTGAATGATCCAGGAGTAACCAGTCGCTTTCAACCCCCAATTTCCCTGTTTTCTAAGATATACTGTCCTACCCTTTTTCTAGTGTTTCCGAAGTCAAATTCCTTGCATCGATAAGGCTTTCTTTCGACCTCTTCTAACTTGGGGACCGGTCGACCTCTTCTAACTCCCCTTTCTTGAACTAAAGCTATTCTCATCAAACTACACTTAAGATTACAATTGCAAATAAGAATCAATCGGGTAAACATAAATCAATTTTTAATTTGGAAAAACTATTTTTAGTTGCAATCAATAAACGTTGATTGTTCCACTCAGTCAAGCATTAACAAATTTAAAAAATAAACCCCAACACATTAAAAATAGTTACATTTCACAGCTTTGTTCCCGACTTTATAAGTCACGTGAATTGACCGCCATCTAATCATTTTGGGGGCGTAATTAGATTGGTCCTCAAAGGGGGATTCTAAAATTAGGAATTATTGACTTTTTTTAATTGATGGGTGAATGCAGACAAGCTGAGAAATCGAAAGCAATTCCTTTAAGAATTAGTCAATAAAACGTGCAAAATGAAGCGTTATTGAGACGTGATTGGACTAGACTCCAAGTCAGTGGACCAATATGATTTTTTGAATTATCTGAGTTCCCAGAAAGTATATAAATTTGTTTGAGAAAATAAAGTTTTTTCGCCAACAAATAACTTAAAAATTCGTAAAAAATTCCCTTTTAATTGTTTTTTATTAAAATAATATTAAATATATATTTAAAAAAATAATTTAGAATTATTTTAATTTTTAATAATATAAATAAAATATAAAAATGATTCCAGTTAATTTTAGTCCGATGAATTTCTCGGTGAATCTCATAAGACCTAAGTGTCTCGTACTTTGTCGGTATAATTCACTAAATTAACCAGATATTTTGCAAATGGTTTTTGCAAAAGAGGGGATGCCTGCAAATTTAGTCATGACCTAAGAAGTCGCAAATCGAATGTATGCAAATACTATATGCGGGGGGCATGCTCTTACGGACACAGATGCAGGTTTTTCTCATTTATATGCAAGGTACCTCCATGTAACTGTCGACATACTTATTTTGGTTAACCGAACGTTCGAGGCTCAGCTTAATACCTTTCCTTTCATACAGATCCCTCAGTATATTTTTGTTTAAAGTTATAGCGGGAGTAACCATCCCGTCTCTCGCTGTCCTGAAGTTAATCACGTGACTCGCCAAGAGAATACGAATAGAAACCCGAACAACGTGGGGTACCATAAGAATAGGGGAAATGGTGAGACAAATTTGCAAAATAGAGCCTCACAGGTAAGCCGAAGAAACAACGAAGGAGTGTCCCCCGAAAGTGTATCATCTGTCGTTGTATTTTAGTGCAACCAGAGTTTCTGTGATGCAGTAGAAGACGATTATAAACATTTTATATTTTCAAAGCTTGGAATCTAGTAAACGACCTCTTTTCACTTTCTTTTTTCATTTACTTTCTTTTGTAAATTTTTTTGTTTTATTACTGCTGTATAACACACTTTCACTTACCCCCGCACGTCCAGGACATACATTATATTTTTAGAGGGAAGGAACAGTTCGTTGAAAGGGGGTCAGGCATGCTCTTAACTTTTTTCTTTTGGTTGCATAAGTCCCCTCAGACATTCCGCGGTGAGGTAATATTGATGACGGTGCCACTCGTCATCGTAGATTCGTGGAACCTTCGATCAGGATGGGCAGTAGAGGGATTCGAACCTAATGGATTTTGTCCACCACTTAAGGTTCCCCATGAGGTATCACATTATCACATTCGTCTGGCAAATATGACTCCCGGCTATATTACTGCTAAATTAAGAAAAGGCCGAACTTGTAATCTTTAGCAGGTTCTTCTGTTGGCTCACTTCTGAATTTTCAAGATCTCTGATTTTTGACAAGTCGTTGCCGAAAATTACTAGAATGGCCCATCTTCCATACCCCCCGCATCAGATCACCCTCTGTCTTTGTTAAGCACCTACTCGAAGGACAGGGGGTAAATAAAAGGATAGATCTACGACAGAGAAGTTAGTTACTGCATAATAGTCATTTTCATTATTTTAACTTATGATGGTAATGTGAGTGTTACCTCCAGTACCCCCCGTTGGGAACTTCTTGAAAAACTATTAGTCTCTGGTGTTTTGGTTTAGCAGGAGACCGTTCGATATTCTGAGTCAACGTTTCTAGAAGATTCGAATGAGAGTTCAATCGGTTGAAGGTAGGAGATGACGTACTTGTATTGCACGGAGTTTCTACTCAACTTGATGATTGATGAAAGCCGTTTCCTTTCTTCTTCTCGTGAACATGGATGAGGAGACGGGGAAGAAATTAGGACAAAACAAGTATCGATCGGATGAAGGTATCAAGGCTTTTATCTTTTTTAGACGAAAACGTCAATCTGATTTTATGAAAGTAAAAATAATTTCATTGGAAACGAAAAGATCCTTAGAATATGTCTCGAGGGTATCCGTCTCTCTCAGTTTATATTTTCACCCCCGGTCCCTGTGGAAACGTCACAGCCAAGATTGGACGCTCCATAGATTCAGCATGTGTATTTGGTGCTGTGTGGAACTCAAGAAGACACGATGGGCAAGGTGGTGAGGACAGTTTTCCGATTCTGTTCAGATAGGAACGTAACTTTATGTGGAGACCACAACAGAGGTGCGCCTAGTGGACAAAATCTTCGCTTCCGTTCTCTCTCAGTTATGTTCATTCTATCATCAAAAATATAAGAATACTGGGAAAATTTAGTCCAATTGGCCCAGAATATCAATATTAAATAATAATAAAACAAAAAATAAATTCATTTTGTAGAGAAATCCCGATAATACTCCAAGGAATTCTTGGAGTTTAAAGTTAATTAGTTATCCAAGTGATTAGTCGGTATGGAGGCTGAAGTGTCGCCGTACCTCTATTGGACGGAATATCTATTTGGTTTCATGATGGGTGAGAGCCCTTATCCCCTTCTTGCGATCAGATTAGACTCAGGAAACATCGGAAACCTTTCGTTCTGAACAAATGAAGTGACCCGGTTTGAATCTCGTTTAGTCTTTTTGCGGTCTTGAGGTTGATAAAATAATGTAAATAATTATCCCTTTTTGCCCACACAGAATATCCCATCTAGATTCTACCCTTTGAGATCCTTCAAAATTATAGGTAGAAGAGATTGGGACTCGTTACCAACCTTCTTATTATTTTTACAAGTCAGATGTGGCAGAAGTTGTCGAAGGACAACGGAGATGATTCAGGAGGTCTGCAAAAACTTCGGTATCCACAACAAGTGATATTATACTCATAAAGAACACTTATCAGGGCTCGGATCTCGCCAAGCCAAATTAAAGAACTCAAGGGATCATCTGTCTGAAGCTATACGTATAGAATGATTGTTAATATGAATCAAGGTCATTTACTCTTATGGTCACTAACAGATATATATAACAGTAGTCTTAGAGGGGTGAATACGCCGAAGAGGGGTACTTCCAATAATCAAACAACTCCCAGTGACCGAATCTTTGAGTCTCCAGGGGAATATTGAGGATGTTAAACACATGTAATATCTTCGTAACTTCAAGAGTATCTACCGCATCATAGTAGTTGAAAATTGGGAGTTGATTGACATCTCTCCCACACCCTCCTATTCGACTCAATCATCTCTCTTCTTTTCGTCCAAAAATAAATATACTCACGATAATCACAGACAGTTCCCGAAGTCCGATTGAAGCAGAAACAAATCCCTCGCAATGTGAGTTTATTTGGAAGACGTGTTACCATGACGACAATAATTTTGTTAGCGTAAATGCTCGGAATATCGAACAGAACTTTATCTTTCCTCAAAACCTGGCTCTGGCCACAGCCAGAAGACTTGACGTCCACCAAGTTATATGATTCTTTCAGCTGATCTCTATCGCGTCAGTTATGCCGTCAGAGATAAATAATTGGGACCTATGACAAAATCGAGCTTTTTTAATGTTAACCCGAATTAGCAACATAATGAAGGATTTTTGACGTTATAAAATGACTATGACGTCATAGTAAAATCAGGATGATGATCTTCTCCTGATGCGGGAGTTTACTGCCAACTTTATTCCTTCTTTCCTCACACAAATCAGTCAATAATCACATGTCAGTTAAACAAGTTTGTTGGAGTTACGATGAATTCATCTTCAGGGACCTTGACCCATGATTATGTAAAAAATTAGTTAAATATAGCCTTATTAGGTCAGAATAAATATTTCCAAAAAATAGAAGAAAAATAACAAAATTCCCGAATTATCAGATTATTTAGGAAAATTCTCAAAATTGACTTTTCTAAAGAATATTTAAAAATTAAAATACCATGGAAACCTCTGGATCCTCGGACATTTTCCCACGCAACGCTACTGGCTATCGAGAGTATTTCCCTCCGCTAGAAGGTGTACAGCCATTCAGTCAGAGCTGTGGTCCCATAACTTTAATTTTTTGTTTTTCATTTACATAATAAATATTTATAAAATAAATATATTTGAAAAGTAAATTTAAATTTAAAATTCAGTTTTAATTATTATTATCTTTCGACTCATTCACTAAGATTATTTATTTATGGATTCGTCTTTATTGGTCACAATATTTCACCAACTGTACGACCCAGCCGTCCCCTCCTGCAAAGCTGCCCAACTCAGTTTGACGTGTTTACACCAATTTAGATGACGGACTCAGATCATTCGAAGTCGAAGAATACTGCGGAAAACTATGTCTACAAATTTTAAGGGAGACCCACGTGGACTTTGTCTACGTCTCGGCTATTTCTATGCTCGAGCGCCACATTAAACGGAAATGTCTTTTTTCGGTCAATTCTGAATTTATTAACGAAATTAATTCATTTTTGTGGCCAATTGCCATTTCTAGCTCAAATTCTGTTGTTGGGGCTAAGCTGGCCGACCTGATTGTCCTCACTTCCAAGTACAACCTCTCAACCTCTCCCATCCACATGACCAACAAGATCCTCCAAGTCATTCCTCGTGTTTAACCGTTGTAGGTACTCTCCAGTTTTAAAACTGTGCTGATTGGCTCACAAATGCTGCTCAGTGTCTCCCAACATTTCACAAATCCGAAGGGAGTCCTCAGACGAAGATTTCCGTGAGTTGGAAGAAGGGATGAGGACTCAGATCTCACAGATGCTTATCACTACCTTCGGTAAGACGTTTTCACCATTTTTAGGAATTCTCGGATTTTTCTACTCCCTTAACACTGACCAGAAAGAATCCCCGGTTTTTTTCAGTGATTTCTGTGAGGAACTTATATTCACTTTAGTCGAAACCAGTCGGGAGATGGTGGATAACACGTTCTGTCACACCGTGGCTTGTAATCTATTAAAATTTGTCGGGAATGTGATCCCCTTCTCCAAGACAGAGTCCTTGGATGTCAACTTCCTCACCGTTCTGTTCAACTATGTTGGAATTGGGGACAAACGTGATTTCAAATGTTGATATTACCACAACTCACGTTTAGTCGGCTTTCTGCGGGGGAACGAACTCTCCGGGCTAAGTCTCGGGATTCTGAACCTCATAATCCGCGACAAACTCGGAATCGTTAAAAATGACTCGATCACTGTTCAAACCATCGGACAGTGCCTGTGTGAGCTTCAAAAACCACTTTCCAAGCTCACGGAGAACTACTCGAGGGTCTTCAGTGGAAGTGATCCGTTCGACAACCTGTCTGGATTTGCTTGAATCGTAGATTATTCGATAAATTTGTGGAATTTTTCAAAATTTTTATCGACAAATTCGTGGTTAAATTTGACCTGTACGGCCAGAATAGTTGGATTCAAGTATTTTACTGTCTCACGTTTTTCTGCGTTTATTTTATTTGTGTTACCCAAGAACAAGCAAGATCATCTCCTGGAATGCGTCAATCTCTGGGACAAGTACCTTGAGCTCATCAAGGGTGTCCAAACTGTAGAGAACGACTCAAAACTCAAAAATATTGTTTGTAAACTCATCTTCGACCTCATCGACCGACTGTGTACCTGCAATGTCGTCAATAACTCTGTCTACGAAGACTGTGTCGAAGAGGTTGGTCACTTAGTCACTCCCAGTGCGACCTCCTTCATGCCTTTCTCTCACTCCTAAACAGGGCAATTATTCTGTACCCACGTGACGTCCTAACTTACCTGGTATGCTATCATAACCATTTTACAGAATGACTTCTCCCACAGACTCTATGGAGAACTTTACTCCCAGAACACGTGTAATTGTGGTCACTTATATTCCAGTCCCCCAACGACTGGTTGACCAGCTGACGATCTCTCTCAAAATAACCGGGTCCTTCGTTCCAATATTTGCGTCTTCGTTTGAGGAGTACTTTGATATCGCCAATAGTCATCTGGCTTGGTTGGTTGTTTAGTAATCACAGCCTCATCAAACTGATCACGGTCCTCCAGTCTCTCTCACAGGACATTCTGTATGCATTTGTCCTATTTCAGCCTGATTAACGCTTTTGAGACCTGTCAAATGTTTTCCACGTGGGTGAAGGAGTACCATGCAGTTCATGGGTTGGAGAAGTCGAAGGACATAATCAATGCTGTGATTTCTGTGTCCATGAGAACATTTTCTGAGACTCTGGTTGGTCCATGCTATTTTGATGATAGAAAAGTGACTCGGTCCTTCACTCAGCTGCTGTTCTGATGAGGACTTTTATGCAGACGGTCCGTCCTCCCCTCCCAAAGTTGTCTTTGATGCCCGTTTATCTAAATTTAATAAATTCCCTGTTTGGATCGGTCGTAATCCCCGATCGGGTTGGATCATAATTTTATTTTAGACCAAGAGTGAACTTTTTGTCTCCTACTCCAATTTTCTGCTACTTCCGTGGAGTGTCCCACGCTGGGGGAACAGCAATGGGACTCGAGAATTTCGGAATATTCTCTGTTTATCAAAAATCTGTACCACAATCTAAGTTTTGTTCATTTCCCCATTAGACAAATCCCTGTTCATGTTATGTGGTGGTAAAATCGTATCAGTCCTCGGACATGAGGGGTCGGCCAAAAGCAGGGAAATTTGTATGACGTCATTCAATGACGTCATAGCAAGTCTGGTCACTCAGCTTAATTCAAACTCGCTTTTAGAAGGTTATTTGCTTATAAACGGGTAGGAAACCTATGTCCGGAGTATTTTGAATTTATTACTTGCATTATGCAGTCGTTTGGGTCGGGGATTTCTGTGGATATTGTCAAAAACATATTCAAAGTCCACGTGTTTATAATCTCAGATATTCTGTGACTGCTTCTCATCTCTCCACGACTCCCCCTTTGTCCAATATTTAAAAAATAATTCGAATATTTTCGACAGGTCTCGTTTATTTCTCACACAGTCTCCTCACATCCATTTCAGTAGCTTTCCAACGCACTAATACCTCATTCTACCCCCTGGTTGGAGATGTCCTCAATGTTCTGCTCAATGAAAGATTCTTCTCCTTTTCTAAGGTTGCTTGATTTTGGCATTTCAGCAAATATCCCCCGTGAGTGGACTGAGGATTATATTTGACGTTTTGGAGTCCATTTTGACCTATCAGTGGAACTTTTTCGTACCAAAGTCCGAGCCAGATGTGTTCACGTGCGAGTCCAGCCAAAAGCTATTCATGCTGATTGTACAGGTAACGTTGGTCAGCACACAGGCTTACGAGGCGTCCTTCTTCGAGGCAGACTTGGAACTCGGACAGAAAAATCTCAAGCTTTTAAAGAATTTTATAAAGAGAAACAAAATTTTATTATGTGTACTCTACCTAACTAACTCCCAGTTCAAGGATCTCTTATTTGCTAATATTGTGGAGAACTGTCTGTCCCTGATGAGATCGGAAGACTTTGCTTTGATCTGGGAGGACGCAATGACTCTTCTTTTTGATGTCGCCGACTCGGACTGGAAGTTATTCAACCAAGTGATATCCCACTATGTCACCGGCATCAACTTGCCTGCGCTAAGCTATCCGATGTTGGAAATTTCGTGGAGTAGCTCCAAGAATGTAAGAAGACGTGTTATTTCAGGAGTACTCTCAGTTCATTGAAAATGTCAGTGCTCTCATGTCCGATGTACGTTTGTATGACGATCTTGTGGGATGACATTATTTTTGATATGAAAATTATTTTTTAAAAACTTAAATTAAAAAAAATTTATTGTCTGGATGGTTCGCCGGTCTGAAATTATTGCTAATTTTATAAAAAATTATATCGGCATTTGAATCCATGACGGCCAAAATAGTCCTAAATTATGACCCACGTGGATATACTGCGTTTCAGATACGAGCAGTTTTTCTAGTTCTTCAAAAGGGAGCTTTGAGTATGCCCAGATCGGAGTGAAGGCGTACTCCTTGTCTCCGAATTTGGCGTATATGTGGATTTTTGAACCTGTTAGCGTATAATTGATGATGTCGCATTCTGAATAGGTGAGTAGTATATTAACCTCTCCTGATGAAAAGATAGAGGAAGTAGACTAGGGATGCATACTCTTCGGAAACTCCCATAGACATGAGTTGACTCATATTTAACATTGAGCAATCCATCACGTCAATTCTTTATGATGAAATTATTATAATTTAAAAATAATTATTAAAATTAGTTTTTATCGCTTTTTGTTATTATCAAAATTATTAATTGATAGAATATTGATCTCTGTTGAAATTTGTATTGGGTTCGCCCCGTTATCACTTCTTCGTTACTACGGAGAACACTAAACGTCCCCCCAATTATGGAATTCCTTACGGAACGCCACAGGGACTTCTTCAAGATAGCAAAGTCCCCTGACCATCCTCAGCCATTTCTCGACTGTCATCTGATGGCACTTAGAAGGAAAGCGATTTGTGTAATAAAATCCCCAATCAGCAGTAAGAAGATTCGATTCCGATAATGTTAGCCGATATACGTCAAGAGGCTTATTGAGGCCAAGAATTTTGATGGGGTTAGGAAACCATGTCGTGGGGTGTTTAAGTGGCGATTGAGTGGAGCATAGTTCATCGTTGTTCTGATAAATTTCCTGGATAATTGGCAAACTCTCTTTGCACTGACAAAATGACTCTCCCATCAGTACGGAGTAATTTGAACTGAAATATTGTTAAGATGTTCTTGGAGGGCCCAGTGATTACATCAAGATGGCGTGAGGCATCGCCATGAAAAGTAGAAATTTGTTATGGGTTGTCGGTAAGCTTAATAGGTAAACTATGTCGGTAAGAAAAACGAGCTATAAAATAAGCCGTTTGCCAGGTATCGATAACGAGAGTAGGTTGATTGTCCAAAGCAGTCAGAGAGGAAAGTGAGTAATATCTTCTTGCTCAGACAGTGTCTAGACAAGTCTAAACTGTTGATGAACAATAGTCCGCTCAAGAGATAGACTCGTACGCTTACAAATGTAGAAACATTCTTTACAAAATTTAGTTTTCGCTGGGAGGAGGACATTATGTTGCTGGCATGTTATCTGAAGGTCATAAGAGGTTCGAGTATGATCCTCAGTATTTTGATAGAGCTAGTGGTGGGGATTGACGTTTCATTAAGGTCAAAAAGATCCAAGTTCCCATAACGCTAATCCATGACTTGATCCAAAATTCGCGCAACTCTCCTGCCAAAGGCCTTGATAGCCTATGTATCCTCCACTTGAAACACCTCGTACCTGGTGGACTCAAGGCCATTTATGAATTCTCAATAACTCGTGTTTTATTCTTCATTATGAAAGAAATCGATAATTATCCCTGGACTTAAAAACAACAAGGATTCCTCCTACAGAGCTATTCGTCAGTTGTATCGAAGATTTTGAACGAGATTTCAGACTACCTCTATGTTTTCATTCCCATATGTCCCGATTCCGCTACCTCCCCAAAGGTTCCTCGGGGATCCGTTCTCTCACCATCACTTTTAGCCCATACCTCAGTGACATCCTAATTACCCAGAAAACGATCCTCCTACCATACGCCGATGACATCCAAGGATAAACGCATTCAATTGGTATCTGTAATGTCTAAGAAATTCTGACTTGATGGTGACAGACTGGATGTCTCCATCCACGTCGAAATCCTTGTGATACACAGTGATCGCATCGTTCGGTAAAGAAACATTTCAAAGTAACGACGTATTTATCACCATTCCACCACCAACTATTAAATTTATTAATCAGAAACCACCGTCATAGCTATAATGAGAAAATTCAGGTGATCCCGGCCTCCCTCAGCACTTTTCGCATCTTTTCCTGGTGTTCAGATTGTTTCGATGAACTCACCGATGTTCTCTTGCATAGATTGAACAATAATAGCTTACAAGACTTGTGAGAAGATTGGACATTATCTTCGTGTGAAGGCCTTTATGAATAATTTCTTATTCCAAGAAAATAATTTTATTATCCCCACTGTCTTATGTGGTACGCTACGAAATCCATCTGAAATCCGGTTATAGAAGATGGTACGAGGAAAGATGAAAATTAATCCAAATTGGCTGTTATGAAGCAGGGTCTCTCAGGCTTCAGAATTAAAGAGATAAGTGTGCTTCCAAATTTTTTGTGGTATTGTAGTTTATAAGCCAATTAAAATGTCAAATGGGAGATTGTATATTCAATCCGACTTCACAAGCTTGTTATTATGAGAATACTTCCTGATAAGGGACTCTCCTCGTTTTATGGGAGCAATTCCAAGAATAACGAAAACCATCAATTGTTAAACCGAAATTGGAGAGACCTCGCATATTAACAAGGAACTGTCACTCAGTCTCTCTGAACATATATCTACGGAGATCACAAATTATTTCTTGGCTAAACCATCTGTGCCCTCTAGCCCAAGTGGAGAGTTTGGTGTGTGGTTTATTGAATGCCAACTTTTTAAAAAAAGGACATGATGAATAGCACTCCTTAAGGCGGTTTCTAATATCGACATTCTAAATTATTATGTTACCTGAAAAGGGGAACATCGACCAGAATACATCCTCTCTTATTCGGTCCGTCTACGAATTCTGCACCTGTCGGATATCTACTTCTTAACTGTTACAATTATGTTAGCCGCCAAGACATCAAAAAGTAGTTAAACCAACTAATCGGGTGGTTATATTACCGGATTCCACCTAGCTTTTCCATGGAAGACTACTGATGCAAAGTTTTTAAAAAAATCATCAACTAATATTTAGTAAAATTTAGCCGTGCAATCAATCAGCTCGAATTAATTGAAGTTAACACTATCATACCTTCCCTTTATGATAGCAACACACAGTGTACGTTTAAATACTACTGTGCCCAACTGACTACAGGGCCATTATTCAAATGACAAATTTTTATATAAATCATATATTTATTGGTTATCTGCCAACTGGTCCTAGATGGTTAACTCGTGATGTGAATCTCTTGGAGAATGTCTTAACATGACTCTCAAATCCAGCCAACAAAAAGCCTGGTGGAACAACTCTCTTCCAATTGGAAAGTGGTAGATACCTACTCTGGAACGCCACCTGTGTGATAGACCTTCTCCTTCCAACCTTTCAATGACTGCAACTAACCCAGGCTCTGGTTCGGAGAACCTGGGACGCTAAAGAAAAAAATATGAATTTCTCGGTGGACAATTCATCTCTGAGCCAGTCGTCGTGGAACATCGAAACTCATAAGAGCAGATCACTGATTCTGTCGAGTAGTATCAGATCGCTTATCGCAAAGAGGAAAAAAGATCAAAGAGTAAGGATCCGGCTCATTGACCGCATTTCCTTGCACAGAAAATGCAGTCTTGGCGCATCAGCTGGATAACGACACAAGAATACTTCCAAATTGTTTCTAGAAACCACGTGACTACCATAAAATGAGAGAAGATAAGCTCATCAAGGTTACACGAATCAAATTATTACAGACTCTCCAAGCCTCAGTCTATCCGCATCCTTGAAGGTAAACCTTCCCTGAGGAGATCTAGCTACTCCTTCCCTTATTGAGTGGTCCTCGACTTTGATTGGAGTTGGTCGGCCCTCAGTCTTCTACACGTGGATAGAAATCATACCTTCTGAGTTTTTCTTCGGTGCCTCAGTAGAAGATGGAGATCACAAGTAAAATAAGAAGACCAGCGACTCCTCCCATCAATGAAAAACTGGTCTTCCCCCCATAATTCCAATCACGTGGGCCTTCATTTCCTAGTGTGTAGAAGATCAGGTCCATCGATCGGTTATAAGCGTAACTTTGCTTTGATCTCGCTTTAAGGGTCACTTTTTGATGCACTGAGTGATTCTCAACGTCCTTTGTCAGGAAAATGTCCCCTGATTTGTCGTCAATATCCAGCCAGTCATCCCCTCCAGTCATTTCGTAGATTAAGTCCACGTGTGGCTGTTTTCTATTTGAGTTTCTCAGCAGAAATGTCTCGTTTTTCAATATTTCAACGTATTTCGACGGAATTCCGTAATCGAAGAAAAATTCATCCTTTAATTCGAGGAGATACAACGCACAGAACATGCTGTTCCGCAAAGGAGGAACTCCCCGTCAGCCACATGAGCTGTAAAGTAGACGACTCTCCCCTTTTCGTTGTCGTGATTCGTTAGACAAATGTCTCTGTTATTCCAGTTCACGGAAATGTCGGCTTCGTCTGTTTTCCAGTTTGTTCCACTCAGAGAATACTCCACTTTTCCGTTATTCCCCGAATCTTTGTCGACGGCGAGGATTGAACCCACCGCGAAGTTTCCGCGATTTCTCAAAGGAACGTAAATTGAACAAGATTTGAAGACAAAGTTGGGACGATTGTCGTTGAGGTCTTTGATAACCACGGAGAACTCCCGAGACCGGGGAAGGGAGGGCACATGAAGAATCCAACAGTTCCACCGTGACCATGACTTGCTTAATCTCCTCATAATCGAAGACCTTCTTGGAGTATAGCTCACAAGTTTTCGAGTCGATCAGAAAAGATGTGTCCTCGACCTTGCAGATCCATTCCTTGCGTACATCTAAGTCCTCGATTTCAATCTTTCCAACTAAGGTCCCCATTTTTTGGTTTTCAAAAATCTCGAGTCGATTCTTCTGCGGATTCAAGAAAAACGGGGGTTGTCGTTGACATCCTCGATCATTAACTAAAAAACTAAGAAAGAATCCGTAACCATCAAGTTCCGCGACACTTTCCGCGACGGAAATCCGTCATCAAAGCAAATTATTTGAACTTCGGCAAATTCCGTTTTTTCACGGTCAAAGCTTGTCGTAGTTTTCACTCGAAAAATGTTAGAAAGTTCCCGCTGAACTACCACCAGGGATGACGGAGAGAATCAATCCACGTGTTTTCTTTTGAAATGCTTGTAAAAAACGCGGAAAGTCATTATTTTCACGTCGATTTGATTTTCGGGAACATTTATGACGTCAGCTGAGCCCATCAGGTCGATTGAGGGACCCGTCCTGTACTGTTTCCGCATTTCCACCATCAAAGTCCTGCGAGATAAAGATTTCTTGGTTATTCTATCCACGTGGACAAGAAGTCTTATAGGTTGGTCCTGGATTAGTCGACATCAAGCTATATATGCATGCCTGCCCGAGATATGAGAAGAAAGCTTCCCCGCTGTGAAGATTAATCCAGCGCTTCAAAACTTGTATGGACACATGGATCACTTGATTAGACGATAACTTTTATCCTAATTCTCATGATTTCGGGGTTTATAAAATAAATAAATTGTCTTGGGTTCGATATTTCTCATTGACTGCTAGGTCTAGAGTTCCTCTTCCTTTCCTTTGTTCCTAATCTTATTTTGTTCTGTCTGAGGGGAGCGATTGCTGATGTGGCTCGTCGGAAAGTGCATCGTTTTTTTAAATAAATTATGGCAGGGTGGCTAACCTTTTTCGCTCGTGAGCTATTTTTTATATATCAATTTTCTGGCGATCGATTTGTATACATTTTTTGTATTTAAAAAAATTTTTGTAATATTAGATTTTATTTAACAAAACAGGAGAACAAAAAAAGAGGTCATTTAAATAGATTATTAGCTACGTGGCGCCATGTGGTGCTCCGTGGTTAATTGGCTGAGGTTTTCTGCTTGCTTGTCTGTTCCTCCTGTCTCTTCCAATTAGAGTGGCGTCATGTGATCCACTTGTCCAGGTGGCGCCCAGTTCCAGGCCGGCACAAAAAAAGATCATTTGCTCTCCCCCACTCCACTGAAGGGGTTTCCACAACTGCATTTAATGGACTCTTAATTAGTTGTTTACTTTAACTTCTTTCTCGGTGTATCCGGGGTAAATAAATAATAAAAAAATATCCCCTTTTCACCATCAGTGAAAGGTTTTTTGTGTTTTGCGAGGAAGCGACGATGCAATTGTTGCAAATTTGGACGAATTAATAAATTTTTTCAAAGCTATATGTTAGGAAAAAAGATTTTTTAATTTCTCGACTTTTTCTTTTCATATAATGGAGTTTAAAGGAAAATCATTGTTGAAATCGGGATGTAATGAATTAAAATACCGACAAAGATTTCCTCTTTTAAATAATGAAATGATTTTATGACATATCATACATGTGCAGTTTTCCATGTGTATCGTAAAAATAGTCTTTTTTTGGCATTAAATTTATATAATTTACACTTTTTGCTATAACATCAACGTGAAAAATAAATATGTTTTATAATAATTTAAATACAAAAAAATAATTAGCAATTTGTATATCGAGCGTTAAAATCAGTGATCGACCGGTTGGTCACCATGAATTATGGCATTTAAATCAAACATGGCAAAAATGGCATTATAACTTCATAAAGATATGTTGTTATCCAATTAAGTCATGTCCGACCCTTGGAGATCTCATGAACAAGTTTCCTCCACTCTCCCCGATCCGTCGCAATTTTGAGTAGCCTTGATATAGGCATTCCCGTGACGTCGTAAAGATAAAACATTTTAATTAATCTTTATATAATTTAACTCAGTATATAAAAATTAATTAGATTTCTTCCATTTCGGGTGTATCAAGCTATCCCAAGCCGCAGCGAGCGTGCTTGGAGTATGGCACTGCCAGTCATGCCTCGGCCTATACAGAAAGGTTCTCCGTTAATTACTCCCATCAACCACGGACCTGAAAACATTCCTACGTCTCATCTCTGATTACGTTTTCACGGACTACCCATGTGAGAATTCCCAAGGCCGTACGGCCTGTCGCTGAGGAGGCCCTTTCCAAAACGATCGAAGATGCCTCCGGACTAACGCAGTAATGGTTGGATGCGCTTATTCAGTTTGCGCCTTCCGCACAGGGACTTGATCGAGATGGTCACGGAAAGGAGTCTCTCGCTACTACCATGAGGACCAACATTCGTTCTTTTTTGGTAGGTATCACATCCCCAGTTGATGGCTTCTAACCGTACGAGGGAGACACGTGGTCAGAACGAGGAAGTCGAAGTGCTCCGTCTCAAGAAAGCTGTCTGGTCAAAGTTAATCGAAGGTGGCACCGCGCAGCAATCAGGGCACATTCCTCGAGTAGACCACGAAAACCAACTCCAGACGCCTACAATATTTTACTGAATAAGCATCCACTGCCACCCAAAACCTACGCCAAGTCGTTCCCCCATCCGGAATTCTTCTCGAAATATGGAATTTTGCCCTAGTAGCAGTGGCGGGCTCGACGGAATGAAACTTGCTACCTAAAAGATCTAACCTCTTTGTCCGTAGGAGACAAGAGACTTCGTCTTACGAATTCAATTACTTCACTTATGAACCGGATCATGTCTGGAGTTCTTCCCGAAGTTATCCGCCATGTCCTGTTCCGGCAATTTGATAGCCTTTGATATAAAGGGAGGCGGAGTACGACCAGTTGCGGTCGGGTTTGTCTTCAGAAGACTGGTTGCTAAAATTGCCTCCAGACATTCTATTCCACTCGTCACAAAATTCTTGAACCACCTAAAGTAGGCGTCGGTATTCGCTTGGATGCGAGGCTGCTGTCCATTCAGTGAGGACATTCATAAACCGCAGTATAGAAGATTCCCGGGGACATATCCTGGTAAAACTGGACATCAAGAACGCCTTCAATAGTCTCTGGAGAGACAATATCCTGGAGGCGTGTGTTGAGAGATGCCCTAATATTTTCGAATTTGTGAATCAGTCATACAGCCTACCTTCATCCTTACTTTTCGGGGACTACCTAATCCATTCCTATTCTGGAGTGCAACAGGGAGATTTCCTTAGACTCCTATTGTTTTGTCTTGCAATAGAGAAAATCACCCGTGCTCGCCCTCAATCTATGGTATCTGGATGATGCGGTCCTCCGAGGACCCCTGGATACTGTTTTCCGGGATTTGGAAGTGATAATTCCAGCACTGTTGGAAGCTCGACTGGAATTAAATTACATTAAATGCGAAATCTACAATTGCGGACTTTCAGAAGAGAAGTATTCAAAAGCTTTGTCATCTTTCGGAAATTTATTCCCTGGAAGTATTTCCACACCTGATGAAGAACTTATTTTTTTCGGATCCCCAATCACCATAAATGCAAGAGCTATATGTGAAAAATGATTTGCTAGTGGCATCAAGCCAACATCGCCGTGCCTGTTTGTTATCGGGGGCATCTTCCGAGAGCGGTGCCTAGCTCAACGCCATTCCCAATAGAGTTCTGGGTACTTTCCTGAATGATGAATGCGTCCGTATTAGGATCTCATTGCGACTGGGATTAAAAGTCTGTGTTAAACATTCGTGCCGATGCGAAGACCAAATCGACATCCTCTCTCCTGCAGGAAGAGTGCAGGCAGATTTCCCAGACACATGGCCTTGAACGAAGTCGTTAGGCGAGCTTTGGACGCCGCCGGGCACCCCTCCATACTCGAAACGGGAAACGACCAGATGGGATAACAATCTTTCCTTTTGAAGCCGGGAAACCTCTTGTCTGGGACGTTACCTGCACGACACATTTGCCTCTTGCAACCTACTCGAGTGCCTCTGGAGCCTGTTCTGCCGCTGAAAAGGCCGAGAAGATGAAACGGGAAAAGTACGCGGTCCTACCCAAGGAGTTTTTGTTTGTTCCAGTCGCCGTTGAGACGTCTGGTTCCCTTGCGCCTGCGACCCTGGAAATCTTGAGTCGTCTAGGGAATCGAATCACTACACGAACAGGAGACCCTCTTGAGCGCTGCTGGTTATTTGAGCGAACCTCGCTCGCTATCCTGAGAAGGAATAGCCACGCAGTCAGGGTAGCCGCTATATAACCGTTTAGTCTCTTTTCTTTCTTTAATAAAAACAATTAAATTTAATTCATTAATAAAAAATGACCCTTACTTTAAAAATGGCATTTTATGGCAGAAAATGGCCCTAGTAATTACTTTTCCAGCGAAATGCAGCTTAAATCGCACCAAAATTTCACCAATTGTTCGTTTTCAAATAATATGAGCGCTAGATGTGAACTTTTAAGTTCAATCAAGGAATCCTCAATACTGAGATCATCGATTTCCACAAACGTAGTTAAAATGGTTTTATTCTCAAATCGTGAAATGGATTGGGAGTTGAAAAATAAGTTTCAAACGTTGTACTTACAGTTGCTGATAGAATACAACTTTTTTCATAAAACAATCTATATTCTAATGCGACAAACTTTTTATTAAGAGAATTGGGGTTACCCATCATTCGGAAGAGAAATCTATTTAAATTTATATGCCAAATCAGCTACAAGAATAATTTCTGCCATGAACGCTAACCTAAGACATAATGAATCTCTTTAAGTAGTGTCAGAATGAGTGATCTAAGGGTCTAAATTAGCACTCTGAAATCTCCTGAGCAAATTTAAGAGAGGGAACAACGTAGTTCCCTTTCAAGAGTAACTTCAGACATGTTGACCTGCTGGGAGGACCAACCTTCTTAGTACTTTTTATTGTTAGGATTCCGTAGGGAGATGAAATATCCTGACCAACGGTAGACTTGAGTTCGAAGAAGAGGAAAATGCATGGCGTGCTACATCTCTGGGAGCATAGAAGTCAAGCCCGTCGAAGCAGACTGCTAGATTTGCCCAAGGAAGAGAAATCCTTTAGTCCTTTGGGGGATTGCCCTCAATGATCGCTGTTTGTGACTTTTCAGACTTCTTCAGACAAAATATTCAAAATTTGGAATAAATTATGAGTACCAAGTCTCGTATGAGCTAACTTTATTACAACTCATCCACAAAAAACGCAGAGAATTTGCAGGTGGATTTTTTGAATTTGTCTTGGTGATAATCCTCGTCATTGAAATGTAGTAATCAGTAAAAAAGGACTCAAATCTAAATTATTGACACTCATTTTCATGATTTAAAAAAATCCCACAATACGCCCCCAGTTTCACAATCGAGTTCTTTTGGCAGCGGTTTAATCGAGTTTTTTTCCACTGTTCTTCTTGCAAAAATATACTTGCATTCCCCGAATGGGTTTTTTTGTCTGTGAAAAACACGCACCTCGACCAATGTTTCTGGCCGATTCCCAAAAGGGAGAGTACCAATTGATGCTCTTTCGTATGAGGGGAGAAGACGCAGGGGTTTCAATCTGAGTGTGTTGATGTGCTAAATTCCTATTCATGACTTCTTTAGCGTGACAAGTAAGTATAATCAACGTATCGAAAGTGATGCCAAGGATCTTCTGACTTCCAGTAAATGAGATGTGAATATCTCCAAGCAATAACTCAGATTCATTCTCGAACCTTCTATCTGTAGTAAAAATGGTGAACTGAAAGCGACCAATATAAAATCTCAGAATCCAGCAATATCTCTGAAACATCTCCGGTTATATCGGAAGGAGGTTAAGAGCTAGTTATGTCTAATTAAAGTATATCCTGTTCCCACGGAGAATAATCCCACGGTCCGCTCAAAGCATCACGTCTATGCATATCCCCAATTGTGGAAACTCCTTAGTAGAGTGGTGAAGAAAGTGATCATTTTTGGTCGTCGATCAGGTACTGGACGTCTTATGTGAATCACATGATGCCTCAGGAATTGAAGAGGCTCAGAAGAGTACGTAATCCTTCAACCGGTTAGGTAGCGGTGTGGGACATCCCAATGACATCATTATCTACAACTAATCGCGATACAAGTAACATCAGTAATCCCAATGACGTCATTAATCAATATGTTACCTCACAACTCAGTTAATGACGTAATGTAACTGGATTAGTGGCCTGTTGGATTGTGCGACCGATCCTCGTATGTATTATACCCAACATTTTTTATCTTCCACACCTACCATTCTGGAAAGCCCCTGATGAGGGTTTAGTTAAACCTTTCACAATTCCTTGGTTAGGGGGACTTTTGACCTACTCTTATTTACGACACACAACCTCCGAGCCCACCGCATGCTATAACAGATCCAGTAAGCGCTTTATGGAATAATTGATAAATGTTTGATGTGGTGACGTACTGCAACTTCGATGTCTCCACCTCACCACGCTGGATAAAAACTCTCGTTCCTCTCTTTAATCGACCCATGAGATATCGGAAACTAAAGTTTCAATAAGAAACATTTGATGCACCAATGTCTGGTCTTGAATCCCTTCCACTTCTACAGAGTCCATCCGGAGTCAGCATAAAAGGTAAGACAAGACGTCCATTACATGCAGTTGTGGAAACCCCTCCAGTAGAGTGGGGGAGAGCAAATGATCCCATTTCGTGCCGGCCTGGCACTGGGCGTCACCTGGACAGGTGGATCACATGACGCCACCCTAATTGGAAGAGAGGAGGTACAGACGTATATAACAGAAACTTCAACCAATTAGCCACGAAACACCACATGGCGCCACGCGGCATTCTTTCTTTTTTTTAATACATCTTTCAGATTGAGCACACGACTGTCAGATACGATGTCATCAGACGTTAAGTTCAGCCAAAAAGCCCTTGTACAACTAAGACAGGAAAAAATTAATTTAAATTAGAAACGAAAACTAAATATTCAAAAAAATATTAAAGATTAATCAAAAATAAAAAAGCACAATTAAATAAATAATTCAAATAATAAATGACTTGTTCAGCAATAAATTTAATATTATTTACAAGAAAATTATTGAATGAGGACTTAAAGTTAAATTTTGCAAAAATTATTACTGAAAAACTATTTACGCGTCTTCAAAGTATCCTCAACCACGTGGAGACTGAGAAACGACTAAACAAATTATTATCTAAGACAGAATCGTACGACTGTCACGAGGAAATCCCTTATAACGGAGTGAGGAGTTATTTCACCGTCTTGGAAAGGGCTGTTGAGCCGATTTTCGAAATTACGGCAGGATTCTACAAAAATGGCAGAAAAGGGGTTAAAATCTCAAATTTTGTTCAACATGTCGACATCTTCGAAGAAATGTTGAAAATCTCCGACGTCCTCGAGCATATTATCTCCCACCAAGAAAAGGACTCTCCAACAATTGAAGATTTCAAGGAAATTGTGGATAAAATGATTTCCATCAACCAAATCCCCTTTTATCAGTCCAAATTGGGGTTTTATGTAACTTGCCTTTTCCTAATCGAAAGCTTCCAAATTCCATCCAAAATATGTTTAACCACGTGGCCTCCGTTTCGACGGCCTACAGACTGAAGAGAGCCAGTAAGCCCGGCAATCTGTTCCATGCAGCAACAGAGATTTTAAGGATGAACTTAAACGACTACAAAATCCGTGCTAAATACGTTTGGTTTCCGTTTATGTTGTAGTTATCGTTCTGCTCGAATTTCGTGGATCCCTCGGCCACCGCAAAATTATGGAATATAACGGAAAACCCCGTTTTGAATGTATTTTCTGTTTTTACCGCGAAATAGTTTATCAATGTTAACTTCAACCGACTTTCCTTCAACCATCATTTCCGTCTCCCAAAGACGACACTCAATTTTGAATCCTCAAAGACTTCCGACGGATTCCAATTATTCCCACCAGAAGGACCACCAGTCTCCGTCAGACTGGTCTCATATAAACAGTACAACGTAGTAATTTACATCCTCTCTCCAAACGCTCATAACTTTTCATATGTCCCCAAAATACACCCTTTACTGTGATTCCCCTGTTTCCTATTATTGCCATTCTAGTGGTGGTTGGTTTATAATTTACTGTCAAAATATGTGTTTCCCCCATTTTTATAATCCATAGATATTCTGATTCACTTTTGTGCCGTGAAATCAGATGGTGCTAAGAATATAGTTTTTATATATCTGTGCAACTACTGCTATCCTATGGTTGATTATTCCACGTGGGTTCCCTTGAGGCTTATACAGTGTTTGTATGGTCTATGAAAATTTCTTGTATTCATGTTCCGTAAATCATCACAGTCGCCATTAAAGGCTATTGTTCGAATGTTAGTTTAACTATTGATTTCCTTGTGATGTGGATTTGTATTGGATTATCATAATATTTCATATAATCTTGCCTTTCGATTATTAGCATTCCCCATAACGCGTGTATTTGTGTATGATAGCTCGCTAAGTACAATGTGGCGATTTTATGCTTAAAATAGTGATTTTTTTCATTTTGGCTTAGCATTCTTTGTGGCTTTTTTATTTGGTGGATTATTCTGATAGTTCTTGTCTAATAAAAATGAAAACCTCGCGGAGGATCTCATAATTCACTTTCATGGAGGGGGATTCATCTCCCAGACGTCGGCCAGTCATATTGTATATTGAATGGGGGACCTAGACCTACCTAACAGAGTTGAGCAGAGCTACTATGCTCCCCATCCTTTCAGTTGATTACTCACTATCTCCGGCAAGCCCCTTCCCACGTGCCGTCAATGAGTGCTTCTATTGTTACGCATGGGCTTTGAAGAACCTTACTTATCTCGGTTTATTGTGCTGACTTAAAGGCAGGGACTAAAGGGAGACGAGTTGTTTTGATGGGAGACAGTGCGGGGGGCAATTTGGCTCAAGTTGTGACAGTAAAAGCACTCTTTGGTGGTATTAGGAGACCAGATGGGATCGTTCTGGCCTATCCGTCATGTTCTTTGTCATTAAAGTTGACTCCCTCTGTGTTTATCTCGATTATCGACCCAATCGTGTCGTTTTCTTCGTTTGCCTCCATTATTTCTAGTTCTCCTGGTGTTTTAGTCATAGGCTATCTGAATATTGACATTTCCGAGTCCAATGGGACAATTCCACAATTTTCCGGCTTTGACTCGAAAACTGTGGGGGATGTATTCGAAAAATACGACTTTGGGAAGTGGATTGGGGATGTGGTGTTGAAACTGTGGAATCGGGACATTTGTAATGATATTTTGGTTTCCCCCGTAAATTTAAGTGACAACATCCTTGCTGAGTTTTCCACCCATTAGGATATTTGTAAGGTTTAGGTTTACTTGAAGGTTGGAAGTTTTGATCCCTTGTTGGACGATTCAGTAAATCTAGCCAAGAGGTTGTATAAAATTGGACATGATGTTGAAATCGAAGTGCTTGACGGATTCCCTCACGGATTCTTGCAGTTTTATGGAGTCTCCAAAACTATCAATATGGGAATTGAGTTTGTTCTTCGTCGGATATCACAGATGTTTGCCTGAGTTTTTAATAAATATTTATTTTCTTGTGGTTTCTTAGTCGTTTGACCCCCGGGTAGTCTGACCTCCTCTCAATTTGTAGGTCTTGGCATGACTATCATATTTCTTCAAAGCAGCAGTGCTTGACTCAGGTCCCCTAAACAGTATTTTGACTGATAGAATTTGTCCAAATCTAATAATCTCCTCTTTGGGAGTGGAAGATGTTTTCCTGGACCCTTCAAGCATATTTTAACTTTTCTAAGTCATGGAGCCGCAAAAATGTTCTGACCACCAATTGTCATTTTTACCACATCTTGTGAAAGCCGATTTCAAACACCCCGCATTTATAAAATGACTCAATAATTTAAGAAATAACCCTGCTTCTCCCAACTTTGCAACGAACAGTCAAATTGATTTCATCGGCCAGTGGTAGAAATCGCAGAGTCCAAAATTGCAAATTTTACTAAAAGGAACGATTTGGAGAACAGTTGAAACGTTGGAGGAACACAGAAAATTCAATGCATCTGTGATTAAAATACCTTGATTATACGCTTAACAAAGTCTCATTTTTAAGTTCTTCGTTTAAATAAATAAATTTTTAATAAATAAATTAAATAAGAAAAAATAATTCCCAGCATATATGGAAGCAGTTTATCTGATATTAAAAAGTTTTATAACGAGATATGGCCCAAAAGCTGACGACCCAGTCCGTCCTATCGGTTCAATGATCCAAAAAGTCACCAAGGGTCTACGTGAGACTGGATGACTTCGAAAGGAGAAGGAAACATCAAGCACCGGCCTAATTTGGTAAATGGTTCCTGGTTCTAGACACCTCACAAGTAGACGTAATTGCAATCAAACCTATGGATTCACGTTCAGAAATAAATGGGGGAAGACAATAAAACTGAAATCCCTCGTGTGTTGTAGATATCACCTCAGAAAACCTGCTGTCTAAGATTAGAATGAACAAATTAATAAAATAATAAATTGGGAAACGACCCTTTGGACTTAGCCTTCGTCCAAGGATATCTGAAACCTCTATAAACCCGACCCTGTCATACAACTAGGATATATGTGACGCTTCCTGGGAGTCTGTTTGAAAAATTATTTCAGTTCCTTCAAATCATCTGAACGTTAAGTAGAAACTTATCTGGAGAAAACAGACTCTGGCTGATAACGCCTAAATTTATATAATTAAGCACGTGCCCCTACTCCATAAGATAAAATCAAAGGGTCTTCTAATGACTCACGATGACCTGTCATATTGAGGTTATGCTAAAGTGCGTCTATCAGCTCTAGATAACATCAGTCTCAATCTCACGGATTAATAGCTCTCCCAGGCAAAGTAGTGGTTAGTGCTTCGCTCATGTAGAGATTAGCTGTGGGTTTGATTTTCACACAGCTGACGGACTTCCTTCTACTTTGCGCTTTAATCAAATCCTGTGACGTCAGACCAGGGGAACTGGGTATACCTTAACTATACGTTAACTCTTAACCGCTTTCAGGTGCAGCCGGGGTTATAAAATAAATAGTATTCCGACTATATTCCAGAGTTGCCTCAACTGCAAGAATTAAACGTATGGATGGGATTTTTGTATGAAAGAACCTGTTTGGATACTTTTAGTTGATGACTTCTCTGTGTATTCGGGGTTAATGAAATTGCATCTTTAATAGTCACAGGAATGTTTCCATTACTTAAAACTTCGCTTACGAGAACACACACTTTATTTAAGAAGGGAACCCCAGTCGTGCCAATTAATCTAGTAATGATGTCAAGACATCCAGAGTGCTCTTAACTTCTTGTCTTTTTTCTTGTGTGAGTCCATGGGGACAATCCGATTTCCAAGTGAGGCATTACTGATGACGGTGTAACCCATCAAGCCAAATCATCATAGTTGAACGAAACGTTCAGCCGGCATGTTTAACAGCGAGATTCTAACACGGAACCATCTAGATTTTGTCGGCAGTTCTGACACTGTACCATCCCGGTTTCAGATTATTAGTCACAATATTTAAGGAGAGTAAAATTTAATATAAATATTTAACACATCGATTTTAATTTCTATACAAAAAATTAACAATAAATTTTTACTGTTCGATCGATTCTCAGTGTGTCAATCTGTGGTCACTCAAGAAGTTTTGTTAAACTATCCTAATTATTTTTATTTAAACTGAGATGGCGACCCCACCAACAGGAAGAACTAACTCCCTCTCTTACTATTACTCAAATCTCAACACAGCTAGCACCATCCCCCATAACCTTCACTATAGCCTTGCTTCCAACAAAATCTCAACTACTCAGACTGACAGATCCACAAAGCCAAGACTGTCAGGGAGGTTAACCTAAAGGCAATAAGCGGTTTAACTATAAAGAATATTCACAAAACTATCATTTATTAGTGACTGCTTCATGGAGAGCCTCGATTCCCTCGTAAATTCCGTCCCCTGTAGTGGCACATGAACTATGCACAATTATCTTCCTCGATTGATCATAATCCCCCAACTTCAGGGCCATGTATGCAGTCTCACAGTTGATAGCGTTGGGCAAGTCCTACTTTAAGGATAATAACCCACCGATTTGTTTACTAAAATCAAGAGAGGGGCGTTGGTCAGCTCTGGACTGACCATGAGACTGGCAAGCTCATTCGCAGCCTCCTCCAATCGTTCGCGGTCATTCCCATCAATCACGAAGATGATCCCTGCCTTGAATCGACAAGTCAACCCTTTGAGCCATGAAAGTAGTGTTTCCATAGTTCACGGATCGTATTTTGTCCCCCAATATCCCAAATGGTCACAGTACCCTTGTTCCTCAGGTTGTAGGTCTCCACGTTGAATCCTTAAATGAACCAAAGTAAGTACCGATTGTGGGGACTGTCATAACAGTGTCTCCCATTTTAAGTTTGCCCATTATCGTGGTCTTTCCGGCCGCATCTAAGCCTACCATTAGAATTCTGGTGTCCTTCCTTTCAAAAAATGGCATTTTCTTTAAGATCCGTTGAAAATATGAAATGGAATTCCCCATAAAATTGATTACACAAAGCAGATCTAAAATTCCAACCGAGATTTTATTTTTTTACTTTAATTATAAAACAAATTTTATTATTATATTTTATTTATTGGTTTTGATAATAATTGCAAATCCGAAATCTCAATGACCCTTTAAGAAGAGAGGAGCTTGAAAAGTCATGTACAATGATTTTTACTTCAAATAGAAGACTAAAAACTATACACCTCTTTTAACCCTTAATGGAGTTTCAATCCCATCTACAAACTCAATCAAATTACTGGATATCACTACTACCCCCTCATGACATTCTGTAAGCATGTTAGTAACGTCATATGCTCGTCCCAACGTGAACTAAACTTTGTAAAGGCTCTCCTTGACACTATAAAAGCTGCTTCTACTCAACGTTAAACTCAGTCTATACGCAATACATACAACCAATAATCAGTTATGATTGCTCAGCATGGGGGACAAACCTGTCCAATACGAATCTAAAGAAAATTAATGTCTTTCAAGCAACATTCACTGGGGCCCTACAAAGGTTCTCCTCGTCACTAATTCCAACTCCGTTCGAGGAACTTGTGAGGAGAACGGGAGCCCAATTGACATTCCCAAAGTTCAGAAAAGTATCTCATACATAAAGGAAGTGCGTCGATTCTTTACATTGGATTTGTCGTTGTGTCCCTCCACCCTCCTGAGACCACAAGGTCTCCTTTTTTCTCGTCGTAGTTCGCCTTTGATTTTCCTGTCACAACGGTTATTTGACTGATCCACAGTAGCATAAAGTTTGAAAGTTGGTTTCCTATTAACCACCGATTTCTTTGTCGTCGAAGGACCGGGGGTAAATAAATAAAACTTATATGAAACGCTCCGCCAAAACAAGTAGCTCCTGGAGATCCTGAACATGCATATTCTCAGTTGATGAAATTGAGGTTCACCTCGTTGTGTCGTATGAATATTTTGTGTCTTATATAACATACATCAAAAAGAATCAGCAAACTCCCTATCTGTCACCCGGGAACTTTCCGATGTGGGCCATTGAGTAGACATAAGGTTTCGTTCCTACAAGAGAATATATTCAGAATCTATGAATAAATTTGTGACTAGTCATGAATTTAAATTTGGTGGTCATGTCACGTGTTATTAAAGTTATTTGTAACTCGTGATGAATTTAAATTTGGTGGTCATTTCACGTGTTATTAATAGCTCCATAGCAATAAACTTAATAATGTGGGTTTCAACAAGAGTGGCAATTCAATATTCCGTTTAATTGCGTCACTACTGGCGATCAAAATTAGATTTCGAAAATTAAGCTCTCCATGAAGCAGTCACTACTGGCGATCAAAAATTAGATTTCGGAGATGATTTATGAGAAATGGCGGCTATCAATGAAGATTTCAATTTTTGCATTAAAAATGCTTGTCCAAGCAGATATATTCGGCACATTCATTTTTAAGTCACAATTGATTTTTTGTTTGTCCCACTCGCCGTTGAGACGTCAGGTTCCATTGCGCCTGCGACGCTGGAATTCTTTAGGGAATCAGATCGCTACACGAACAGAAGACCCTCGTGAGCGCTGCTGGTTATTTGAGCGAATCTCGCTCGCCATCCTGAGAGGAAATAGCCACGAAGTCAGGGCAGCTGCTATATAACCGTTTACTCTCTTTTCTTTCCTTAATAGAAAGTTAATATTGCGTATTTATAAGCTCAATTAAGTTTCACGATGATCTCACAGACCACGAGAATGCATTGTAGATTTTTACGTCTTCAATATTGTTATTTAAGGATTCATAGTGACTATTTGATAACGAGTGACTTATCGCACGTGGTATCAAAATTAAATGAGGACCGGGAGAAACTGTGAGACAAGTGAAGGTGACTATGAAGGAGAGAATAACAAAAAATCGCGTGGCGCCATGTGGTGCGTCGTGGCTAATTGGTTAAAGTTTCTGTTTTGTTCGTCTGTTCCTTTTCTTCTTCCTATTAGAGTGGCGTCATGTGATCCACCTGTCTAGGTGGCGCCCAGTGCCAGGTCAACACGAAAAAAGATTATTTGCTCTCCTCCACTCCACTGGAGGGGTTTCCACAACTGCAAGTATGGACGTCTTTACCCTTTATGCTGATTCCGGGTGGACTCGTTCTGTAGAAGTGGAAACTGGATACACTTAATTAGTTGTTTACTTTAACTTCTATCTCCGTGTATCCGGGGTTAATAAATAAATAATAATTAACGGTCTTCTCTACGAAAGGCTTTGATCTGCGGGAGTATGCCAAGCTGAGAAATGACTGGTAATATGGGACCCCAATGAGGACTTTAGGCCATTCTAAGCCGGACCCAGGGTATTTCAGCTCTCTAACGATTACCTTACTTAAAATTTTTGTTAACAAAAATTCACTCAAATCACGAAATATCCAATTATTTTCATGATGGGCGGCTTCCTTCTTTCTTGAGTATGAACGAGGTAATACACTTGGGAGACGTTAGAAACCGGAAGTTCCGATAAAGGAAGTTTAGGATAGTGGAGCCGGAATCGAATCCAGTCTTGTCAAAAAATAGAATTCGGATTCTTGGATCGCCAACACCGACCAAGCTATTATCCTTCTTAATAATGATTTTCCCGTATCTGTACAGAATCGGCGAATCATCCTCTCCACTTTTCTCTCATGCTTTCTTGACGGCCAGGAATAAGAACCACCTCTACTCTTGTCCGGATCAGTCTCCGAGTTCTGCATAACACCAAATACACATGATGGATATTTGTGAGGTTACACTCTTGGCTGTGACGTTCTTGTTAGCCACCAGTTTCCTTCACTCGAAGGGACAGGGGTAAATAAATAACTACAAATAGCTAAAATTCAACTGGGAACCTCCAGGGGACTAAAGCCTTCAACTGGAATTTAAGAGTTGATAAATTAAAATTGTTTCACAAAAAACTTGTCGTAACCTATCCTCTTTCTCGTCATCCGAATCAATCACTTCGCTTCCTTCACATCCAAAATCAAGTTTACTTTAACTTCTTTCTCGGTGTATCCGTGGTTAATAAATTAAAATTCACATCCATGCCAGCTCCACAAGTTGTGGAAGTACAGATGAACTCATTGTAGACACATTACTTCCCAACTCGATTACCACACTCACTAGAGTTCTCAATACGACTGAATGTACGCAAGATACCGATACCTTTGATACTCAACAACCTTACATTTGACACGTGGTTAATTGGTTAGAAGGTTGAGGTGGTGATGTATTCTTTTGGAAAAATGTCTACCCTACTTCATTATGGGTGAAATCCTTTGACTTCCATTTTTCCTTTGACTTCCTTTAACTCCGGGGTCACTAACCTGTAGGATCAGGTATTAAATAGGACGCAGCAGATACCGGTCGATCCCATAGATCGGTCAGTCCTGGCCATTAGACAAACGTTGTGCTAATTCATGACATTCAAATAGATGATTTGTTGTCAACACGTAAAGGTTGCAGAGGACATCGTACGTCCGTAGAGAAGGGTGGTGACCACATCGTAGATGAGCCAGGTTTATCAGGATGTCTTTCTGAAGAGAAGATTCTAATTGGTCTATTGGAGGAGGGGACCAGTGTAGTATTTTATTATCATCGAGTCTTCGGATGGTTCTCGTGGAAACAATCGTGAATCTTTTTATACGAGTCCGGTCATTTGTGGAAGAAGTGGATGATAGCATTCGAGACAGGATACTGGTTGTGACTATCTTCCTTTTTGAAAACAGGAAACCTCTTGCCTAAACGTCACGCGAAAGAAAATTAATATAAAGTAAAACTTGATAGATTCTCAAGCTTGTATCGCAAGACGATACAGTCCGATCTCTAATTATGACACTTAATGCTCAAAAATCAGAGTTTTCCATCAAACTTAAAATTTTTTATATTGATGGCTCAGTCTATATCATTGGTTCCCAAACTTTTTAAATAAAAGGTCCTCTTTTATTTTTTTAATTGCTGGCGGTCCTTTATTAAATAGTGAATTAACATTTTAACAAAAACTAGTGCAAAATTAAAAAATGATAATTAATGAGATGGATTCACTTGTTTGGCCATCACCAGTTTTTCTAAGTCGGGCTGTGTATTGGACAATGCACCCTCATGTCATTTGACACATCCAATCTACTGCGGAATTTTGATTTGATGGTAAGTAGTGCTGAAAACGCTGTCTCACACTCTTATGTAGTTGCAAATGAATATTCACCATCTTTGCCAATTCTGAATAGGAATCATCCGTTTGAATCCAAAAATCGCTTGGGAAACTTCGTTGAAAACGTATCTTGTATATCCATCATTAAACAAATCGATAAATTGTTCCTGAATAATATGGTTTTCGGAAAGAAGATCTTATACTGAAATTGCAAATGGTTACTGAGATTCAAAATATCAGGAAAATATCTAAAAATTTATAAATATCAAAAAATACCTAGATTTCTTAAGAAGGACTGTGGTGTCTCTTTCTTGCAGTTTTAAATTTCAAAATTCACAGATTCAAATATATCCACCAAAAATGCAAATAAAGTCAATAAACGAGTATCAGAAAATATTTCATGCAGTTTTGGTTTGACGTCTTTAAGAAATAGTGTATTTCTTTTCGTAGTATAAATGCTCTCTTCAATTCTTTTTTTTTGAAAGCCATCTCACATGAGAATCCAACAAAAGAGTCTCAAATTCAGAGTCATTTACTTTGCATAAATCAGCAAATAGACGACAATTGAGTGCTTTGGGTTTAATATAGTTCATAGTTTTAATTATGACATTCATAACATTTTTCAAAACGTCAGGTATGGTTTTCATCATCAATGCATGACGGTGGATATGCAATGTACACCAATAGCATTTGGGGATTTTTCCTTGACTAAAGTTTGAAATCCGGAACGGCAACCAAACATTACTGGTGCACCGTCTGTGCACACACCAAAAAATTATTCCAATGGTGGTTGTATTAGTGCTGAGAGTTTCACAAAACAAGAATTCATCTGCAGTGCTTTCATGTATATAACGAACATAACGCATAATTGAGATAAATTGGCGATATCCGTGCTTTCATCAATTTGGATAGCAAAAAATTGGAACATTTACCTTCAGAAGTTATCAGAGTTAATCCATATTTGATATATGTATTTTTATTCATTGAATTATTTGAACAGGACATTCCCACAAGATAAAATTAAGCACGTTCTTTTTAAAATTTAATTCAAAATAATTTAAAATAATATAATATAAAAATAGACTAATATAAATTACTAAAGTTTGTTTGTGGTTTTTTTGGACCGCGGACCCTAGTTTGAGAAACACTGGTCAATATCCTCATATAGATATGTCTACCTATACTTAAAACTCTACTCATAATACATCGAACCCTGCATTTCATATGCGTGTGATTCATGGGGACCATTGGCCTCTTATACAAACATTCAGAAAATCTCCGCAATCAAGAAAAGAGCCTTCAAACTAACTGAAAGATGGTATACGGGAGAAAACATTAAATCACCGACGCCCTTGGAGACACTAATTGAAAAAAAACAAAAAAGGACACCAATGCCAAGAAAAAGTGCTTTCTCGCAGCGAACTTGTGTAGGCTCAAGAGATCAACACCTAGAAAAGATGAAAGCCATGATTCAATTCGTCGGGATCACTTAGTTTTTTTCGGTTTAACAGTGGTCTTTGGAATTAATTTAATTCCTTTAGAAGAGTGCGCCATAAACTCCCTGTTACTCCCATCTCCACATCAGATTCAGTCGAAATATCTCTGTTAGAGTCCAGTGGGCTGTCCTCACGGCATGCCAGTTCCATAAGTTAGGTTCTCTTCAGCACAACCGATTGGATGTAAGTCCTCGTTGATTCTTCAATAGATAATTTATTCTTCAAGCATTTTGAGACAACTCCATCCCATGTCAAAACCACTGGAATAATCTTACAAAATCATATTAATTTTATATAATAAAAAATCAATGCCCAATTGGAGGTACTAAATTTAATTGATTTGTAATACTTTTGGTAGAAAATTTATAGAGCGCCCAAAACGTAGTTTTCCCCAAAAATGGAGGTGCCCCGTTTCGGAGGTGCGCCCAAAATAGAGGTCGGACTGTATTGAGAAAAATAATAAATAATCTTTTACTGAAAAAGACACTATCATAAATATATTGAATAGCAGAGGACTCAAGATTAAGCCTTGAGGTACCCCCTCTTCATAACAATCTCTTCAGAAGTAAATCCTCCACATCTCACTAATGATCTTCTCCCTGTCAATAGATTTCTTAACCAATCGAATAAGTTTTGGGAATCCAGCTGCGACTAGCTGACAAAACAGTGGGTCTTGCCAGACACTATCGAAGGCCTTCGATATATCCGGGTATACGACACTCAGCTGATATTTGAAGTTCCTGGCCTTCTCAATCTCAGAGTTCAAGATTTAAAAACAATCTCCATATGATTTCCCTGGACGAAAGCGCCACTGTTCTTTGCTGAGAAAATTCCATAATCCGCTATGGCGTGTAAATCTTTTATAAATCAGCCTCTCCATGATTTTTGAAATTGAGTTTATTAGACTAATAGGCTTATAGTCCAAGAGATCCGTCCTCGATTTTTTTGGTTTTGGGATCATCCGAATAATGGTACCTTCCAAGCTTGAGGTACATATACCATTTGAGACTAGCTCCAATAGGTAACAAAGGACCGCCTCGGTGACAGCACTGCTATTGGATCTCTTCAAATTAATACATCTGATTTAGATCCAGGAGTTACAAGCGTCCGATAAGACTTCCTGAATGTTGGATTCTTGGAGTCCAACCTTCCTGCTTCAGTTCTCCATTTTTTATTGACTTGTTTAAATAAGAAATCTATAGTCTTCTGAGTAACTCTTATTCTTCTCTTTAGAAATTCTCGGTCCAAATAATCAAGACACCGTCTTAACTTTGTCCGAAGGCGATTTTGTTCCGAAATTTCCCGCTTGATATAAGTAGGGACACCAGCTTTAGAACAGGTTTATCATAACAATGTAAATACTCTTCCATAGCACTCACAATGTTTGCGCTAACATATCCACATAACCAGGCAACAACGTCGATAGAGAAAAAAGTTTATCAGTCATGAAAATCCTGTAATGACTCCAATTGACATTATTAGTGTCAAATTATCATAAAACCCCGTAATACACGGCCGACTTTAAATTAACACATAAAACTTTGGGAAGATGGGCGCTTTCGATATCTCAAAGAATAGTGCAGTATCCACATGCGCAATAAGAAGTGAAGACACCAGAAAAAACACCAAGTTTATCACCACCTGTATACGAATAATGATTTGGTTCCTTGGATGTCAAAACCTCGAAGCCAAGAGAGTAGGATAAATGTCTCAATCTTCGTCCACTCTGATTGGTCGTACAACACCCAAAACACATGTTTAGAATTAAGATAGATTTAGGATAGTCAATAAAAAACTGGCTGATACTGTCCACACAATTAATAAGAGTTCTAAAATACATTCCCCCAATGATAAATACACATCGTCACAGCAAACGTCAACAGAGATATATTCACAATTCCTGGGTAGCGTCTTAGCCACCGGGCAACCTTCCATAACACGCGAGGTACCCAGTCTCGCAGTTGATTTACTTCCTCTCCGATCTTTCTTTGGAAGAAGAACTCCTCATTCCGTTCTCCTCCCCACAAATCAGCCATTTCTCATTTTCAATGCATCGAGATGCAACGTGGCCAAATTTCTGGCATCTAAAACAACTGATAGCAGAGTCTTCTTGATACCATTCACATAGGATTTTTTGGAAACCAACAGGTAATCCAGAGCTCTTGATTTGAGGTCAATTTTCCAACACTAAGGTTGTAGCTGTCTTTCTTGAAGCGATTGAAAGAAAATCCTGGATGAAGAGTCTCCAACAAGAATACACAAAATCTTTCTGTAACCCTTGAGGGGATCCCTTTCAAAACCACTTCAGCTGGGTTTAAACTCAGTGTTGAAACTCTGTTCCCATCCACACCGAACGGGAAACTTTTTTCAATCTCCGTAGTAAAAGAGTTACGGTCATTAGTATTGGAGAATTCAAGAGTGAAAGAGCCGGATTTCCTCAGGATAATTCGAGCTTCACGTGGAATTTCCGAATTGCCCAGTGTGTTAAAACGTTCTCCTCAGTGTTCTTTTCCAAGGACTTTTCAACACTTTGGTCAGACACGATCTAATTCTTTATACAGTTATTTTTCTGTTTAATGAACGCGACTTTTCGTTCATTAAAATAAATAAATAATGAATTTGTTAAATTGTTTATATCAAATTAATAAAATTTTTAAGAAATTTTTAAATCCTCTGCGACCGGTTTGTTTTTAAATCCTCTACGTCTGGTTCGGCCGGAAGTATTATAGAAGTAAATCAGAGAAATTGGCCCACCGTATGAAAGACGTGGGGGAAGCGGTCTGGCTGAGGCAACGAATTGGGATCGCAGTAGTCCGCGGAATCGCCCACTCCGTGATGTAGCAGCCGCTTTCCAGAATTAACCTAGAATTGACACATAATGACCTACAATTGACCCAGAATGATCCAGAATGATTTAGAGTTGACCTAACCTGAACTATAGAAACCTATAGTGAACTAACCTGACCTATAGTGTGACCTAACATGACCTAGAATTGACCTATAGTTACCTAGAATTCATCCATGGTGACCTAATCACTTTTAGAATGTAGAAGTTTAAAGTTTATTATCAAACAATCATGTGGCGGTTAAGACCTAGAATTGATTCATCTTACTGGTTTAGAATAGTCTTTTCGCTATGGCCATCTAGAATTGACCCAGAATGGCCTAAAATTGACCTAGAATTGACATAGAATAACCTGAGTTGAATGACCTAGAATTTTGTCTTAGTCAAATTTGCTTATATTTTCAACCTTTTTTTGTCACGTCACGCTGATATTAATTTTATATCTCATTTTGTTTTATTGCATTTGTATTTCTTTTTAAATCCTCTGGGATTTTTGAATTTTCCAATTATTAACGATTTTTCCTTTTTGCCAGATATACTACCACATAAGAGCACTGTTATACGCTCCTTTGAAAATTTTCCACTTGCTATGTCTTGTTCATTTAATATTAATGTATTTTATGAAAAACATTTGAAAAACAGTCCAGTTTCATCACTGGAATCATATTGATTAAAGACATTCAGAAAATCTTCCAAGTTTATTTAAATATTCTTGCTTGACTAAGCCTTCTTCTCTAGCATTTGTTCGAGATTTTATGCCATAATGGTTTTTGAATCTCGTGATCCCAATATGAATATTCAATTTGTTTGCAATTTTAATCGTCATTTCCTGAAGCATATCATATTATGGTTGTTTTTTCTTTTATTTTGTATCCACTCATATAAAGGTGTGTAAATAATATCATTTGTGCTAGTTGAAATATTTTTTTCATTTTACAAGTTTTTTGCTGCAATTATTGTATTTTTCTTTATTGTTTTAAATAAAATTTATCGTTCCAACAGGCATTTTAAATTTTCTGATTTGAGAAGCTTGAGTGTTGACGGAAAATTATTCTTTGTACTCGATAACTTAAAGGAACGCGTAATCATCGGCCATCTTGAATAAAGAATTTCTCTTGAATCTTCGTTGAGCAGCCTTGACCACATCAGAGGCCTGATGTGAGAAGATCAACATGTAAATCTGAAAACGACAGCACATCAGATTTATTTGATCCGACATCCAAAAGACAACATAATCTACGTTATTGTTGGGTTCTTTGTAGGGATCCTTAGTAAATAAGTCCATAAAATGTTTAATTGTCTTCAGAGGAAACAGACATGCACGTCACAACAAAATCTCTCTGCTGAACATCTGATTTCACAACTGTGTGGAATCCAGGAATACTAAGATACACTTTGGAATTCAATTCTTCTATATTAAAACTTTCAGGATTATCGTGAACATGATTCCACAACGATGTTGAATCGAGGAATACCACGAGATACTCTTTGGAATCGGTCAAAGACAACTCGCCTAGAAAAAACATGTAATAAATATTATCTTTCCGCACTTCATATTAGGTATACGGGGGGTATGGAAGCAAAGTATACCGTTAGGGGGCAAATTTCGGAACGTGCGTACATACGACCCCATACGTGTTAAGGAGCGAATTACGGAACATGGGAGCATACAACGATAATATTAAATTTTTTCTTATTCCTCTTAAAATTTTAATTAAAATTAAATAAAAGCTTTTCTATACTTCCGAGCTGCTGATACATTCAGATCTTGTCCCTCCAGCATGCATTTTATAATGTTGTACCCTTCAGTATTTTTATGGTTAATTTATTAGGCATCAGAACAACTTGATGTGCCGAGTTGGAACCAATGCAAGCTTCCTACACGCCTCGGAGGAACGGGTCTCAGGTCGGCGCTGAAGATTGCTCATCCAGCAGATGTGTCATCGCTCTCAAGTGAAAGCCTTTTGGTCCAAAAATCCTGCGTTTTACAACCGGACTTTCTTGGGAAAGAGTCTTCAACAAAGCTCGTCGCGAATGGTGTGAAACTGGTTTGGATATGCCGAACGATCTTCGAGGCAACGTAACTGGGATGATATCTACTCCAAGAATATCTTCGACGTGCTAAAGTCTGAGGCCAACCAGCATCGTCTTGCATGCCTCGTGTCCTCCTCAACCATGGAAGCGGAGCGTGGCTGGATGCACTCCCGTGTTCCTCCCTGGGGACCCTTTTGGACGATGACCTTATTCGGATTGGGATCGCACAACGTTTGGGAGCTGATGTTTGCGTCGAACACCAATGTCGCTGTGGAGGGATCGTCGATGCCAAAGGTGCACCCGCTCTCGTGCAAAAGGAGTGCGGGCAGAGCACCCCGCCATGATGCTATGAACAACATTGTCATGCGAGCTCTTGAAGCGGCAGGCTTTTCGGTAGTACTGGAGCCTGTGGGATTGGATCGCGGAGATGAGAAAAGACTGGATGGGTTAACTATCTTTCCGTTCACCGAGGGAAAATCGCTCGTATGGGACTGTATTGTTGTGGATTCTTTCTGAACTCGATGATACTCGGCGCAGTCTGCTGGATCGGCAGCCGATCTGGCCGAGAAAATCAAGATTAAAAAATATGGCGAAATTGGAGACCGCTACCGTTTTGTACCGGTAGCAATCGAGACGTCTGGTGCGGCTGGAAGTATTACAGCCTCTTTCCTAAAGGAAATCGGGGGAAATTGGCTCACCGCAAGAAAGACGTGCGGGAAGCGGTCTGGCTAAGGCAACGAATTGGCATCGCAGTTGTCCGCGGAAACGCTTACTCCGTGATGTCAGCAGCCGCTCTCCCCCAAAGTTAATAAATAATATTTTATTGTTAATAAATTTTTATTATTCAAATAGAAAACAAAACAAAAAAATTATACAAAATAGAAAACAAAACGCTAACGTAAGAAAAACAGATTTCAAAATTAAGAATCAATTTACATTGTTCTTAATGAGATTTTAACAGACTGTCGCATTGTTAACTAAAAATGGGTAAAAAAACTGCGAATAGGGTACCCACAAAGCAATCTCAGCCATGCTAAGATTGAAATAAATTACAGTGTTGGTAATGTAATTTGGTATGGATGTGGTGACCGTTTTCAATCAAAATGCAACTTGGGACTTTCGTGCATGGCAGAGAACTACGCTTCATGTCTGTCTAGATAACATTAATCCCAAATTAATGGAAAGTGAGAAAAACGGACGACCACAATAAAGTAAGGTAACGTGTGATGAAGAGAGAATAGGAAAGAGCATGGTACAAGCGACTCTAACTATTTATATACTTATGTGTAATGAGTCGTTTAAACTAACTAACAAAATAACATTCAATTGATTTTATAAAATAGTAGAAGCTACAGTCCAAGAGGAAGCCATTTGCTCCTCTCAACATGTTCTGGCATCGACCTCTCCTTTCGGACAATAGAGTCTAGATCACTGTGATTGCGTTGAGATCAACGAATTGCTCAGTTTGGTTTTATTCTTTGTATTTATAAAAATTTAAGTTATTAGTAATATATTATTAATAGAGATCACTTATTATGAAATAACTTCACTGTCAATTAATATAATTCTAAATTATAAAAAATAACGACATTGTAGCTGTTCTAAACATTTCAGCATAGTAATGGATCTCTTTCATATTGGATTGTAAACAGATATTCTCAATCTTCATAATTATGTTATGAGAAATAAAAATGTGCACATATTCTCCTTCTATTATAAAAATAACGATAACGATATATCTCTGCTATATTAGCGCATTCCCATACAGCCCAAAGCCAAATTCGTTCATCAGTGATCGCATTCAATAAATTTATCGATGGCTTCATTGATCTTAAGATAGAAGATAGAAATTACAACTATCGAAATTATCGTTCACTCCAAAAGGATTATTTATTATAAACTGAACAATTTTATCTAGAATGGGTTCACACGGATTCAAATCGCTAAAATCTGAATTCATAAATATTGGCGAAATATCATTTGGATCAATTAATATCTGGCAGATACAACTTAAAATAGAATAGGCAACATCGATAGGACAGTTGTCGTGGTCCATGTCCCTTTACAATAAAACTAATTTTACAATATAAAATTTATTAGGCCATACGCCCATATTAAATATCTGGTGTTTGAGCCCATAGCCATATTTTCGACAATTTTGATTACGGGAACGAATATATATTTGAAATTTTAGTCAGAAATATAATTTCTTTCGAAATAATAATAAATATAATAAATTCCACCATAATGGAGAAACAATTTCATATTCTTTTCATTTTCGTCTAACAAAAATATATTTTAAATACCTATAAGATAACTCAACAATATAAATTTTCTATCATCAAATATATCTTCTGTTTTAAAATGTTCAACACATAACTAAAATTAATTGTCTCTTGAACTTTGACAAGTCCTTCTGAATATGCAAAATAGGCTAGGAGATCTATACTCATATTTTCGAGGATTAATTTAAGACCACGTGTACCATATTCATACCAGAAATTAAGATTTATAATAACAATTGATATTGCAGGTAACTAAAATAAGAATTAACTAACAAAAATTGATATCTCCCGCGGTTTAAAATCAATCAAAAAATGAACAAAATTCTACAAATTAGATATCAGATAGTGATACAAATAATACATCTTCATGGATTATAATCTCAAGAAAAATATCAAAAATAAAACTATAAATCAAATCTACTCAAACCATCTAATATCATATGAAATCGGATAGTTTTTGATTATTTTGTATACAATTTTATATAAATATACATCAAAATTTACGAACCTATATATTAACTAAATTTATTTTTTAAATTACTTTCAAAAATGGTTTTAACAATTTATTTCCAATTTCAAATTCAAATTTAGAATAAAAAGCCTTTCGAATAATATAGTTCAATAGTTTGATTTTATTTTCGAAATGTTGAGTGGACGAAATAAGATTATTTATAATTGATTGCAGATCGTTCTATATTCTTTTATAAAATATACAGAATTGCTTATATTTTTACTGAAATGTAAAATTTTATTATGATGAAATTTTTTAAATCCCATTTTTTTTATTCGTCTAGAATTATTAAATCAAAACTTAGTTAGCTTTTTAATACTTTTCTTTTAACAAAATATCCAGATAAATTCACGCAAGTAAGATTCTTGGCTTTTTTAAATAGAGAAAAGAAATTAAAGTCACCTCCTTTTAATTTTCCGTCACTTGTATGTATAAAATATCTAAATTTGTTATAAATAAACCTTAAAGACTCTGGACTGTTAAAGCTTTCAGTAAATTCCTCAAAATCAGTAATTAAGACGTTGTGAAAATTTATGTGTTCCAGTTTTTCAATTATTTTTAGTGTACTGTAATAAATAGTCGTTGTGCTATTGAGTCCAAAGAGTTTGAGAATCCTTATTTTTCTGAATCCAGTCATGAATAGCTGATGTAGCAAATCTGGGTCATCATAACTCAAGAGTGTAAATGATTTGACCTCATTCAGGGAAAATGGAAGAAAAGGATTTTTTTCTGTTGAAAAAATCCTGTTTATATTAATATTTGATAAATTTGGATAAACTTGTACCATATTAACAACGTCCTTAATGTCAACATCTTCACGAGTCAATTCAATGTAAAAAATGTCCTTTTTTACTACATCCGAAATCCTATATAAGCTTGAATCTTGAAAAGATTGGTATCTCTCAGAATGTGAGTTCAAATATTTCAATTCATTAAGGACTCTTTTGGAAAACATTTTTTTAGACTTGTCGTTTAATTTTGTATGTTTTTTTTCTTTACAGTTTTTTCGAATATTATTGATGCATAATGCATATAATGAAGGTGTTTCCATTTATAACTTGAATTTATTTTAATGACCTTATTAAATATTTTATTTATTTTTTATTTGAATTTCATAAATTTTTATTATTTTTTTTATAAAATACATAATCTTTAGAACTCAGAATCTTCTATCAGATATTTCGTCCTACTCAACTTGTTTCTCTTTCTTAGGATCAAGTAGGCTATCAATTAAAAATACAAGAAAATGAAGAATAACTTTCTAGGTGTTAGGGGTCTTTTCGTTTATTTTAAGCAGTTACACGAATTCACTTGTAACATTATCATTTTCACTTTTGGGTTGATAGTAGGGGTGATAAATTTATTATTTTATTTTTTATTTAAGCACTCCACGAAAGTCATACAAGTTATAGCTCCGCATGCCCTGCGGAAGAAACAAGGTTAGCTGTCATCTTTTTCCATGCTACCCTGTTCCTAGCCAATACTCTCATGTTATCCAGGTTGTCAGTATTTTTTAGATTTCTTTTATTATTGACCAGGTCTTTTTGTAAAACTATTGGCAGTGTTGTTCTAGTTCTTCCACAATAGCGGCCTTCTTGACTACCATAGTATATTTCCATATATATGTTCGATGGGGATGTTAATTACATCCTCAGACGTGTCCGAAGAGCTTCCATCTGGATTCCAGTACTTCTAAGCAGATAGATCTAGTGCTGTATCTCTTAAATAAAGCATTTCTCGATATTCTCTTAGGATAAGTAGTTCCTGTTATTTTTATCAGCTGACTTCTGTGGAATGAGTCTAGTCTCTCCATATCCGCTAATGAGTTCGCCCAAGTTCCAGCGTATAACGGTCTAAGTTTCCTCATAGCGGTTTCCAAATTAATTGTGAATAGTAGAGGAGAAAGGAGTGCCCGTAGTTGTTACAAATTTTCTTGAATAGGTCTTTCCGACTCTCACAAGGAGTTGAGTGTTGGAAAGTAGACTTCGGGTCATCCTTCGACTCGACTCATCAAGAAATCCGCTTAGTACCCCCATTAACTTGTTCCTGTTAACCGCATCAAAAGCTCTTGATAGGTCAATTCCAGAATATTGTGGCGCTACGGTATCTTTGATATGTTTCACACCTCCATCTGTGACTCCAGACCGCATCAGCTGTGGATCTCCCTTCTCGAAAACAACTTCGACTATCTAGTAAGTAATTTGTATGCATTGGCTTGGGGAACCTTTATTTTTGGGGAAACCTCTGTTTTTGGGGTAGTTTGAAAATAGTATAATTTTTATGCGGTATTTTCCAAATTTGGAAATTATCGGAATTTATAAGTGGGCACTGGATTTTTTATTTATATACATATTTGCTATTAATATTAAAATTAATTATATAATTAATTTTATTTTGAAGCCTAAAGTAATTTTTGCATTCTTTTGGATATGGCTCATAAGCATAGTCTTGAGTTAAGGATTAAAATTGCTAAGGAAATAAGTGAAATTTAACATCTTACTGAGCGAGATATTGTAAATAAATACAAAATTAGTAAGGTTGTTTAGTAATTTCAGTTTTTAGGAGCTGTATTATGTTTAAAAAAATTAACTAAATTTTTTTACTGGAACTGTTCAAATTGATTTTCTCAGAAAAAATCAAGGCTCTCCTAATACTTTATCTCAAAAATTGGATAAAATTGTTTTTGAGGCCGGTCCTCTCTTAAAAATATTACTTCTAAAGTAGCAAGGATGTTGAATAATTTGCAGTTCAAAGGGCCAATGGCTGTTTGGAAAAATTTTAGAAAAGACATCAGTTGTCAATTAAGACAATTAGTGAAGAGAATAACTCTTCCAATGTTTCTTCGCTGGAATGTTTTTTTGACATGTATGATGAATACATAAAAGAAAATGGTCTTCAAAATATTTTAATTGCGACGAGAGTGGATTATTTATTAAAAGGATACCGTACAAAATCATTTGTAGCTCCGAATGTAAACTGTTTTGGTATTAAAAGAAGCAAGGAAAAGGTCACAATTTTTTTTTCAAAAATTGATGGAAAACATTCATAAATGTTCATAAAAATATTTTACTTATTAATTAATTAATAGAAAATGTGTTAAAACTATTAAAGGTTTTATAAAAAGCGAAGAAAATGTCGGACCTCCATTTTTGGGGCAATTTTTACAAAATGGATGCCCCAATTGGAGGTTATACTGTAGTAGGATAGTGCCAAGTGAATGTTCTCTTCAAAAATTAATGTATACAATTATCTTTCGGTTGTTTCAGGATTTATAAAAATCATCATCTGTGACCGTTACCATCAGATAATGGAAACTGTCAATTGACAAAAATTTCAATTCAGACAGAAAATTGACTTAATAATGTAATTTATTTACACAACTGACTGATTGCATCATTGTCTATCACCACACGTAGGAAGATGCTTATAAGTGTTAAAAAAACCTGAATGTATTAAAATTCTTATTAGTAGGGCGATTTTTATTTTAAATTTAGAAAAATTGACTTTATTGACTTGAAATATTCAAAATTTTGACTTTTTTGGCTTTATGAAAAAAAGTGTATCTATGAAACAACATTTTTTTTAATATGAAAAAAAACTAATCTAAACTTTATTAAAATATAGAATAATGTAATTAAAAACGTTTCCATGTTAAAAAATTCGGTCTTTAGATAATAATTTCATCATTAATAAAAATCTTTTCTGAATAATGTGGATGGAATTTTTCAATAGCCAAATGCACAGAAAATATGTTGTTTTTCCACTTTTTAAATGAAAAAAACTAATTAATACAAAATATAAATTTCAGATATTTTTACTCTGCATATATTATTACTGAAAAACAATTTTTGAATATGCTAGTGTCTTATACGATTTAGTAAGTTTTCCCTGTCATCTTTATCAATTTATAAACCAATTGATCCGCTCCTAAAGTCGGTGAATGGAATGAGAAAATCAGATATTTTTACAGTAGCACCAGTTAAATTGTAATAAAAATGATAGACCTGTTAGTTTAAAATGTACATTAGACAAAAGATTGAATAAAAAGCTGTTGTTAGAAAATTCGTGAGTTGATAGAAAACTTATCAGGGTATTTTCTTATAACAGTCTTAATCTTTTCAATATCCTTCCTAATTTATGCAACAAACAGTTGATGACACGATAGTATTTTATTCAATAACTCTAAAAAAATAATAAATAAATAAAAATCGATAAAAAATTTGACTTTGACTTAAAAAAATTAAATTTTGACTTTTTTTACTTAATAACTTTTGATTTATATAATATTTTTGATTAAAAATCACATTTTTATAAGTTTTAAACAATTTTAAGAACATATTAATTTTTGATTTTATTGAAAAAAATCGCCTTACTTATCAGGAATATAGAAGATCAGTACTCAGCAAGTTCTGAGGAACATGTAAAAACAGCCAAGTATCTCACATGCATGCGCCTCGTGTAAACTTTCCATATCTTGAATGAATGAGAAAGATTGAGGCGTTCGGATTTACAAGCCACGGATTTGAGGTGAATGTAAATCAGGACAATTCCTAATACGACGGACTCATGGATGCGGAATGCACCCCGTTAATTCAGTTAGAAGCCCAGAGCAGTCATTTGAGGGCACGAGAGAGGAACACAAGGCCAAGATAAAGACTTCGATTAATCACATCTGGATCAAGTGATAGTTAGTTTGATTTTTTATATCGTAGTCTTGTGATGTCAAAAAATAATAAATCACAAACAAAAGAGTGTCGTTTTGTTAATTGGACGATAGTCATCCTATCTCTCATTTTTCCATCTCCTCTATTATAGGTGGGAAACAAGCAGTTTCCAAGTCTGCGTATAATAATATCACATCTGTGAACCGAAGGAATGCCCATGCAAAATCTATCATAGTCAAGCAAAGTTTCGACGCCAGGGATTGGGTAGGTATCCAACCAACAAACATTTTTCTTCATGCATGCGGGATATCTTTTAAAGTCAGGAGGCCTCAATGGTGTCACTTGCACGGATATTTCGATACAAATAGTGTGGAAAATAAGTTACTTATTGGGGGTTTTTTCAATCCTTAGGGCTGTAACCTCACTGTAATGAACCTTAGTTAGTATAACTGTTATTATTAGGGCCATCAGAAAATTGCAATTAAAAAATTGCAAATAATTTTTTAATTGCGGAAAATTGCATTGTAGAGAAATAAACGGAATTATTTATTGTAATACGAAATTAAATGTTCCTGAACATTTTCAGGTTTGAAGTTTCAATCTTAGTTAGAATTTTCGTCAAGAGATATCTCCCTTTCAGTTGAGACTGAGTTTATTGTAACAATTTCGAAGGTATTAGTAAATTTCTGGCGAAAGATTTTTATTTGAGAAATCAAGAATACTTATTGTGACCGGTTCTAAACGAGGTTATGCAGAGAACGAGGCACAAAATTGATTTAACAGTTAAGGCCGATTAACGAATGACCGAGAGTTAATGCTAACCGATTTAGACAATTAAATCTAAACCATTTAATATCGAAATATTACAAAGCATTATTACTATCATTTAGACAGCAATTGAGTAAAATAACATAACATTTTTTATTAAAGACGAAAACATTGCGATTGTTATGGGGGATTACGTTATCAAAAATCCTGCCATGAGGCCTGGATTATTTGTCAGTTTTAACTTATATAGCTTCACAGTATCTTCTGGTCCTCTGGAGGAAGCCCCCGATCCGTTCAACAACCACGCTCATCACTGACTTAATCAAGGTTTCCTCCTTCTCATCTAGTGGTTCCTCACCCCTTTTATGAAGAGCCAGTTTGATAGCCACCCTCCTCATCAAATAGTAAAAGCGTTACGGTCATTAGTATTGGAGAATTCAAAAGTGAAAGAGCCGGATTTCCTCGGGCTAATTCGAGCATTACGTGCAATCTCCAAATTGGCAGTGTGTTAAAACAATTAATCTTTCCAAACACAAGATTAGTGATCTCAAGATATACCACTAGTGAGTCAATCATATCCACATGCTGGGCAGCTGCTTCTAGAGATTACTTTTCATCACTTCGCTTAGGAATAACTTAAGCGTTCTCCTCAGTGTTCTTTTCCAAAGACTATTCAACACTTTGGTCAGACAAAACCTTTTTCTTTATATTTTGTATTATGCAGTCCCATTTTTCTATTCATTTTTTTGAAAATAAGGAGAATTCAAAATAAATTCTTCAAAATTGAAATTATATATTTTTCCTAATATCTGTTTACACTACGACTACTTTGTTCATCAATAGAAGAATCATTACGCTCATCATGGGAAGTAAATCATAATCATAGGCCATCATCTTTGTAAGGGATCGACTCTTGATTAGATAAAGGGGATGATTTCATATCCTTTGACTTTGTTAGAATCTTCAAATTCGCCACTGATTTGGACGTAAGTAACTTTTTGTTAAAGGAACGCGTAATCATTGGCTATACCGAATGAAGAATTCTCTTGAATCTTCGTTAAGCAACCTTGACCACATCAGAGGCCTGATGTGAGAAGATTGACATGGAAACGACAGCATATCGGAGGGGTTTTACATCAGATTCTTTTGTTCCGCACTGCCAAAAGTCAAGACAATCTACATTATTATTGGTTTCTTTTCGGGGTCCTTAGTAAATAGGTCAATTAAATGTTATATTGTCCTCAGAAGAAACAAACATTTACATCACAACAAAAATTCAAATGTTTAATTTATTAAAAATTAAATTAATAAATTTATCACTCAATATGAATTAACTTTACTGTTGATTAATATAATTCTAAATTATAAAAAATAACGACATTGTAGACTGTTCTAAACATTTCAGCATAGTAATGGATTTCTTTCATATTGGATAGTAAACAGATATTCTCAATCTTCATAATTATGTTATGAGAAATAAAAATGTCCATATATCTTCTTTCTATTATAAAAATAAGTAACAACGATATATCCTTGCTAGATTAGCACATGTCCACACAGCCCAAAGCCAAATTCGTTCATCTGTGTTTGCATTCAATAAATTTATCGTTGACTTCATTGACCTTAAGATAGAAAATAGGAATTAACACCTATCGAAATAATTATCGTTTTCAGAAGGATGATTTTCTATAAACTGAACGATTTTATTTAGTACGGGTTCACGTGGATTCAAATCGCTAAAATCAGAATTCATAAAAAAAGGAAAAATATCATTTGGATCACGTAACATCTGGCAGATACATCGCAATATAGAATAGTTTACACATTTATTATAGTAAGGATACTCTGCGTCCCTTTTCAATAAACAACAATTTTACAATATAAATTTATCAGACCATATGCCCATTAAATGTCTGGTGTGTGTGTATTTGGCTAAATTTTCGACTATTTCAATAACGAGAATTAATAAATATTCGGAATTTGGTGGAGAAACAAAATATCTTTCGAAAAAATTATAGATATAATAAATTCCATTAGAATCGAGAAACAAATTTATATTCTTTTCATTGTCTTCTACAAAATATATTTTGAATACCTAAAAGAAAGTTCAACAAATAAAAATTGGTGGAATCATTTAAGTCTTCTGTTTTAAATTGTTCAACACACAACTAAAATTATATTGTCTTATGAACTTTGACAAGTCTTTCAGAATAGCCAACGTAGGCTAGAAATTCGATACTCATTTTTTTTATCATAAATTTAAGATTAGATAAAAATTGAAATCGGCGAGTAATACATGTAATGATAATTGACAGTGCAGGAAGCTAAAATAAGAATTAACTAACAAAAATAGATATCTCCCAAGGTCTAAAATTGCTGAAAAACTTAGTAAGCCACTATAAATTAGAGATCAGATAGTGATACAAAATTGGAATCAACATAGGTTATGATCTCAAGAAAAATGTCAAAAATAACACTATGGATGAAATCTACTAATACCATCTAGTAGCATATGAAATAGATGGGATACTCATTATGTTGTATATAACTCTCCTGAAATATTCATCAGCATGCATGTACCGACGGATAAACTAAATTTAAATTTTAAATTACTTTCAAAAATGGTTTTAATAATTTATTTTCAATTTTAATATTAACTTTATAATCAGATAAGTTATTTGTAATCTCTAAAATAACATAAATCAAAAGTTCGATTTTATTATCGAAATGTTGAGCAGTCGAGAAAAGATTATTTAAAATTGATTGCTGATCGTTCTATATTCTTTTATTAAATATACAGAATCGCGTGTATTTTTACTGAAATGTAAAATTTTCTTATGATGAAATTTTTTAAATCCTAGTTTTTCGATTCGTCTAGAATTTTTAAAACAATTACTTGGTTAACTCTTTTAGTACATTTTTTTTAATAAAATAACCAGATAAATTCATGCAAATAAGATTCTTAGCTTTTTTAAAAAAAGAATAGAAATTACAACTATTTCCTTTAAATTTTCTGTCACATGTATGTATAAAATATCTAAATTTGATATAAATATACCTTAAAGACGCTGGACTGTTAATGCTTTCAATTAATTTCTTTAAGTCAGTAATTAAGACGTTGTGAAAATTTATGCGTTCCAGTTTTCAATTATTTTTAGTGTACTGTAATAAATAGTCGTTGTGCTATTGACTCCAAAGAGTTTGAGAATCCTTATTTTTCTGAATCCAGTCATGAATAGCTGATGTAGCAAATCTGGGTCATCATAACTCAAGAGTGTAAATGGATTTGACCTCATTCAGGAAAAATGGAAGAAAAGGATTCTTTTCTGTTGAAAAAATCCTGTTTATATTAATATTTGATAAATTTGGATAAACTTGTACCATATTAACAACGTCCTTAATGTCAACATCTTCACGACTCAATTCAATATAAAAAATGTCCTTTTTTACTACATCCGAAATCCTATATAAGCTTGAATCTTGAAAAGATTGGTATCTCTCAGAATATGAGTTCAAATATTTCAATTCATTAAGGATTCTTTTGGAAAACATTTTTTTAGACTTGTCGTTTAATTTTGTATATTTTTCTTCTTCACAGTTTTTTCGAATATTATTGATGCATAATGCATATAATGAAGGTGTTTCCATTTGATAACTTGAATATATTTTAATGACCTTAATAAATATTTTATTTATTTTTTATTTGAATTTCATCAATTTTTATTATTTTTTTTATAAAATACATAATCTTTAGAACTCAGGAATCTTCCATCAGATATTCCGTCAAGTGTACAATAGAGTACGTAAATTCGACGCATTGTGAATAGAGTTTGGGAAAGATAAAACAATATTTGGAGAAGAGAATTTTAGAAAGCAACCTAACTAAAATTATTACATGGAATGTAAAAATGTTTCTCCTGAAGATTATTCGTTCCTTCTATATTGTCAGCCATCCTCGGCATCTGTCGAAAAATGTTTTTCGCAATTCTATAGTTTTTTGAGGACAAACAGACACTTTTGTACACGACATCTATAAAATTACGTAATGTCCATTTTTAATAAATAGTCTTTAAAACATCATTTGTCTTTATAGCTTCGCATCTATCTTTACAAGTATAAATTGAGAATCAAGTTAAATTTTTTTAAGGTTATAAAGTTTTGTTCATAGGTTAATAAAGTTAAACTTTTAAGGTTAACTTTTATCAAATTTTAAGGTTAAATAATGTTTGTCCTAGTTATGAGTATTTATGACGTCATAAATAAATTAGCAAGTTTGATGATTTGTTACTGAGTATCTTAATTAAGCAGCTTGAACAGTTATCGGAGCGTACCTGACTGAGAAATGAAAGATATGACAATGAAACGAGGGATATGCTATTCAATTTGGATATCGGAAGTACAGAAGTGTGAATTTGGGAAAATCGCTCTATAAATTCGGAATGACATTAAGAATGTTAGAAAAGACTTTGGATCCATGAATTTAGGAAGTGATTCAGAAAACTTAATGAATTTTGAACTCAATTTAAGATATTTTCATAGAGGCTTAAACTTTGAGGAATTAAATGCTGAATTTTTCTGAAAACGGGCGTCTTTATTTTGGGATTATATTTGGAAATAAACAAGTGAGTAATGAGAACATTTTTGAGGATGAAATCGATACAGAACGCACATTTGCAGAATTTAGAAAAGTGATTAACTGCTCCCGAAGATGAAAACTAGTGGATTTGATAGGGTGTACTGCTCCTATCTATAAAATTCTTATCAATTAATGACCACCTCTGTGACGGTGGCCGAAGAGGCTCGAAATAAACTTAAAGTCTAACCAGATCACTTTGGAAATAAAATCCCATCAGAGAATAATGAAATAAAGGCCAAAGAGGTCACGGCCCAGAAGTTAGAAGTGAATCAGGTACTTAAATCATTAAAAGGACGTTTAGACCCCCTTTTCTTGTGATACTCTTGTCTCTGGGCGATGCATTTTGCGGAAAATAGGACATCCAAAGGAATTCCTAAACCATCGTAGAGAAAATCAATTTTCACAACTCTTAAGTTCTCCTCGAAACCATTGAAAAGGTGGAGTTACTCCCTCCTATCGAGAAAGCTACGTCTCTCGATACATCAGATATAACCGTGAATTTATATCAAAGAACATGCTCACTTGAGCGACATAATAATAATAACAGCCTTTTCACGAGAGCCATAATATTTATAGCTCCGCATAGGCAGGACACACTTTATTTAAGTAAAGAACAGTTTATTTTAACTAATCGTAAAACCAAGAAATGATCTTCACTTTTTTTTTCTTTTTCTTGTGTGTGAGTCCTTTCTAGATAATCCAGTTCCGCAGTGAGTATCCACTAATGACGGCGTCACTCGTCAAACCCTTTTAGCATCGTAGATGCGTGGAACCTTCCACCAGGTGAAGTCCAGAGCGAAGCCAGACCTTGATGGTCCGGAGTCTCCTTCCCCCGATTGTGGAGTCCTTCTTGATGTGTTCGACTACATTATCATCTACGAAGTCCAGGGGGACTCCGATGACTATCACTATTGAATCCGAAGCCTTAGGAATTACCCGTGAGATGTTATGTGCTCAGGCACGCCTAATACTCACATTATGGAAGGATAACTCGGTAGATATACCATGGACGGATGGCGCCATAGCTGGTACGGTAACATTCGTCTTCCATCGTGATGACTTATAAGTGCGAAACTCTAAGATCATCTCGGTCTCACAATGCGAATTTGTATCATTTAAGTTCGCAGTTGTGGATTATTGATGAGTATAGTGAGCTTATACTCGAAGGACAAAAATTACTCTATGACGAATACCGAGTTCTTTGAGTGAAATCCGATTATACTTGTGGGCGACATTAACGCGAGACGTGAGCTAGGATGTTATAAAACTGTGATTGGTGGCGATGGAACTCTTAACTGAGTATGCTGGGATTGAGGTCCTGACGCTTTCCTTTATTCATTGGAAAGTTTCCAAAATTGCATGGAGTTGATTTTTTTTCGCTGGTTCTGATTACCTGTGTGTTACATTGGAAAGTCTTCAGCTTTCTAGGTTGTGAAATTATGTTAATTAAATCAAAGTGTACTTAATTTATCTCACAACAGAATCATTCGTTTTTCTGTCAGGAGTATAATTTGGCGTGCGTCATGTGGTTCACCGTTTCTAGTGGCGTTGGATATAGTCCTAAACTATATCTAAAAAGAACCATTTGCTCCCAACAACCAGAGGACTTCCCACTAGACGGCATTCTCTCACTGTTGGAACATTCTATCAATTGAGACTGTTGACCTCAGGAGACGTTGAATAAAATCCAGACCCAAAGAAGTTAACAATCCAAAACTTAAACATAAACGTGATCAAAGGAAAGATTGCCGAACTTTCCTTATTCTTGGAGAGGAACAGAGTAGGCATCTGCCTTCTCCAGGAAACAAAGCTTTCAAATAACATTCCTACTCCTCTTTTTAATGGATACAGCAAAATAAGATCCTACCCCCCATCTGGCCAAGAAGGGGGTCTACTGACTCTTGTGAGAAAAGGAATAAAATACCTCGAGAACCCTTCTTCTTACAAGAACCTAATGGAAGACTCAAACACGGAGCTAATTAGAATCTCTGTTGTAACTTCCATTGGAAAAATTGAAATTGCGAATGTTTATGTTCTTCCTCTGGGCTCCTGCAAGAAAAATTTCTGCTTTGACCTATCGACCTTGGACAAACTGGAGAACTTGCTATTATGTGGAGACCTGAATGCGAAGCACCCTTCATGGTTCCGCTACCAGGTCGCTGATAACAGAGGAAACCTGCTATTATCCCAAATGCAAAACTTAATAATCATCAACAACCCGAAACAGAACACTAGGACACCATACAACACGAAGGACATGGTGACATCTCCGGACTTATCAATCTGCTCGCCTCGTCTTTCCCGATCATTAATTGGACGGTCCGTTATGATTCAATGATAATGAAGCTGAACTGCGAGCCACGTTTTGTACCGAAGCCCATTCATTTCTATGATTACAAAAATGCAAATTGGACTGGCTTTACAAATTTCGTTGATTCAAAACTGCAACATTTCCATCCTGAAAATTTCTCCTCCATAGACATAGCTGTATACAATTTCAACAAAGCAATCATTGACGGAGAAATATTTTTATCAGAAAAGCATATATAAAAAACGAAAAATTAAAATACGACTCAAAAACAAATAAAATAATTACGGAAAGAAACAACCTTAAAAGAATGACACATCGTTCACGAGAGGTCATTAATCGAATCAGGTCACTAAACATTCTTATCACGAAAAACACAAACAACACCCGAAGGAAGAAAACACATGCGAATCTCTGCCCATGAATAATCAGATTTTAATTTCCAACATGTGGAAGATGCTGAGGCGTCTAAAGAACCCAGAATACGAAAATAAAAAGAACACTTCCAGCTCAATCTGAATAAATTTATGAAACATTGTATTCGAATCAGTCACATTCCTTATAAAAAGATTAACACACAACCGAAAATAAAGAAAAAGCCATCCAAAATAGCCCCGCTGATTTATTTTCTTTCTAAAGATGCATCCGAAGCAATATCAAATAGAAAAAAAACAAATTTATGCGGCCCAGACGGAATTCCTCTTATTCTGCTGAAACACTTTGGCCTAGCATCAATAAATGCATTGACAATCATCTACAACACATCGCTAAACATAAATACAATACCGACTTATGAAGATCCTCATAGGAAGATCCTCATACAAAAAATATTTTTGACAAATATTGATGCACCACTAAAGTTATTGGAGAGCAAATTTCTTAAGTGGACGCGAAAGAAAGTGTCCGTCGGAAACGAAAGTTCCAGTTCGAGATTATTACCCAATGGTGTACCCCAGGGATCTCCTTTGTCACCAATCCTTTTTAATTTGTTTCTGAATGGTCTCCCCGTACTTATGAATAATAATGCCATGCTACTTTCCTATGCCGATGACATAGTTGTCGCATCTAGAGACGTAAATGTCGAACATGCTAAGGAAAGACTACAAGGAATACTAAATAACATATATGGATGGTTGTGCGAAAATCGATTAAATGCATGTTCCGAAAAGTCAGCAGTCACTCTATTTACTAAAATAGAAAGATGGGAACGCAAAAAATTGATGTCACGTTAAATGGAGTGCCTATACCACAAAAGAAATCGCAGAAGATACTGGGTGTAACTTTTGATACTTCCTCTGCTTCTCAGCCCATGTGGAATCCATAAAATCAACCTGTGCAAAGAAAATCAATTTTGTAAAAGCCTTGAAAATCTTTGGAACTGTGGAAGAATTCATCCGCCAGGTATCGAGACCTTCTACAAGCAGTATGTCGAGCCAACAAATAGGCTATGCATGTGCTGCATGGAGATCTAACCTGTCGGCAACGAACCTAATAAAAATTCAAGAGATCCAGTCAAGAGCAATAAAATTACTGGAAAAATATACAGATAAAGAAATTGCCCCCATAACACTCAAGTCTATCATAGAGGCAACTGGAAGCAATTTCAGAAGAGAAGGGGGAAAAGATCTCCGTCCATATAGAAAATGTGTGGGATCACGGTCGAGCATCAAGTAAAAATGGCCCGATTATTGAGAGATGCCGAATGTAACCGAGATCAAAAGGAAGATCATCTAAAGGCAATTTCGCTTTCATGTGGGTTCCCATAAGGATAAGTGGTATCCCCACTCTTGTTTAACTTTTTCTTGGTTTACTTAGCTACTACACATCGAATAGAAAATGATATTCCTTAAATAGAAAAAAGTCGATACTTCATTTTTAACCTTGGACGAGAACAGGGAAAATAAACAGTCAATCTCACTGTAAGGGATACCGAAATCTCCTTCAGTAAATCACGAAAAACCCTGGAGTATGATTAATCTACTGAATCCTGTCATGGCTCTACGAAAGATCAGAATTTGATGAAGTTTGACATATTGGTGTTTAACGTAATTTATAGAAGAAAATACCGGACGAACAGCACTTTTATGGCTGAATAACATCTCTTTATTGTTGTATGCAGCATAGATCATTTATGAGGAGTTGACATACAAGCTTAGACAAATGGAGGGAGATCTGTGCCAAGATGGTGTATAAGAGGAAACTCTAAACACATGAAAGTCAGTGTAAGAGAAGGTGGGAAAATTGTGAGTTTAATCCCATTGTTTTACCTTAACCTACACGAAAATGGTCATAATGCATGTTCCCAGCAGGACCCGGAAATGCTTTCCACACGGGGTAGTATGTGGGAAGATAAAACACACAGAGGAAATGCGTGGAGTGTCCCGTAGAATGCTTCTCCTTTCTTGGCGGAATCTTGCGGAATTTTCGATTTCCGCAAGAAATTTGAGGTGGTACAAAGACGTCTCCCTGATTGGAAAACGATCTGAGTAGATAAATTTTATAATTTCTTTATCAAAAATGCACTTCATTGCACGAGTCTATGTGTCGTGTATTACAGAAAAGCATCACTAACTCGGAAACGATTCGTGACTGGGCCTCACCAAGACAACTTATTTGATCCCAAAGCTGGGCAACCCTCAGTCTGCTGTAGATTATGGATCTATAACGATGACGCCCCTTGGAATTAAAGAGGACAGAGAGCCTAAAGGAATTCTCCAACCAAGTTAGTGGCATGGGAATCGAACCCACAGCTAATTTTCAACGCTAAGGACAACACTAAACAATGCTCTACCTGGTCTGAGTCTTCTCTCAAGAGAGTTAACTACCAACTTATCCTTATCTTACCCTCCATATTAGAATCAATCACGTGATCCCAATCTCAAGAACTTTTTCAATACGGATGATTGAATACAAGTATTTATTAATTGAAATTTATAATAAAAACTAAATAATTAAGTTTATTTAAAATTTAAACTTATTATCGTCTCGTTGCAACATGTTACTAGAGGATATGGAGGTCGAGGAAAATTCCACAATTGACGGGACAAATCTACTAAAGAGTTTGAAATCCTTAATGATTCCCCAATAGTACTCAAAGCTCATCTTTTTGGCTTAGAACACACGAGTAGAGAGTACGACAAGCGCAGCAACGTCTTTCGGACCGCAAAGAAACTGAAGATGCTGAGAGAGTCAATAAAGGACACATCCATAATTCTGGATGCCTTAAAACCGGCGGGATACCCCTCAGATTGCATATTTGACCTCCTTTCTGACGTTCATGTGGTGGAATGGATGACTTTTGTATTCAAAGTCGAAGGGTACGCCTACATTACGATTCTGATTTTGATGAATCTGATCGACACTGGGAAAAAAGAGCTGGCCATGAAGGCTGCAAATTTCATGCTGGAGTACATAATAACCGTGAAAGTCAACGAACAGTTCACTCAGTCCCCCCTAGCCCCCAAATTCTTCCATTTGTGTGCGATGGCCTTCGAAAACTGCTCTAATTTGGAGTTGATTGTCCCGTATTGTGGTTTCTGTCAATTTAAGGATCCTACAGCAGTGCTACGACCGGGCTTTGCAGTTCTCCAACATGGAGTGTCAGGCAACTCTGCTTAATCTCCTCCTGAGAAGCTGTATTTTGCAGAAGCACTTCGAAAGGGCAGACAAGATGTCTGTGATGCGTTTTCCGGATAGAGTTTCCAACAATGAGTCCGCTCGTTATCTCTACTACATTGGACGGATCAGGGCCATAAAACTGAATTATGCTGAGGCCTACGATTGCTTTCAAATGGCCCTGAGGAGAGCTCCACAGAAGGGAGTTGATGGATTCCATCAGACAGTCTCTAAATTCCTTGTCGTGGTTCAACTGCTGATGGGGGAGATTCCTGATAGGAAGTTGTTTTTCCAAGAAAATCTGAAAGCAGCTCTCTCCCACTATTACAAGCTGGCTTATGGTTTGATTTCACTTATTGTGACTAGCTGTTAAGATTGGGCGAATGGATCGCTTTGATTCTGTGGTTCAGACGTATTCTGATCGGTTTAAAGTGGAGGGGACATTGAGTTTAATCTCAAGACTCCACCACAATGTGATACGGACGGGGCTGAGGTCCATTTCCGCTGCATATTCTAAGATATCAATGGCGGACGTGGCTGAGAAGCTGGCCTTGGATGATTGTAGTCATTATGTGGAGAAGGTTTGGGTATTTTCTTATTTAGGCGATTTATTCGGGGGTTATTGAGGCTAAACTGACGAATAATGGAGAAATCTTGCACAGCACTGCTAATATTGATATCTATACTACATGTACCCCGTTGAATGTGTTCGATAAACGTATTTCCTTCTGTTTGAGCCTGCATGATCAATTCAGGAGGGTTTACTTTTTATTTACTTGAGGCTATGAGGTACCGGAATAGAGAAGGACTTTAGTTTGATTGCTTTTGGTTTATTCTTTTGTTTACTCAACAATTGTTTATTCTCTGTAAGGCACCAACGTTACGGGTAGTTTCAGGTTATTTGTCTTTATACTGGGTAAATTGATTTTATCGCAATTTTGCCTTCATCAAGATTTGTAAACCCCTCTGCTATGCTATGGTCAGTAAAATCGCCTACTCAGCGATTCTTTTTCTTTTAGTTATGGCTTATTCATTCCTCCCAAAAGGTTGTGGCAAATACTCGCATCAAAACTGCTCTAAAATAGCTGAAGCATTCAGACTTGTAAACCAATTGGTTTATATCGCATCCAACTACTTCAAAGTCTTCCATCAGTCTTCAATTTTTTCGGTAGGCGATTTGACGCTCAAGTTATTAATGAAACTTTGCAAAAAACCTCAAACCTAACTGAATGAGTTTGCACTGCTACAGAAACAGAGTCCATCCGAAACTTGCAGTTGTGGAAACTTCTCCAGTGAAGTGGGGGGGGAAACAAATGATCCTTTTTTGTGACAGCCTGGCACTGGGCGGCACCTGATACAGGTGGAGACATATTAGGAATGAAAGAAGATGAACACAAAACAAAAAGAAAACTGTAGCCAATAGCTACGTAGCACCACATGGCACCAAGCGGCCTCTTAATCTAAAAAATCACAGATATAAACCAATTTGCTCTCTAAGAAGAACTAACTTTTCAGGATTTACTTATTTTATTGCCACACTGATTTAAAGGAGAAAAAAGAATGTCTCAAGTGATCCCTGATCGACAAATTAACAAATCTAGTGAATGTACGTTATGTAATGCACTTCACAATGCTTTCATATCTTTAGGTGTCTTTATCTGATGAGTTTATAGAAGATGCTGCTTGGTAGGGTGGATCTTCGTATTCACGGCAAAATTTCACGGTTCATTTGTATCATGGAATCTAGAGGCACTGGAGACTGGGATTCTCAGAAGTCTGTTGTTCCGTACTTTTGAAGGCTCTTTTTTGGCTAGCGTCGATCTTCAAAACATTTGTCCAAAAATTGAATGGACCCCAGATGCCACATACATAAGAAAAACATGGTTCGATGTATGGGTTGTATATGGAATTCAAAATAGGATGATTTCCGATCTTTCATTTGCCAGGAAGACATTTCAACACTTTAGTCCTGGGGTGTCGAACTCATTTCTTCCGTGGGTCGGACTATTAATTTTTGATTTAACAGGATATTTGATTCATACTATGATTTTTATAATATTTTTAAATTTTTTTTATATGTTCAGTATTAGCTTTTTTTTATATGTTCAGTATTAGCTTACCGTTTTTTTTATATGTTCAGTATTAGCTTTACGTTTGTTCTTTGGTGTTCAGTATTAGCTTACCGTTCTCGTCTTTTATGGTTAGTCGCTTCGGTTTGTTCGCCGCAGCAAACGGGCAGCGACGTACACCTGTGCGTTGTCTTTCACTTTGTTTACTTCTTCTATACAGGAAGCTATTTCTTCTATGAAAAGCTTTTTGTTCAGACCCTTTATTTTTCTTCTGACACGTTGTCTTTCGCCTTGAAGGGCTTTTAACGCATTAGTGTCAGTGGCATTTGATTTTCTCATATTTATTTCTTTTAGACTTTTCGCAAGCTTAGGAACATCAGGATGAATAGCCTTCAGGTGCATTTTACTATTCTCCTTTTTGCCAAGACATGCTTCAGCAGCTTCGTTGATGGTGTCATTTGTGCGTTTCCAGGCGTCTTCAAGCGTGGTATCCACCAATACGTCCTGCAAATGAGTCTGAATGTATTGTTGATATCTCTCAGTAGTCTCCGGTTGAGAAATCAGTTTTTCAGTCGCGTAGTCGCCTCTGATTTTCTCAAATTCGTGATTTTTTGCATTCTTGTATTTAATGGTATGTTTTTTCAGGGTGAAGGTCGCAATAACCATCTTATGGTCGCTGACAGTCNTTTGGTAAGTACCACTTTGCTTTTGGTAAGTTCCACTTTGCTTTTGGTAAGACCCACTTTGCTTTTGGTAAGACCCACTTTGCTTTTGGTAAGACCCACTTTAAACCTGAAATGGTATAGAAGGTGTTTGTCATTAGCCCGGCATATGACATAATCGATTTGGTTGTATATTGGGACCAGCTTTCCTTCTGAGTTCCTTCGCTTCCCCATCCACGTAGTTTTGTGGCAGGCAGGATGCGTAAATGCAGTATTGCATAGGAAAAGGTTGTTTGCCATACAAAAGTGACCAAGTATTGTCCCGGGTAAATTTCTTATTCCACGTCCATGTTCTCCCAAGAAAACATCATCCGGGTTATTCTTCATCCCGACTTTTGCATTCAAATCACCAGCAATGAGTATTAGTGATGACGACTCATATTCGTTGTACGTCCGTAACAGTGTTGAATAGAAGTCGTCTAGTTCTGTCGGATCTTTCGCTACTCTCCCGCAGTGTGGCGCATAAACATTTACAATTGTCAGAAAGCTCTTCGAAGGAGGTAAGTCGTTTAGCCGGATTTGTATAACACAGATCCTGTCATTCACACTCCATATACGGTGGACTGCACTTGTCAACTTTGAGTGGATGGCAAATCCAAGTCCATAATGTTTTGAGTCGCTCGGCTGACATATAATTCGATATTCGCCAAAGTTCTCATCAAGGCTACAAGTAACTTTCGTCTCTTGTAGGCACCCAATAGATGCGTCGTATCTCTCCAGGTCGTCACAGTGAATCTTCCTCGACCAGGTCGTAGATAAGCCTCTAGCATTGAACTTAAGGACTTTTAGACGAGATGCATCCCTTTGTATCCATTGCCTTTTAGACATTTTTCTCAATTGCGATCCAATCAAGAAACGAGGCACGTCACCACCTCACCAAAAAAAAGACTCGAGGCAACTTCTTCAACAAATAACAATTACATCAACAAATATGTTTATTTAATCGATTAAAATAGCTTTTAAAATATGAGGGCAATCACTTATTATTACATTAGAGTCTTGTAAATGGCTATTCTTTAAATCCAAACAACAATAGCCTCTGGTACAAAATTCATAATTGTCAAAAATACTTTATCGGTCAAAACGATTAAGAGTTACACTTCGTAAAAATTTGAAGCAGGATGCTGATTATGGGGGCGTTATATGTTAGTCTAACAAAATATGCTGGTTATCTATATATGGTATACGTGATTAGTTCTAAAATGAAAAAATATTAAAAACAACAAATCCTTTTTTCGAATAATTACGTCCGAAGTACTTTCTTGTTGTTAGCTTCAGCTTTCGCACCTGAACTTTAATTCAAGTACTCTTATCTAGGACCGCTTATTTTACATGGCTTTAAATTTTGGCATTTTTTTCTGTATTTATCATTTTTTTGAGATCGAGTAAGTGAATCAAATACTATTGTCCTGCTATAAGCCTACTTCTTCAACAAATAAAATAAACATCAACAAATAAGTTCATTTAATCAATTAAATAGCTTTTAAAATCTGAGGGCAAATAAATATGATGTTGTGTTTTGCCCTATAACGATCACAATCTGATTGTCCTAGAACGAATTCTTATCCTTTAAACCAAACTAGTTCAAAGTTGCTGGTTTTATGATTAACGTGAATGCCAGTACCTTAAGTCTCCCAGAGATATAAGAATTTAGTTTTGAAATCTCTGGCATTTCGCAAAAAAGTGCAAATATCGGTTAACTGTCTTAATTTATTAATGTTTTTTGAACAGATTTTTATGCAACTATGAGAACTTATTGATAACGATGTTAGTCAGGAATGTTAATTAACCATTAGTTGAAGTTCTGGCCGAAGTAAAATCAATGTACATACTGTGGCTAATGTTGACCGTATACTCGTTTCCGGAAAGTATTCTATTCGCTTGGATAATATATGGTATTAGTTCACAAATATTTAGTGGGTTCTCTCGAAGATACCTTTGATGAAGCTCGAGGAGTGGTCCCATTGTTAGATAATACATAATATTATTGTATTCATCATTACAAACGTCTTCATGTTCAGCTCGGACATGACTAACGTTACTTTTTAATTTATTGATTTTTTTTGTGAATTTGATAATCATCTAAATGCACATCCATCTCTATTGAGCATTCTATGTATAAGAAATAAAAAAGGTCACCCTCTAAACTTCGAACTGTGACTGTTGTTTCACTGGTGTTTACATTGCTGTTAATTATAAAAGAACTCAAAATTATAATCAAAGACAACATTAATTTTCAAAAATCAAAGTTCTTTATATATAACGTAATGGCACGCAATTTCAGAAATGTATTGAATCGTAAGATATCGAATGAACATTAATTTTCAAAAATCAAAGTTCTTTATATATAACGTAATGGCACGCAATTTCAGAAATGTATTGAATCGTAAGATATCGAATGACAATAAAATTTTTATTGCACAGTAATATCTCTTTAATCCGCTATTAAATGCTCAGATCCTTACGAAACTTTCGAATCCTTTGTAGGTTATAACAAATTTTTATTAAGCTCATTTAATTTAGTTATAAAAAAATTAGTTATAAGAATTCGCGATAATTGAAAATGTGCGTTCCATTATGAAAATTATCAAGCGAACATTAATATCACTCAAAGCAGATACCAATCTGAACAGAAGCTGAGTAATGGTACAGAAATGATGATAAATATTGCCCATCAAAGCACAATTATAAAATTCGTATTTGCACTTATTCAGTCGAAACCATCTTTTGCGGATTGAATAAAGAGAAAGATGTTTGGTGAATGTTTTGACGGCTAGAGTAAGTAAAGTGGTTTGGGAGGATCAATTTGCTGACGAGGAAATTCATATTCTTCAAAGAGAAAGGCAGATTGTAATCTGCCCAAAAATATTTGAGCATCTTTCCATAGACAACTGCAGAATGATGTTTTTTGTTGAAAACATTCTTTATGTTCATTTTTCTTTTTAAAGATGAGTATGGAATGTGTTGCACCTTTGAAGACAAACTGTACTTTTACTTCGACGTGAATAGGTTCTAGATAATGTCTGACTATAAAAATAAATTTTGCAGTAAATTTTGGCAAATTGCTTCTTGAAGACAAATTCAACTCAAATTAGACTGACTCACTCTTCTTCTNGAAAGGAATTAAAACCTCAAAAATAATACATCTTATGAAATCAACTTTAAGAATACCTCATCTCAGTTTTGAAAGAATCCGAAAATTAAAGAACAGTATCATAAATTGTTTAATTTGTTCTCTTAGATAATCTTTAATTTCCAACTTCATAATGGTCTCTCACGAAAAAAATACAGGTCACTTAATTATTTATTGATAAATGAGAGAAATAAATTAATTGTTTGTGAAGTGATATTCGATTTTATTTATGTCAAATTAAGTCTGATTTTTCAACTTTTGCTTAAATTCATCAGCTTCAGGGATCACATTTGTTATATTATTCATTTTTTAATATAACTATTCGTTAACGAACTAGATATTTAAAAGTAAAAAATTTAAGTTCACTTATGGGCGGTGATATTTCAAAATGGGCGGAAAGGAAAAAAAGTGATTAGTTCTAAGACTAAAAAGCATTTTGAGCGACAAGCTTTTTTTTGAATGATTACGTCCGAAGTAATGTGAACTTCAGCTTCCTCATTCGAAGACTCTCCCATTTGATTATGAAAAGCCTGGTAGCAAAAGTACTTTCAGAAACGATCGAATGTTGCCTTTCATCGAAGTTGAGAAAGACCCCTTTCCTGTCAAAGTCGTTAAGAGAGCGAATGTAACAAAACTGAGAAACGCTACTCTATAGATATATTTAGAGGGGGAAGTGTACACAGTTGTACTTTAAGAGTGTAGGGAAACAAAGGTTCGCTCAGCCTCCAGAATCCTTGTTGATTTAGTTCTGTCATTAAATTTAACTGTATGAATTCAATGGTATTCATTTTAATGAAGAAACCTCTGTCGAAACAAAGACAAGAAAATCAATGACTGATTTCAATATTGCATTTGGATGTCTGTGAAGATCTGACACTGTCGAGGTAAACAAACGTTTTCCTAATCAGTACAGAAAAGAATCAATTTTCTGGCATTATCTGGTTGCAGAATGATTATATAACAAGGTTCTATTCCGACTTAATTTTGCGTGTTCATGTCCTTTGCAATGACTGGATCAGTGGGGTAATCACAGAGAGAAAACTATTCCCAGTAGTAAAATGATATGTTCCAGATATTAAAAAAACGGTCCCTAATTGTTGGTTGAAAATTGAGATNAATCAGTACAGAAAAGAATCAATTTTCTGGCATTATCTGGTTGCAGAATGATTATATAACAAGGTTCTATTCCGACTTAATTTTGCGTGTTCATGTCCTTTGCAATGACTGGATCAGTGGGGTAATCACAGAGAGAAAACTATTCCCAGCAGTAAAATGATATGTTCCAGATATTAAAAAAACGGTCCCTAATTGTTGGTTGAAAATTGAGATAGCGATCAAAATGGTTAACTCCTATTGACGATCTATGATGCAGACCATGGATGATTTGAATTTTTTTGACACTTTAATTAAGTTTTTTAATAATTTTTTGTAGGACGTCTTAAGATTGATCAACTCAATATAGATACTAAAGCATCTTAAGTTTTTTGAGCCGATTTTTATGTAATATGAGAATTTATTGATAACGATGTTAGTCAGGAAAGTAAACTAGTCATTAGTTTGTTATCGCTCTGATTCGGGCAAAGCACACTCAGTTTACTGCCTCAGCTAATCAAGATCAAATTCTCGTTTTCGAAAAGTATTCTATTCGTTTGAGTAATGTATGGCATTTGTGCATAATTACTCCTAGCCATCTCCCTATTATACCTTCTTCTAAGATTGCGGAGTGGTACCATTTGTGCATAATAAATCAAATTATTGTATTCAACGAGGTTCTGAGGTTGTTATTATTGTTTTTAGATTTAATGTTGTGAATGCAATAGCTTTTATTATTAATGAAAAATCCCTCTGTCGAGGCCATGACAGGAAGGGAAATGACAATTAGAGTGTGAAGTGGATGCCTAGGAGAGTCTGACACAGCCAAAGTAAAATAGTTCCGTAGTTTCTACAAAATAAACCTTGCATTCGCACATTGTCTGGTTCCAGAATGAGTATATAACAGGTACTATTCTACGTGATTTTGCGTGTTCATGTCAATAATAAATTTGAGATTTTATTTTTTAAATTAAAGTAAATGTTTTTTTAACAATTAATTTTTTTTTATAAATAATATTTGCTAACACTAAGCGACCATGAAATCAGCAAATAATAATTATTTATTACCAAAAAATTATTACGAAACAACAAATAAATACTTTCACGATCACAAATTAATAAGCGGAATTAGTGGAGGAGGGAATAATTATGGAAATAAAGCACAGCCTATTGTGATTCCACGCAATACTCTGATCTGGCATCCCACATATTTGTCAAATAGACTGTCTGTCACTCAAAGTGATTTCAGTTATCCAAAACCTATTAATTACACCGAACGAAAGAGATTCATTACAACAAATAAAGATCATTTACATGATTATACGTTGTTACCACAGCAAAGTGAATGGACGTGCCAAATAAATTATAAACAAAAATCAAGTCAACAACCAAAACATAGAATAGTACCGAAACAAATCGTAATAAATTACAAATTACCAAATAAAGACAATATAAGGGCAGTTGGTATATCTTGTAGTAAATATAGGACCATCACACGTAATATCGAAAATATAGAAAAGTTAACAATTTATTTCAACTCTAACATTTCATTTATAATGGATCATTACATTTTGTGACATTTTATAACGATTGTAGATTACATTTGACATTATGAACATCTTCCGGTAATGAAAGACTATAAGAAGAACATGGAGGAATCCTATGAGTAACACTAAACGATGATAAGGCTGTTGCTAAACAGGTATGGGCATTTCCTCAGATCAACTCTTCAAAATTGGGTATCTTAGTTCAAAATTTTGAGTTCAGGTTTTTCAATACCACTTTAGCCATAATATTAGCCTCAAATTAGTTTATGAATTTTCATGGTCATTTATTCAGAGCAGTTTTTGTACTATAAAGAATTTTACTTCATGGTACGTCTGTTACCAAATAAGCCTGTTACCATGTTGTGTTTTACCATTAGAAGAATTACATTTTGAGTCATTTCCACGATTTTCAAAAAAGGTCTAAAAAATTTTCATTTATATTGTTATCATTCAGCACCCTAGTCCTGCAATGGTAATGAAAAAGCATACGTAACCTAAAAAAACTAGCAGCTAGGTCATCTTCCTCCACTTGCCCTTGTCATAAGCAAGCTCAAGTAGTCCATCCAGATCATCTATTTCACTGAAGCGTCTCTTGAACTTTTGAAAATCACCGTCGAGGTCCATCGGGAGGGTCAGAGGCAAAATGTCCTGCATGGGTGGGTAAACTGGGACATCCAGATCCATTCGTTTATTTATATGGGTACTCAATATCTCACTGACCACGAATGATAATCAGACCTACGACGCATCGACGTATCAGCGAAAGAGCCCTTCTTTTACAATGTTGTTTAGTTAAATCAACCATAATTATGTACCTTGTAATCTTTGAGTTTATTGGTACGTTGTTCATTACTAAAGAAACCAATGTTATCTGTAAAAAAACATTAATGTGTTTTTTTATTGATCGCGATGTGCATGCATATTTAAAAAATGTATTTTGCTTTCACGTACAGGCTTAAATGTATCTTATCTGAAGTAACAACATAATTATTATCAGCAATCCAGATGCTATAATTTAGACTCCGATCAGTGAGATATCCAACATTGTCAGATTTGTCGTAATTGCTTCAAATTCAAAACCTGCCTTTTAAATGCTATTCCTAGGTTATATTGTACTAAAGTAACTTCATCACAAGAGAAATTCACCGTTTAAGATGTCACCCGTCAGAACCTAAGCAACACAGATGCGTGAAAATAAATAAAAATTTTTATTGAAATATCTTTAAGACAAAGAAATTGATTCACTTCGACTTTTGATAGCTCAGATTCCTCTCGTCAAGAGCGAAGAAATCTACTATTCTCATTTGTATTAAATACTGAAAATCAAGGCTATTTCATTAGAGATCGTATATTTTTTAACTTATATTTTTTATAATATAATTTTATGACCTTTATATAAAGAAGAATTCAGATTGCATAGTGTTTATTAATTACAATTGATTATCTTTGGTTTTAGTTAATTAAATTGTAAGTTTAAAATTTATCTTGAATAAAATTTTAGAATAGAAATAAAAGTTGACCTAAATTATAATCGTCCACAAGTTGAGTTAACATATTTATTTTATTTTGAATGTTTGTTTCAACGGACACGAATGTCAAAATTTTAAATCAAAAATCACAATGTACAATTTGGCCGTTCAAGATAATTTTGCACGATCTACTAAAGGACAAATTACAAAAGATACTAGTATTTCTCACTGTAGTTAATATTTGACATTTTCAGTTGGCCTCGATTATTATCGTTTTCAGAGGAAAGACAAAATACGTTTATTATCAAAGATATAAGTTTTTATTCGTCGTGATTTCGCGTTAAATTTGAATTTATCAATTAGATCCAAGCAACGTGGAGGAAAGAAATGCAATAAGGGAGACTTGGGGGAATGCAAAAATGATGGAAAAAATAAATTCTAAACTTATCTTCTTTATGGGACAAAATATGGAGAGAAATACATTAAAGATAACAAAAAACGAACAAGAAATTAACAATGATATCATTTTCAAGGATTTTCATGAAAATTATAGAAATTTGACTATAAAAGTTAGAAGTGCACTCATGTGGGCATTTTATGAGTTTATATTTTTTGATCATTTCATAAAAATTGATGACGACGTATTTTTAAACATTGACAATATTATTCATTTTTTCGAACAAAACGTGTACAACAAGCCGATAGAACAGAGTCCCTTCATGTTTTGTGCGATTAATAGTGGGTTTGAACCGGTAAGAGTTAATGAAAGTGAATGGTTTCCTTTAATATCTTAATCAAGGTATCTTTCTTATGCTGATTACCAACATTCAACCTATCCAGATTATTGTTCAGGACACATGTATTTAATGTCTAAGGAATGTATTTATCCAATCCTGAGTAACTGCAAAGATTATACTAAAATTAGAATCGAAGATGTTTACTTTTCAGGTTGAGTGATTTTAAACTACATGTATTTAATGTCTAAGGAATGTATTTATCCAATCCTGAGTAACTGCAAAGATTATACTAAAATTAGAATCGAAGATGTTTACTTTTCAGGTTGAGTGATTTTAAACTATTACAGGTATCTGTAGAATACACAATAATATTACATTGCTTACAAAAAATCAGTTTATTTTTGAGGAAGAATATAATATCTGCAAATTTGACAAATATATTTCAATCTACGAATTGGACGGAAATTTGATAAAAAAATTATTTAAAAATTTAAAAAAATGTTAGTTTGACCTATATTAAAATTATTGTTATTAGCAGCATGCATAAATTCATCCAAATAATTTTCAAAATTGAGATTATATTCTCAAAAATTTGACCTAATCTTTGCCTCCCATCCTAACATGTGAAAATATATCATAAACTCGTGAATTAATTGCAATAGAATAGACAATATCCCAATTCATCGGTCTATTAACATGGGGTCGATTTGAATGTTTCAAAATCCACGAGAATTTTGAAACCAAACCCGATGATTACAATCCCTTTTTTAACTGACTTATTTACTTCTTGTTAGTATTTCCCAAATTTCTGAATGAGTTATACTGCATTTAATCGAACAACTATTCCGAGGAGTTTCGCTAGACGTCACTGCTTTTAAGTCCTGAGGGAAAAAGGGATCTTCTAAATTTTTTTCATTCGTGCATTGAAACTGTTTTTCTTGAATTTTAAAAATCAATATCAAAACTTACATGATTAAATTTAATAACCTCTAGAGCGAATAGTGAATCATTTGGTATCACCATATGTTTGGTAGGTTTATTGAGTTATGATCTGTGCAACGACGATTCCGATCAGTTGGCGAATGTGGTTATTCAATTTCCATTTTGACAACTTAGGAAGGTCCTTCTATTATGTTAGACTACTTTCTTTATACGAACTATCTTAAGGCTCGGCCCTTTTCTGCCTAGTTAATCTCCGATCAATTTTAACGAAAAACTATGACAAACTTCTCCTTTCTTACGTCTCTGAGATATAATCACAGCTTTTAAGTTTTCTAAGAACATCTTGACAATATTTTAACCTAGTTCGGCTTCAGATTTAATTCAAAAGAGACTATAACAATCTATACTACTGACAGTCTTCAGTTTGACCGAAACCAAGGATTTTTAAACAACGCTTCCTTCTTGTTAAAAACCCATTCTTTAGCTACAATTCCTTGATAAATTTAAAATGCCGGACCATTTTGACTACTGAATGTATTTTCATAATTTTGAATAGATTTTGAAAGTTTATAATTAACTTATCTGAATTAGAATCTTGACTGGACGCAATGAAATTGTGCAATGGCATAAATTAGCAAGACAATGCTTTTATGCTGCCGTTGACTAATTATTGAAAGTTGTTCTAAAAGTAAGCATCATTACATAGGTTAATTACATTTAGACTGCTGTAAACGACATTTACTAGCTTGATAACTTCTGATTTCATCTCTTTGCCAGCGATCTAGTGCGAAATTGTCAGGGGGCAAAAAAGTAGGCTTTGATAAACAAGTGCCTTTCTGTGTCTCACGGAAACTCACTTTTGTCTATGTGAGTCGATGTGAAGAAGGCTTACGATTCAGTTGATCATTTTTACCTTGTAGAGTGCATACACATGCATTGTATGCCTGTGTGGTTCATTACTTTTGTAGTGGCCGTGATGAATAGCTGGAGTATTCATCTGAACTATAGTATACACTGGATAGGCAAAGTAAAACTCAAGAGGGGGATCCTTCAGGGGGATACCATGTCTCCGCTGCTTTTTGTTCTCTGTTTGGAGCCATTGAGTACAGTTCAAATGCTCATCTTTTTCCGGTGGACCTTCCGAGATCCAACACAGCTTCTCTGAGGACGGGAGGGTTTTGAAAGAAATACAAAAGGAGTTATGTAAAGTCTTCTAGTAAGACACAATCCATTAGAGCATTTTAGGAAGATTGGATCTTCGGCACAGAGCGGCGAATCCCTTCCCATTTTGTCCGATAAGGTCTTCCATAGAAGTGGGTGTGAGACTGACTGTTTTCACGAGCTTGCCGATAGTTGTAGCTGATAGGGACTGAATATCACTGATTTTATGTTTGTTCGTCTAGGATAAGTTGATTCCCCAAGACGCACAGGCGTAGCTGATAGATGGCTCAATGAATTGTTTATCTAGTAGTTTCATTGCTGGGAAAGGAGTTCTGATGCCCCCAAAAATAAATTTGAACAAACCAAGCTTTCTTGAGCAGGTTCCGGAGGTATATTCAACATGAGGGGATAAGGTCATATTCGTGTCAAAGGCGACTCCTAAGATTTTCAATTTCTACTTAAAAGGTATTTTAGTTTGGTTGATAAATAAATAAACAGTCATTCTTCCAAGACGTTTGTCTGAGGTAAATAGGAATGTGAGGACATCTCAGGAAATATATCAAGTCTGTTATGATTAACCAATTTTGAATCACGTGTAGTTGTTTTTGAACTCTTTCTGAGGCTTTTAGGTCACGGAATCCAATTAGAATTTCATCATCTTAGGAAAGGAGAAGATAGTCTTTATCAACTGATCGTGGCAAATCGGACATAAAAAGGTTGAATAAGGCGGGGGACAAAAGAGAGCCTTGCGGAACACCATTGGGAAGTAGTCTCGAAAGTGATTTGGTCCCATACATACAAACCCGGGCCCTTTCCCGCTGAGGAAATTCGAAAGCCAGAGTTTTAGATTGGGGTTAATGGAGAGTCCAAATAATTTCCTGGTTAAGATTTTCCTGGAGAGAGAGTCAAAGGCTTTACGCAGATCCCAGAGCAGACGATGGTTTTGAGATGACGAGGACTTGAGTTGAAGCCATCAAGGATAAATTGATTGAGAGAAGTAAGGTGGGTGGACGTTGAATAGAACTTTCTGAAGCCATGTTGAGAGGAACTGATAGGAAGGAACGGGGAAATGAGATCAAGTACCAGTTTTTCCAATAATTTTGAAAATGAACATAATAGATAATAGAAAAAATGGTCGGTATGAAGCGGAATTGTTTTTGTCCTTGCCAGGTTTTGGTATTGGGCGTATGTGGGAAGGTTCCCAAATCGTAAGGATGGAATTCATGTTCAAAGAATAGTTGAAACTAAGAAAGATTACCCCAATAGTAACCGGTCCAAGGTGTTTAAGAAGTATTGAAGGGATGCCATCAGGACCACAAAAGCGGGAGGGATTAATCATCTTTAAGCCTTCGAATACGTTTGAATGAGAAATAAAGGTGATTGGCGGGATTCTTTTAAGTCTCATCGAGAACAAAGAGGGTCCATCCATTTTCTTGAAGGTTTTGTGACTTATACTAGTATAATACTTCATTAGTTTAGTTAAGCTGTGTTGGTCTGTCATTTGTTTCGAGGTGGAGTTTTCTTTAGGGCCAAGTCTTTTTATTGCCTTCCAGACCATCTGGGCAGATTTCTGAAATTGGAGAGCAGATTCGCTTTTCCTACTTGTTTGCTTCAGCCCCTCTGATCCTTCTTGAAATTTCATCATTGAGAGACTTTGTCTGGGATTTCTGTCCCGGGAGGGGAGGTACGTGTCTTTTCAAGCGGTTTTTTTCTCTGATTAGTGATTTGGTATTCTGATCCAAAATATCGTTGTAGTATTTGAACCTTCCACGAGGGATAAATCTACTACGAGCATCAAGAATTATTTTGTTCAAATGGTCGAGGCCTCATCAAAGAACGAAATATGTTCAAGTCAAAGCAAAGTAGAGCCTGATCAACATGTTTTGAGTAGCCGTCCCAATTTGTTTTTTTGTAGTTGAAGAAAGTAACAGTTGTTTTTGGATGATAGAGAATTTTTTTGAATCGAATGATTATTGGATTATGATCGGAGGATAATCCGTAATGTACTGTCCATGAAATGTTGGGTCCAAGAGTTGATGAACAGAAAGTGATGTCGGGGGATGTAGATGAATCACCTTCCTTGAATGGAGTTTTCGTGTGCATAGTGGGGCTGTGCTAGGATTGTCATGGAGGAGAGTTGGTTTATTAAGGATAGTCCTCTTGAGTCAGTTGTTTGTGATTTAAACCAGGCAGGATGCTTTGCATTAAAATCTCCACAAAGTATTAGGTTTTCTATGTTGTTTAGTCTGGATAAGTCCAACATGAATCCTTTCGGGCAAGAGGACGGAGGAGGGACATATATGTTAGCAATTTTTAGAGTACTTGATCCGTTTGATATTGAAATTCCGAAGATTACCGCTGTCCCATCGTTAGTTAGCAACTTAAGTTCAGCGGATATGTCAGAATAAAGAAGGTTCTCACTGATGATGGTAAGAAGGCCTTTACCGAGGCGGTTCGGGTGATCAAGGCGGATGCAGTCGAAACCTAGAAAAAGAGGAGTAGTCGCGAACTGAGTTAACTTCCTTTCTTGAAGCAGGATCACGTCAATGTTTTGGTTGTTTGTGAAGGATCGTAATTCGAGAATTTTGCTCTTTATTCCGTTGATGTTAATCTGCAGAATTGAAAGTTGGGGACCTAATTGAGCTCGATGTCGCCAGAGAGTAGTAGATGGATTCCATTGAGAGTTGATGGGAGAAGAGTTGAAGGAAGCCGTCCGAAGGAACCAACTTCGGATGGCGGTGAGCAAATGGTCCTTTTCCTAGGTGCATTAGGTGCACCCTGAGCGCCTCCAGATACGTTGTGACTGGTAGACCACATGACGCCACGTTTAACTTATAATTTCCGACCTCCCTTATAATGCCTATAATGCCTATACAAAGCGACAAATTACTGAAGGCATTTGTAAATGAGCAGCATTATTATGAAAGACGTCTCTAAATGCAAGGAATTTGTTCCTAGCAATTAATAAGTATGCTGTCTCGAAGCTAAATTACTACATAGGTGTTGTGAACTTTAGCCCAAAGAGTATGATAAGATGTATGTTATAATATGTAGAGTACTCAAAGAGAACCATGTCCATGTGCTGGCAGCTAATATGAAGAGACTATATTTACCCCGTGATAATTCGGCCGTGGACTGTGTGGACTAGTCCAACTAGTAAGCGTATCCTAATGCGATTGCACAACACCCGGATAGCTAGGTCAAATGTGTCTGATAGGAAGCACGTCAAAACAACGACCGGGAAAACAAGGGCAACCCACCTGGGCACTATCTGACCTCTTTTATTGGTTTAGTATGATGTTGATGATGGTTGGCTAGTAAATGTGAGAGCGTTGATCGAATTATGATACTGTAAACTCACCCAAATTTGCTATTTTTGGTTCCAGAAATTTCGCGGTGCGGATCCATAATCTGCCATGACTATGTGTGGAGGCAGTAATGAGTCTTGATCTTCTACTCTGCAATAAGTATGGCATTCGCCACATCATAAATTTGCGGACTCCTAAGGTGCAATCTGTATTAGAGAACACCAGAATCCAAATTTAGGAAGACAGTGTTATCCGTACCTCGGTGCTAGTCAAGCACAATAAACCGGACATTGTAGTACACGATGAGGAGTCTGGCCGAGTCCTTATCATAGAGGTTGCATTACGTCTCAAGACCGTTTGCAGACTGTGGAAATAGATTAAAAAAAGGAAGTATGACTTGCTTGCAAACGAGATAAGGCAGATGCTTGGTTGCAAGGTCCTCGTTATTCCAACAGTATTGATGTGGGAAGGAATTGCAACAAAGTATCACAAAAGTTATCTGAAGCAGTTGGAGGTAGAACGTATGGAGGTAGGGAATATTGAGATAATCTAGAAATTGTAATAAAATAGAAAATATCCTAATTAGCGTTTTTAACAACCTTCTCGGTGATCTCGGGGGGTTTTGTGGCGCAAATCTGAGAATAATATTCCACATATTCCTTGAATTATTTTTCACTAACCACAAATGAGCAAAAACAATTAAATTTATAACAAAAATTCAATTTATTCAATATAGTTACTTAAAACATAAAAACCTCCTCCTTTTGTGAAATAAATATCTCACAAAAATGCTCGTAAAGGGAAAAATATGACAGTTTTCGTGATTTCCAAATACGTGGCGGACGGCCCATGGTAATAAGCCTTCATTCCTTCGTTTTAGTAAATTTTCCTGAAAAAGGCGACTATGGTCTTATTAGAATTCCTCAAACTGTCCAGCTGAAAGCGGGTTTTTAGGACCCAAACGGGATTAATTATGGATGAGGTGGTAAACCCGTCAAGTCCGTTAACATAATCACGGACTTGACTTTATTCCGTTTTGACTAAATTTCGAAAATTTAGAAGGGAAAATTTAAGATAATTGAAAAAAAAGTCAAGTGTTGAAAAAATTGTTAAAAATTAAAAGATGCACAAAAATGCGATGTAAACTAAAAAAAGACAACTTGACTTTTTTTCCGTTTAACCTTTTTTCCGCACTCCCTAGTGTGTCCATTATCGCTTGTGAGACTCACCAGGTTGCAGCGTTGTACTTTAAAACCGTTTTCACGAAGGCATTGTTTAGTCTTACACGTAATTGTGTGCTAATTTGTTTACGATGACTAGAGACTACTCCCATTATTTTAAATGCCGCGACGCCCAAGATTTACCTGTGTAGACATCAGTATATATTTTTTATTATTTTTTTATAATTTAAAAACATTTAACAACGCATTTATTAATTTTTATAATTAAAATAAATTCTTGAAACTTGACATCTTTGTTTCTTCATAATAGCGTCAATATCTGGTGTAAAATACTGGGTTACCGTCAATTTTAGAATTTCACTTAGATGACTGTGTGAACCTCGAACGAAATCTTGTTTTGTTTATGTTCATTAAAGAGAACAGTTGTTCACATAGATATGTACTCCCAAACATGGACAAAATCTTCGCAGCTAGGGCTGTTAAGTTGGGATACTTCGGCAAGAGATATTTATAAAAGTTGCCTAAGCCCACCATGGTGAATTTATTTTTCAGATCTGAGTCACATTTCAAATCAATAATTTCCAGTTGTAAACTGGCTGGAAGATGAGCAATATTTGCAGTAAATAATTTCAAGTTCACGGAAAATTTCAAAACGTGTCTCAAACTGTCGTAGCAATCTCGTAATTTTCTCTTTACACCGATTCATGTCAACACTAGATGTGAGGGAAATTACACTTTTTAAACAAGAAAATGCACAGGGTTTCCCACTGTCAAAGGATTCCAATTCTGGTAATGGTTGTTTTTTGCAAATATGAAGTGTTTTTCTTCTTTTCTTAAATCAAAAAATCTCTTCAATACCACACCTCGACTTAACCACTTTACTTCGGAATGATGTGGTAATCCGTGAGTAAAACCAATATCGCTGAAAAAATTGTCGAATTGACGGTGATTTAGACCTCTGCCATGGATAAAATTTACTGTTCGGACGACCACCCCCATTACATGGTTTATTTTTAACGATTTGGTGCGCAATACCTCCTAGTGCAAAATACAGTGAAATATCCAAAAATCACATCTTCCATTTGCAGCCTGTACCTTCTCTTTGAATTGAGCCACAACGCCAGTTTTTTCCCAATCATTGATGGAACACCATCTGTAGCCACACTAACACTACGTGCTCATTCCACTCCAAAATTATCCAACACTTTGACGAGAGATTTGAATATTTCATTTGCCGTAGTGTTGTCCACCACAGGTATCAAATCAAGGAACTCCTCTGTAACCGTCAAATTCTCGTCCACACCACGAATGAATATGGCTAACTGAACCACATCCATAATGTCAGTGCTCTCGTAAATTTTATGTTGTCCAATTAAGTCGTGTCCGATCATTGGAGATCTCATGAACGAGTTTCCTCCACTCTCCCCGATCCGTTGCAATTTTGAGTAGCCTTGATATAGGCATTCCCGTGACGTCCTCCACCGTGGATAGCCACCGAGTCCTCGGTCGGCCAGGTCTTATCTTCCCAGTAATATTGCTCAGCATAATGGTTCTTTCAAGGGAATCAGAGCGGACAACATGCCCAAAGAACGCCAATCTGTTTTTTTACGATTCATCCTTTATCGAAATTGTCCGTCTCCACCCGTTTGCAACAGAAAATGTAATGAATGAACTAATTTTTGGCTTGAGTTGATTATGCAACCGAAATCCTATTCGCCACAGTGTTTCTTGTAAGGCTAATTAATGCTTGCGAAATCAGGTCGAGGGCATATGATTTGAGTAGCTTTCATAATACATGATTTTACAAAGAAACGACTTGTTTCTTGGCCACACAGACCGATGAAGCAGAAGCCATTATTTTTGATTGCGGAGTGGTCAAGTATTGAGGGGAAAAGATCGGGGGTAGATTCGTTAGATGTGCTAGTTTGCCAATTAGGTAATTGATCTTGAGTGAATTTGATATCTAAGCTCCATAGGCCCATGAGGCACAAGCATACTCAATCGTCGGTTTTAGGAGTTGATTGAACACGACGAGGGCGCATTCCTGTGACTGTTTGGACTTCAAGAAAGGTTTGATTATATTAAGTTTCCTGAGACCCTTTGTCATAACGTCTATGTTTAAAAAAATAAATAAATAAAAATAAATAAAATAATTAAACAATTAATTATTTTTGAGTTCTAATTTTTTATTGTATTTAGATTTTATTCGTGTTCTTATTTGGTGTTAAATATTAATTCTAGATGCATGCAATTTTATTTTAAATACACTTTTAGACTTATGTCGCGGGCCATATGATCTTTGACACCCTTGCGTTAGTCTATTCTCATTTTTATAACATTTTCAAAATATGGCGGAGAAGCGCCAAATATAGCTCTGAAAGCGTTTGAAGGATTTTGCTGCGTATTTATTTATTAACCCCCGATATACCGAGAAAGAAGTTAAAGTAAAAAACTAAAAGGAAAAAGACGTCCATACTTGCAGTTGTGAAAACCCCTCCAGTGGAGTGAAGGAGAGCAAATGATCCGTTTTCCTGCCAGCCAGGCACTGGGCGCCACCTAGACAGGATGATCACATGACGCCCCTCTAATAGGAAGAGACAGGAGGAACATACAAGAAAGCAGAAAACTTCAACCAATTAACCACGCAACACCACATGGCGCCACGCGGCTAATCACATGTCCTTTTTTATAATTAACATAATTTATTCAATTATATTATAAATATTTTAAAATTACGACACGTGCTAGTTTGTTATGGTTTATTGAAATTGTTAAATTTTACAGGGAGAGTTAGAAATTCCACAATAAAATCGGCTGCTAAAAAGTCAATCGAATTGCATTATCCTCGGCTGTCTACTGATTTTCAGGAAAACAAAATGGTCTTTAATGACATAGCAATCACCTCCAGCAAGAAGATGAGGAACAAAATTGCAGGCTTCACGACCCATCTAATGAAGAGAATAGATAAGGGACCAGTTCGAGGAATATCCTTGAAACTTCAAGAAGAAGAGCGAGAGAGGAGAGATAACTATGTCCCAAAAGTACTTCTTCTGCTTCATTCTCTAGACCTCTGAGCTTGACGTCGAAGTGGCCCTAGACGAGCAAACGAGGGAAATGCTTGAAAATTATGTAAGTGTTTTGCTTATTCGTTAGGGGCTGTCTCTCCCAGTTAGGGCCATTTGATTGACTCAATTTTAAATTTGAATTATTTGATTTCCTTCTTTTGAAAAAATGATAGGTGTTTTCGATTTTGTACCATGTAAAACGTGTAATTTATTGATTTTAAATATATATATAAAATTTAAATATTTTTATGTCCACACGAATTTGACGCCCACTATTCTTTAATAGTGAACACCAAAATATTTAAATAAATGATTTTATACATTTTTAAAAGTAGTATTTATTTTATAATTAATATATCAATGACAATTACTAATTTTTGTTATTGTGAATTGCATTAATATGGCATGTTCACTATAGAGAGGGTTGACTACCTGCAACAGTACATGTCGTTGAAGTGGTATGTTAATTTTCATTGCTTGAAATCTTTAATATCTCATTTTGATCGACATTAGTCTAATTTTCTAAGTAATTAGTAGGGCGATTTTTGTCAATAAAGTCATAAATTAATATGTTCTTTAAAATTGTTTAAAAATTATAAAAATGATTTTTAATCAAAAATATTATATAAATCAAAAGTTATAAAGTCAAAAAAAGTCAAAATTTATTTTTTTAGGTCAATAAAGTCAAAATTTTATTGATTTTTGATTTATTAATTTTTAGAGTTTTTGAATAAAATAATAACGTGTATGCCGTATTCAAATCATAAAGGTCGTTGAAAAAATTAAGACTATTATTAGAAAATATCCTAGTGAATTTTCTATCAACTCACGAATTTTCTAACAACAGCTTTTTATTGAGTATTTTGTCTAAGAAAAATTTTGAACTTACAATTTTATCATTTTTATTAATATTTCACAGGTGCTACTGTAAAAATATTTGATTTTCTCATTCCATTCACTGACTCTACGATCAATGAGGTCACTAATGCTTAGTCGAATATGATTTTCTCAGCATAAGTTAAACAGTAAATTTTACACAACTTGTTTGAGGGTATAGGATATCGTTTTACTTACTTCTATGTAAAAGTGTAGAAAATTTATGTTAGGTTACTTGACCGAAGCTATTTTTGAGTTTTTAAAATGCATTTTTTATAGCTTTGGAAAAGTTGGTTTGATCTAAGGAATCCATATGAATATTATGAATACACTAATAAATTTCTTGCATAAAAAATAGAAAATTTTATTGAAATTGGCTAGCTTCCCAAAAATAATTCTGGTCAGAAAGTGAAATGGACTTGGAATTGTTGAATATTATTGTAAAAATTTTATTGAGGTAAAAAATAACTACAATTTTGATGGAAATAGAATTTTAATATAAAGATGCTTAGAAGTAATCTATTAAAATGAACTACGGAGCTATTTATCAGCTATATTATGTCAATATTGGATTATAAATTGATAAAGATGACAATGAAAACTTACTTCATAGTAAAAGACGCAGCAAGCATATTCAAAAATTGTATTTCAGTAACAATTTATAGAAAATTAGAAAGTATCTGGAATCTAGATTTTCTGTAAATAAGTTTTTTTTCTATTAAAAAGAGAAAAACAACATATTTCTACATGCATATACGCTATTTGAAAAAAATATCCTTCCACATCAATATTTATTCAAAAAAGATTTGATAAAATTATTATCTATAGACCGAAATTTTTAATCTGAAAAAAATTTTAATTACATAGCCACGCAGCATTAAAAAAAATTTTTAATATAAAAATTTTTCGTGAAGTCAAAAAAAAGTCAAAATTTTGAATTTTTAAAGTCAATAAAGTCAATTTTTAGGTCAAAATTTCGTATTTATAAAGTCAAAAAAATCGCCCTAGTAATTAGGCATTGCAGCGAGCTGTGGCCAATTCTATGCTTTGTTGAAATGATCTATTTCGCAAAGGTCCCTGAGTCACATCGTATTCTGATTTTACCTATAAATCCTTTGCTAATTCTTTCGACCCCTTCGTAGGTTTTAGAGTGGATGGACATGAATTTATGTCATGTTTGTATCTCCAATGCATCTAAGAGTGGTAATCACTGTGAAATAAAGATTCATAATAAAACTACACTTTGAAAATTAACGATGCTCTCTTCCATCACGTTGGCATTTGCCTGTTGTAGACACTTCATTAGCAGGAGGAGAACGAAAGACGAAAATTTCGAATCTTTAAAAGCCGACGCATGGAACTATTTTCTGGCCCACGTGACGTTGTGTAGACTACATAAATTTATAATAATCCTGTCAAGAGGGGTTATTACTAGTTCTTGTACTATCAATTAATAATTTGAGAAATAAAGCCGCCTAATCTGCAATAACTACAATATTTTAATAAGGACACGATCAAAGTCATCAAAGGATGTGTTCTAGTATTCCCAAGCGCACTAAATGTTCACAGTCTGCTCTAAGGAGAAAATGCTGGGATAGAGAGCACAAACAAACCTCAGTGTTCTCCACAAGCATCACCCTCTCCCCAAACGTAGTAACAAGCTCTCCATAGTTAGTATGACAGCGGACCTGACATATGGAAGACCCAAACCTTTATGTACAACGACTTGGGAGGAGTAGTGTACTGCGTAAGGTCGATCCAATCTCCCAACGAACTCATATATTCGGCCAGAAGTTGGGAGTAGCTCGAAAGCCATTCTATCTCGGCTGCAGATAGATTTCTCCGCTGATCCTCTCCCACAAGTCCCCCAAACCTCCACCGAATGTCTTTAATCCGCATTAGTCGGTTGTACCTAGGGTTATCAAGTCAGTCACATGTATGAGATGATACACCGTTTTCTCCGCATTATGATTGTGTGTTTGTATATTATTTGGGGGAATATCACGTGGTTTTGAGACTCGTTTTCCACGGACAATTTTCTACCAGTTTAACGGAATATTACATGTCTTCTTCGTTTTTTCTATATAGTGACTTGATTTCCTCAAAAACCTTCTCCATTAGCTTTTCCTGTTTATAAGATTATGGTTTACATTGTATGGTGGTAGCAGAGTTTTGTGGGATCTATCTAGTTCTTTTATTAGTTCTATTCCGTGGTCACACATCAACGCAATTTTAAAGTTTGTTTAATTTTTAAATTTAAATTTTTTAGACAATTATGGTTAATTTTAGGGAAATAAGAATTATTTAAATTGTTTTATCAAAGAAAATTATCCAGTCCGAGATCCCGGGGAAACTTAAACTTTGGATAACAAATTTCTTAAGTGGACGAAGCGGACGTGTACGCCTCGGAGGACTGAAATCAGTCTCACGTCTTCTCCAAACGGTGTCCCCCCAAAGATCTCCTTTATCCCCGCTTTATTCAATTTATACCTGCAGACCTCCCGACACCGGAATCCAATAACGATGTTCTACTCACATATGCGGACGACATTGTTTTGGCCTTGGCGTGATCGGGATATACTAAATGCTACAGAAAGATTACAAATTAACCTGGACCGACTCAACGCCTGGGTAATGAAGAACTGACTCACGATAAATTCCAGAAAGTCGGTCACGTCTATGTTTACTTCGGACAAAAGGTTGGGGAAGATTACTACCAAATGTCAGAAGATCCTAAGCGTGACAATGAATACACACTTATGTTTGTCACCACACGTGGCAAACATTGTTCTGAAGTGCGAGAAGAGGATCAATGTATTAAATGTTTATCTGGAATATGAAAGACAGGTACCCACCCGGTCTTGATGAACATTTACAAGCAATACATCGAACAATGCTTCTCGTACGCGTGTGCTTCGTGGTGACCTTCATTATCATGGACGAATTCAAAAGAAGGCTTTCAAAATGACGGAGCGGTGGTCTTGTGGGAGACACAGAACTGGACGACTACTCTGGAAGGCCCTCATTAAACAAAACCCGGCATGCGGGAAGATGGCCCTGCAAATACAGTCAGCCGCCTGTACGAGCTTGTGTGGGTACGAGGGAGAGCATCGGGAAAGAATGAGGATTTTAAGGAGCGCATCGGGATCACGTGATAGTTAGTTTTGGTTTTACCGTGGTCTTGGGTGTTAATAAATAAAATTGATGCACGATCGCTACAAAAGACTTATCAAGTTATGGTTCCTTCTACCTTCTACCGGTTGTGCATTATGTAAGCAGGTAATGAATTTTCAGACTTGCCAAGATTTGAATTTGACTTCCTGGAATTGTGTTCAACATCGAAGGAGCTTATATGATTTCTCTGGTCACTGATTATTTCATGAGGTCCAAGAGGGACAATTATGGTTACTAATGAAAACAGAGACAGGTTCATAGCGTATCCGACGCTTGTTTCGACACGACGTATATTCTATTCTATGTATTCTATGTCTCCCGTGTCCATCATTACTACTGGAAAAGAGGAGTGAGGGGTATATTATGTCACATGGGCGGCGCGTAACGCATAGGCAGCCTGTTACATTTTTTCGACCTTGAAAAGGTCTTTTGATTATCCGACATTATTATTAATGTCGGATCACTGGGTCAAAAAGAAAGAAATAAAAGTTCTCATCTAACTAAGCGATCCCAGACCGACAAAAGTGAGGATGAGTCCCTCATTGGATTATCCGACATTTAATTTTGTATATCCGATTTATATCGTGATTTAATCCTGTTAAATTAGTTTTTTATTCATAAATGTTATGATTATAAAGATTTTATTTTTTATAGCGGTAAACCTAGATTTCTAGCGTGATTTATAGCATGGAAGATTATTTTGTTGCAATGGCTTCTTACAAGGGTTTTGTGAAAGATTGCGTTGAATATCAAACTTTAAAAGATGCTTTGCATGATAAATTTCCCGAAAATCTTCCGAGGCACCGAAAATATAGGCTTGTAAAGAAGATAGAGAATTTTTCTATTATCAATGACAGGTATTGTAAATTTGCAATAATTTTAGACTGTATCTTAAATCAACTGATTCCAAGTTAGTCATATCCCTGGATAATGAAACCGAAATGGAGCATGTTGCGAAATCGTTGCACGAGTTTTCACACGGAGGAGTCAATAAAATTGAGTATGAATGTCGACAAAGATACTTCACTGTAAAGAATGAGATTATCAGAAAAGTCATTCGAAATTGTGAAGTCTGCAAATTTTCGCGTCCTTTAAAAGTTCGTGATTTTTTATAATTGTAGATTGGAGATATAAATCACCATGTGTTTGCTTCTTCTCCAAATGAACGTTTTCAGGAGATCTAATAGACCTGAAAAAATTTTCAACATTAAATGAAAATTTCAAATGGATTTTAACGGTCATTGACATATATCGGTGGTTTTTTTTTTAATTTATAGATTCGCTTTTGTACGACCACTCTATAATAAGTCTGGTAAAGAAGTATGTGAAAACTTAAGATCTTTGTTCCGCCTGAATGGGCCATGTAAATTTCTTCAGTCGGACAATGGTTCTGAATTTAAAAATCAAGAAATAACAAAACTTTGCGAAGATTTTAACATTAAGCAAATTCACGGAAGGCCTAACAATCCACGAGCACAAGGAATTGTCGAAAGATTTAATCAGACGATCACGAGGAAGTTGTCAAAAATGCTGGATAACAGTGAAAAAAAGTGGCTTGATAAATTAGAAAGTGCTGTCTACAGTTACAACATATCGGTCCATTCATTTTCTAACGAAAGTCCTTTCGAAAGATATCGAGGAATTAAGGGAATAAATTCAATAATTAATGGTTATACTTATATCATTATGACTTAGATAATTTAAGTGATGAGTGTGCGATTCCAGAACAAATTGACGATTTGGTTAATTGTTCGACTCCAGAATCTATTGAAAATTCACGTAGTTTGATTTAAAAAATTTATATCTAGATAATTCCCAGTCAGATAATTTGTGTCCGAATGCGAAGAGATTCAACTTCGAAATTAAATCGATTGAAGAAAATTCAATTATTACAAAGCTATGAACAGGAAAATGAATGTTCATAATAGTAAATATACTTTTAACATGGGAGATAAAGTATGAATCAAAAACATTAATAAATAGGTTCGGGCTAAAAAGGACTTTGGAACAAATCCCTCATTGCGACTGGATAAGTTTGAGTCTCAGTATTATCCAGTTGCAGAAATAATTAATATTTTATCGAATAATCGCGTGGAGGTAGTTTTAAATAGTTTAATTTGATAGATAAAAAATTCGAAAGGAGAAATATCGACTGTATTAATGAGTAGACTAAAAAAAGTTACTTAAATTTAATTTTTTGTGGTTAATAAATCATTTATAAAATTAATTGAAGTTAATCTTGGTTCAAGGTTAATGTAACAGGCTGCCCATAGGTAACGCTTGGCCCATGTGACATATTAACTTTAAGGAGATAAAGAAATTTCTGAATATAACTATTTCACCACCTCAACCGTCCAACTAATTAACACTTAAACAAATAAGTTTCTCAGTTCCACGATCGCTGTTGCAGACCAAGTCTTTCTAAGACAGTTGTTTCAATCCCTAATGTAGGAGAGCTAATGGACGCTTCCAGAGGAAGGTGAGTAACATACTCCACGCTAATTGAACTACGAAAAAGGGACAGAACATAAGAAGAAAATTTCTTAAAAATAAGAGAATTAAAAAGAATGAAATAACGTTTTTATTTATTATTTAAAATATTTCCAGAAATAACTAAAATATTTAAATTTAAATTCAGAAAAACAATTTAATTTTTGCTTTCTTGTGGAATGCTAATATACCTTAAAAGATTATTATCATCAACGAAAGAAGTTAACAATTTTCATTAACCTCAGCTTTGCCCGATCTTAAAGGACCACGTCGTAGCAAGCATTAAATCTGGAAGAGGTGGAGACGGAAATAAATTTACCGGGGGAATTGGAGGAAAAGGGGGTTCTGTTTATGTAGTGGGGGACAATAAAATGTGCTCACTAAAAACCCTATCAAAAGTGGTTTCACTCCCGGGGTCACACAGCAAGTTTACTAAATCTTATTTCAAGGTACAAATGCACAGTGGGGATCCCCGGCAGAGACTTCACTATCAACGTTCCCCTCGGAACTGAATTACTGCATGGGAATGAATTGTTGGGTATCAATAATTCCATAAATTAGGGGAAATCAAATATAACGGACAGAAAGTGCTCATTGCGGAGGGAGGTGAAGGTGGAAACGTGAAAAATGGTTTTGCAGGTAAAGCTGGAACAAGGAGAGCTATTAGTTTTAACTACAAGTTCATCGGGGACCTTGCTCTTGTTGGGTGAGTCGTTTTTTAATCCTTAAGTTTTCCAAACGCGGGTAAGTCCACTCTGTTGTCCGCCATAACCAGGGCTAAGCCAAGGATTGCGGATTATCCCTGTTTTATGTGTCCTTGATTTTTAGTTACCACAATTTGTCCTCAAATGGGGGTCGTTGAGTTTGCTGATGGAAGAGAGCTGGTCGTGGCTGACCTTCCTGGTCTGGTAGAGGACGAGATGGCCGCCCATTTCTTAGGAATGGCTCCTCAGCAGAGATTCCTGAAGCATTTATCCCGTGTTAAAGTTATTCTCCACGTGGTCGACATTGGGGATTCCGACTTCATGAAAATTCGAAATATTATTCTGCGGTGGAAACCATGCTTTTAGCTGAGAAGGTGATTGGGGAATTTGACGATTCGTTCTTGAAAAAACCCAGGTTTTTGGTCGTGAACAAGATCGATACTGACCCTGAGTTTGTCCGAAGGGAGAAGTTGTTGGAGTTTGTGCGAGGAATGCCGGGTTTGGGTGTTTGTGACATTGCAGAGTCTTTCATGGGAGTGGAGGAGTCTCTGAGGCCTAAGACTGAGTTTGCATTCAAGGAGGTGTTTGAAATATGCGGGAAGAGTGGTGGAGGAACCAAGGAGTTGATGAAATGTGTGAGGAGACTGATTGATGAGATTTATTGTGTCAGCGATAGTTTGCACCACCAACTTTTGGAGTTGCAATTAAAGGAGCACAATGTCACTAAATTGGTGTGATTTAATGTATTTTTGGCTATTGCCTTGAATAAGCGTTTATTTAAAATTTAGTAATAAAATGCGAATGTAGTAGGTTAAAGGTGGTTTCTCACAGGTGATATGGGATGGAATTGAGTCCGGTTCTTCTGGTAGAGGCTTTCCTTTCCTCTGTGTTTTATCTTTTCTAGTTCTACTGGAGGGGTTTCAGTTGATCCATTTATCTCAGGTGACGCCCAGTACCAGGATGGAATTAAAAAGGATCATTTGCTCTCCTTCACTTTATTGTAGAGTTATCCTACAATTTGGCTGTCGTCTATTAGTTTTGATAATTTAATTGTTAGCCCCCGAATAAATAGATGGATCCTCTTAAATGCCGGCCAGGCATTAGGGGTCTGTTGATTAAGGTGGATCAGTTGGAAGAAAAATCTTGAATCAAGTAGCTACATGACACCACATGCCACCTGTGGTCGACTGTCCCCTAAGAGATATAAGACGTAAATCGTTTTCTGTGTTAAAATTGTGTTAGAGCTTGAAAATTAATATTAAATTAATTTTATCTTTAAATTTAATTTTACAAAAAATTAAACCAAACTGGCATATAGGCGTGACTTTTTAAACCAATTTAGCAAATATTTTTTCAAATTTACGGTTTTAATCAATTTCTCAATAATCCTAAACATAGAAAAACTCTCAGAGCTGCATGTCATCTAGTAACCCCTTGCTAGGCAAATACGACTCGACTCAGATTGCCCTGATGGCCGAAGAATGCCTCCTAGTCACTCCGTTGGATCAAGTTACGGGGCATGCGACCAAGAAATTCTGTCATTTACTGGAAAATATCAAGAATGGTGGACAGTCTCATTTATATTCCACAGGTTCAGCTCTCCACCGGGCGTTCAGTGTCTTCCTTTTCAGCGAGGATCGCAAATTACTCATGCAGCAACGGGCCATGGCTAAAATTACTTATCCTGGTGGTTTTTTATTTAATAGTCTGGTCTCTGGACTAACACGTGTTGCAGTCATCCTTTGAATCTTCCATCTGAGCTAGAAGAGGCTGAGGCTTTGGGAGTCAAATGTGCCGCTATAAGAAAGCTCAACCATGAGTTGGGGATCAATGCGGAAGATGTTATATTTTTGTAATAATCTCAGGTTCCCTTGGAGAAGTTTAATTTTATTGGAAGAATAAAATACATGGCTGAAAACATACCTCAGGATGACACGTGGGGGGAGTTTGAAATCGATTATCTCTTATTCATACAAACCACGTGCGAGGTGGTACCAAATTATAATGAGGTTATGGATTATAAGTATGTTTCACGAGATGAGGTCTCTCAGTTTGTTGGTTGGAACTCTTCTAATCCTTAGATTCACATAAGGTGACTCCGTGGTTTCGGTTAATCTACGAGAAGTTTCTCCTAAAGTGGTGGGATGACCTGGAATCCATTTCCAGTCATGCGGATTCAAACAACATTCACGATTTTTGCTAATTATTCTGATTTCCGCGGTTTTACCTTAAATGTCGACTATTTTCATTTTCTTGTGTCAAATCAATCACACTTGTTCGACTGAGGTTGGGTACACTGTGAGGTGATTACCATGCCTTACATGCGAAGACTGTCCTCACTAAAGGACTGCAGAAGGTGAATTTTATACGCGCGCTTGACTAGAATAGTTTATTATCCAAAAACAAACTCGTTACTAATTAAAAGAGATAAGATTAAGTCGCCAAAAAGAAAGAGAAGCCGAGAAAGAAGCGAAGTAAGTTTGTAGTCTGTTGAGGTCGACTATATCATCGAAAATATTGACAACTTGCACCACTATTACTTTAAACGGTGCAACAATCTTTCAATGGATCATTCAGATCCTCTAACTCTGGGGATAATTTGGATTTCAAACCATACGCCAGTTTAATGGAATATCTCCGCGTTTTCTCTAAGAGTTCCAGAGTTCCAACAAGAATTGGATTCTCGTTTCTTCTATAAAAATCTTTAACAATCCACGAATAGTCTTTCAACCTTTTGGAGTATATACCTCCAATGGTTATCCATCCGATAGAAGTGTTTGAATCAATGCATGCTAATTCGCATATGTTCTGTTCAATTATTCTTGGATTTCGAATGTCCATCGTCTTTTTGTAGAATATTGAAATCCCTGTCCCAGCGTTGGCACCGGGATGTCAAGGTATATCAATTGAACTGCATCCAGGATTATTGATACTTCCAGGTTTCTTTATTTTCGTCTCATTGATGATGAACACATCCATCGGAACTGTGCTGATAAGAGCTATCAGCTCCCGCCCGCTTTCGAACAAAGCGGCCATTAACCGGGGTAATCCTGGTTACTGATTTATTTGGTGGCTGTCCTCTTTTTTTAGGAGACCCACCAGTCCAAGTAAAAACTTGGCGTCCGTTTTCGTTTTGGTCACGTCAAGCTCATTCATTGTATCAATTCGAGATCGACCTGTAGTTGACCCAGTTCTTGAAATTGACAACGTCTGCATAGCTGAATGAGACATTTTCAGTTCCTCCGTCTGTACTGCAATTTCAGCTGTCTTCCTAACTGCTGGAACGTTCCAGCCTGCCCAAGGTTTTAACGCCGAATATTTTGTTCGACTTATATTCCCATTCTTTGAAACTGCTTTCAACAGTTTTTTCGCCAATAATTTCTTATTCTTCAGCTTTGAGGCTTTTTTTGCTATCTGACAGCCCCGATAATTTGCAAAGTGGCTCGTAGAGCAACAGTTGACACATTTCATCTTGTTAGAGTCCTTGCAATCCATGCTAGCATGTTCACATGACTGGCACGTGCAAGTGTATGACTAGGAGAGTTTATATACTAAGGTACCTCATACTGTCTTGAAGCTAAATGGGGAATAACCCCAAAGTATTTCTCATCTGTTCATTTCCGATTGTTATTTGGTCTGAAGACTGAGATAGTGACGTACACTAATCTCTATGACGGATGGAAACCTTTGTTTTATCGTGAGCATTGACGAGGTCGTGACTTCAGGGAACATCGGAATCAAAAGTTCTGAACAGAGGAAGGAGGTTTCGGTTGCATATAGGATGCGGGTTCGAATTTCGTTCGCCCAAAATTGAAAGAATTTGGAGGAACATTTCTAGGAAGCTGCACGTATGGGAATATAATTCTATGTGTGTTTCGTTAGGGAGACCGTCCTGCCTTTATTTTTGGTCACATCCTCCACTTTTTGACAAATTTACTTAAAATCTTCACAGTTGGGGGATTCCTAGCTTTCAAATAAAGACTGGAAGATTATTCCTAATTAACTCATCGAAGGGAGTTATGAAGACTAGAAAATCGTTGCCAGATTTGCTGAATGAGTGGTCATTGGACACAAATGGAATTGAAAGGTTCTCAATATATGCCTCCTTTTATTTCCGGTAATTCTGGAGGGACCTGTTAGATATTGGGAGGTCTCGGCTTTTCAAAATTGCTTTTTAAGTAAAAACGTATGGGGCCTCATGAAATGGTGGAGATTATTGGAGATGGTGTCTTGGAATCAATACTGCAAGACTAATGCGTCCCGTTCTCCATTCCCTTTACAATAACTAAGCGTTTAACATTACAAATGAACCGCAGTGTTCAGAGCCTCCATTTTTGGCCAAATTGGGTCTGAACCATGACGTTGGTGTATCCGACGTTTTTTTTATATCCTCTGGTTTTGATTAACTCATGAGTTCCTTAAAAAGGGGAAGAGAAGTTGTATCCACCAAGAGAAAATGAAGACGTTAAGCATACCAAAGTCATGTCATAGCGCAGCTTAGAATGTATGAGTAAGCAAAATGGTCTCATCAAATGGATCTTGATAACTCAGAATTGAAATTCGGATGGACACGAGGTTCATGATCAATTCGACAAATCTAAATTTCGAACCAATGGTCGGTGTAATTACAATCATGAAGATGGGGTCACATCTCGAACTGTTACGCTAGGCAAAAGTACCGCTGGATAGTTAAAACTCCTTTTAAAGGCTCAGTAAAACCATCCAAGCTGTCTTAGTTTAGATGATGTGGTCTTTATCATCTGGGGACCAATATACAGAGAGTTTCGAGCACATGTTCGCCAACCAGTATCAGAAGATTTGAAGAAATAGCGTCAGTGTTTTGGTAGTGGATCATTATTTGTACTGTAACAGCTGTAATTGACGGCGAATAAGTTAAAAGCACAGTAACCACTAAGCATCAATTATGTATCTGTGCCATATATCGAAATACATTTTGCATGGTCATGCTATTACCAAACCTCAAAATTATGCATAAAAGCCATAGGACATTTCAACACAGTCCACGTGCTATAGATGGGAATATCAAGCCAATATTGACCTACCAAATGTTTCGTGGTCGATGGCCATTTCCCTTTCTTCCCTCCACAAGTTAACCACCGCAAGAAAGCTAACAATGTAATCGGCCCAAATTCCGAGTCACCTCCTGAAACACTTCTGGTATAACTAAAACGTGGATCTGCAATGGCAGCCAACCTTCCGGTGGAATATCTCCAATAGCCCCTAAATAATACAAGACTTCACTAAACTAGGAAGTCCTACCAAAAAAAGAAAATACGAAAACCCCAAAAACCTAACAAAAAATCAAATTATATTTCCTGGTAATTAGCCCTTCTATAATATCGAAGAGAGAAGTAAGTGACCACAACGATAATAAGAACTCCCACCATCACAGACCCAACAACCAAGGGAACGTAGCTCGCCTTCAACTTAGAGGGGATACAATCAATTGCTAAACTCACAAAACAGCCAAACCGTTTCCCACAAAGTCCCGAACATCGTCATGTCGAAACATCTGCAGTTTCACGTTATAAAACGTCACGGAAAACCCCTTAGAAAAGTTCACCATCTGATTCCGGCAGAAAAAGTAGTCCCCCATCTCAGAATTCCCATAAGTGGCATTAGTCCGAGCATTCCCGTAGGCTGCAAACATGAGCGAACAAACTACGAGTATTGAGGACAGTATCATTCACGTGGTAGCATCCATACTCGCTCATGTAAGCTGTAAAACTAAGAGAAAAGTTATCCGAGCTCAATGTGAGTGTGATGTCGTTGCTGGTCTGGTTGGTCCCAGTGAAAGAGGCTGTCCTGGGGAAAACATAGTATTCGTTCTATTGTAAGCATTTCATATACCTTTCCTTGTGCAGTATACGTGACATTCACGATGGCGCTGAGAATGGCCTCCACTTTATTGTTTCTTGCAAAAGTCCAGAGAGGAACGGTCGACGGAGTAGATTTGGTGGAAACTGAGGTGGTTGTGGTTGTTTTTGTTGTAGTGGATTTGGTGTAGTGGATTTGTTGTGTGGATTAGTTGTAGTGGATTGGTTGTAGTAGGATTGGTTGTAGTAGGTTTAGTTGTAGTTGTCTGAATGGTTGTCGCCTGGGTAATTTTGGTAGTTGGCTTGGAGGATGCTAAATTTAAAGACTATCCATCTTACTTGTGCCTGCTGAATTCTTGGTAGTGGAAGAAGTTGAATTCGGTTCTGTACTTTCAGTAAGAGAGAATAAAGAAAAAAGAATGACTAAAGTAATAAAGGACAAACAACCCACTAGCATAGACATTAGAATAGTTAAGTTTATTTTTTTATTTTTATAATAAATTATTATTTTTTATTTTTTTTATTTTTTAGAAAATCCGGGTGGCATAGCGGTTAGGTGTCTGGCTAAAGTGACTTAGGTTACGGGTTCGATTCCCGCAGCTGTTCACCTGGTGGAAGGTTCCACGCATCTACGATGCTAAAAGGGCTTGACGAGTAACGCCGTCATCAGTGGATACGCCGTCATCTGGATTGTCTAGAAAGGACCCACACACAAGAAAATGAAAAAAAAGTGAAGATCATTCCCTCGTTCTACGATTAGTTAAAATTAACTGTTTTTTACTTAAATAAAGTGTGTGTCTTGCCTATGCGGAGCTATAAATATTATGGCTCTCGTGAAAAGGCTGTTAATATTATTTTTGTTTAAAATTAACATTATTAGTAAGTATTAAACAAATGAAGTTTGCAATGTTAATTCATTCGATAAATTGATTTATTGAATTCAAAAACAAAATATTCTTGTAGACTAGGCTGTGGTTAATTTGATTGTTTAGTTAATTAGTTTTCGCGGTTTTGACAATTTACGGTTTGAGGACTGTATTGAAGAATTCTTGTGAGTGTGCCAATCAAGCATATGCATTCAATAAGTAGTGTACTGAAGAGTTCATCGCGGCTTCAACTAACTTGAGGAGTTGACATGCAGTGGTTTGAGGATGTCTCATTGGATGAGGAAAAACAAAGACGACCGACTTTTTTCTCCTTTAGCTTGATTCATTCCCATGTAACGTCAAGCATACCCTTTTCTCTCCCAGAGTTTACCAGGGCCGAAGATGTGAGTACTTTAGAGAACCCGTGTCTTCTTGAGTAACCTGGATATACGGAAATAAATTGTATTGCTGAACTTTTCCATCTTCTTTGTAAAGACGATTCTAAACCATCCCAGGTTAGAGCGATCGGTGAAATCCCCACCTTGGCCTTGTGAAGTTTTCGAGTTTACTAGGCAATAGTTCATTTTTGTGGAGGGTTTTTCATTCCAACAGACTTCAAATTACCCGAGTAGCAACTTCAAGATTTCATCAAACTTTTTGAATAGAAAAATATCCGCTTCATTCTACTTTGAGCTTACTTTGAATGGCCCGTACCCATTACGATTTCAGTAACTGTTTGTGTTGAGTGGTCCTTTGATTTTTTGACTTCTTGCGGTGCAAATATGACCAAATTCATCCTGTCTTCAGTATAACCAGAGTTTAGCATCCTCTCACACAGAGATGCTGGATGATCAAATCTTCGTCGCGTTGTGTGGGCATTTGGGATCGGCTTCTTATAAAAACGTATTCTCTCTTGAAAAAATGGAGCATAGTCTCAGATCGGAGAGATATTCCTACTCATAAGTCAAGTTGAGGACCCCCCCATATCAAGGGAGTTGTTTTCTGTCGACTTAGTGTTTGAAAGAATGTTTTCTTTAATTGTTGACGTGGGGTAATTAATCTGGTACTGTTTCGTGGAGTTATGAGGATCATAATCCGGGAGTGTTAAAACTTCATTATGATGAACACGTGGGGGTTTCTTTTAGAATTCAGAATATATAATTTCTGCTTTTAGCGACACTTTTTGACGAAGAAACTAAAAGCTACTAAGAAACCATGATTTCAAGGATTTTGTCTATTCAGGAGTGAAAATGTCATCTTTTCACGAAAATTCAAGCCTAGATGATTCAAGGACAAATTTCCTCGGTCAGTCCAGAATTACCCAATGAACATAAATAATAGGAGTATGGCGCAGCCTTCTAGCCAATCCGAGCCAATTCCGAGTGACTTCTTCACGGGTTATTCCCGGTGAGGATTCACGAGCCCGCACGTCCTTTATTTTAATTATTTAACAACCCAAGACGCGTAAAACCAAACTATTATCACGTGATCCTGATTATTTCGTCACATGGGTGGCTAGATGCCTATGGGCAGCTTGTTTTATACGTGTTTTCATGATGGTAACAAGATATCAATTGCTAGATTTAACGAAGAATTTATTAAAAATTTATTGACAATAAATATTATTTATTAACTATGGGAGAGAGCGGCTGCTGACATCACGGAGTAAGCGTTTCCGCGGAACAACTGCGATACCAATTCGTTGCTTCAGCCAGACCGCTTAAAAGAATTTATTTAAAAAAAAGAACAATTATTTTTTTAAGTCTTGACATTAAGACCGACACAATATCCCTAAGGGCGTTTGTGATAGTAGAGCCGGAAGTGCTCCAATATCCTTTTACCATAGGATGGATAGCGCTTATATCACTAGCCATTCTAGAGGAGGGTGCCTGCCTTCTCCCCTGTAGTACCTTCTCAGTAGTCTTTTGATGCAGGGCATCTGGAATGGTTCGCCCTGTGTCCCTCCTCGCCACAGTTCATCACTTGAGAGACTTGACTTTTGATTGGCAAGCCTTCCGCGAATTTGGACGCCCGCAATTCAAGTACTTCTCTTTATAAGTCCACCGGGAGCTGGTGTGGCCAAATCCTTGGCACTAGAGCCTTCTTGATGTGTTCCAGTACATCATCACGAAGTCCAGAGGGACTCCGAAAACTAGCACTAGTGAATCCGAAGCCCTTAGGAATGACCCGTGAATATGTATGTGCCCGGGCCCAAAAAGTGCCTTAGTATTGATCTCAGCTTCGAAAACTGAAGCGTCGCCTTCATTCCCGAATCCCAGCAACAAGTGGAATTCTCCGCGTTTGATACTAACTCTTCCTTTGGCATAGGTAGCCAGAGTACCTTATGTCGCACATAAGCTTAACGACTCCCACCTTCGCACCTCTAAGCGGACTAAGTGTAGTTAGTCCACTCCAACCTGATCTAAACTTTTCTGTCTTTTCTTAAGAAAAGTCTAAATTAAATCAGAATTAAACTTAAAACTTATCGTTTCTAAGTAAAAAATGTGAGGCCTTTTCACGTAACTCGTTTTTTTGAGTACTTATGTCCTCAAAATCAATTCCACATAAAGCCTGTTTAATTTGTTCATATTCGAAAATATCTCTGATAAACTCCTTAAACTAAGACATGATGAATCACTAAAGCTATGCTGTTAAAATTAGGTTAGTCATTTAATAAATACAGTGGAGTTATTTTTTATTTAGAATTAATGAATTATTTAAATGTTTTTCTTATAAGAGTTACAAGAAAACTTAACTTTTTAACTTTAACAACTTTATTAGCAAGGAAAATTAAAGAGGGAGTTAGTTGGCCTCATGCCGCAAGTTCCATTTTTTATGTTGGCATCTCTTATCGACATTACAAGCAAATTTTCATCTTCATATAGGTTCTCGTCGAGCCTTTGTGTAGGCAATTTTGACCCTGCTCTCCTCGATTTTGCGAGAAGCAAGATAAAACGCTCTTTGTATGCACTGTAATACATCCTTCCAGTCCATAGAGGAGTGATTGAATGATCGTACGTGAAAAAATAAATAAAAACATATCCGTTTCGAGTCTCAATTTCCTCATACACAAGATCGCATGGTGGGCTTTCTTCCTTTTGAGTTTAAAACCGCACAATGTACTCCCAGATTTATCAAAAACTGTTCCGAGATACTTCAGGGAGCTCACAATGTTGATTCCGCGTAGGGAGCCTTGCTGATTTACTTTACCATTTCGACCGAAGAACCTCATTGCGTTAGATTTTACTTCTGACAGTTGCAATAACAAGTGATGGCTAATTACCTTTGCATTCCATATAAATCGTGAGAGGGAGTGTGCTTAATCAAGTGATGCAATAATTACAAGAAATTCATATTATGTAGTATATATCTGGTTACCATGGAAATACGTAAAAAACAAGCTACCCATAGGCTTCAAGCTACCCATTTGACAATTTTAACAAGCCTCATCTTTTACCCTGTGTTCTTCTCTTGTGCCCGCGCATGAACTTACATAGCTGACTGATTTTTCAGGGCCACATTTCCGTGATCTGGAGTCTAGTATCAAAAGGGCCTCCAGAGGAGTCTGTCCGGTTCGGTGATCTCCACAAATCTAACGCTCCGTTACTCTGAAAGCCCTCTTTTGCATTTCCTCGATTTTCTTCATCTTTGTTCAAGATATGGACGGTCCCCACGAGGCACATGCATATGAGAAGCATGGCCTCAGTGTACTATCTGTACAAGTTACCGGGACCGAGTGAGTACCACTCTTCCATGTTCCCGATAAACTTTTTAATAAGTTCAGTTTCTTCTCGCGTGGTGTCAGACAGAGATGCTTATCAAGTGTCACACCCAAAATCCTTTGAAATCTGTAGAAAGGGATGCCGACCTTGTTTAACTTCAAGGTGACTGTCTTTGTTCCCAATCTTTTGTCAGAGGTAAAAAAAGGACGTAGACAATTTCTCTGCATTCACCATGAGCCGGCTTTCCATTATCCAGGCATTAAGGTTAACTTGCATTCTTTCTGTGGCCTTCTGGATGTCCGATCACGCGAAGCCAACACAGTATCATCCTCATAGGAGAGTAGAACCTCATTATCCTATTCACGAGTCGGGAGATCGGCCAGAAAGAGGTTAAACAGAGCAGAGGATAAAAGAGATCCTTGGTCCTCCAAGTTTCAGTATAAACCGTATTAGTGCCTGTTTCCATAATAACGGTATCACATTTTTGTCAATCGAATCGATAAAAATTGACGTTAGGTAAGTCCCCCGTCTCCAAGATTTTTAATAAGACAACCGGAATACCGTCTGAGAGTATGTTGTTTTTGCGGAATTTGTGTATTCTTCACCTCTCCGAAAAGAAGAGCTGTCGAAACTCTAAAAACGACAAGAAAATGGAAAGTTTCTTAGAGCTACCTCACCTGGAGACGATGTCCTTAATGGTCGACAGTTTCCTATATGGTTGCGAAGCCTGAGTACTATCTTAACTTACCCATGGTTATCCTTCATATTAAAATAGTTAGCAAATAATTATGTAACTGATAACATAATCTTCATCTATTTCAAATATAAAGTGACTGATATTCCCGGCCACCGAGGTAGGAACCCTTTTCTTCAAGGCCCCCTGAAGCATCCAGATTTACCTTAATAATTATGTTAATTTAAATATTCTAAATTCTTCATCTAATAAGAAAATATCAGAAATAAAGGTTAAAAACTAACCTCACAGAATTAATCTTATCTGCGGTTTCGGTAAAATGCCGTGTTCACTAAAGATTCGTTTGAGATGGCGGTCAAATTCTTTATTTGATTTTAAAATTAAAATAAAATTTCTATTTGAAGACTGTTTTTTTAATATTAGATTAATTATTAATTATTTATTAAAAAAATAAATTCAAAAAATTAAATAATATTTGCATCACATTTTATATAAATAATTAATTTTGATATTCAGTCCGTCACGTTACGTTTGTTTAATCTAATTTTAAGAATTCAAATAATGGGGGATCAAAAAATTGAGGAAACTAAAAGCTCGGAGGAAGTTGATCTCCAAACACAAAATATCCCTGGCTGTCCTTGGATGGATGGACATTCCTATTTGGAAGGACTTGACGGGTTCATTATCCAAGTAATCAAAGACTGGACAAGGAAATAAGATTATTTTACGAATACATGAAGCCCACAAGAGAAGAGAATAAAATGAGACAGTCCATCGTCACAAATATTAAAAATGCCATACAAGATTGGTGGCCTTCCACACGTGTCGAAGTCTTTGGGAGTGCGATTATTGGTCTGGCATTGCCTAGGAGGTAATCTCCAAATTTAAGAACTTAGTGATATTGACGTGGTCCTCTTCGATAATTGGTCGATCCCTCCCTACGAACAGATAAGTGACTGCATGTACTCTCACAGGATCCCTAAGGATGTGCAAATAATCGACACGGCAGCGGTATTTCCGGAAATAATTTGAAGGTCCCAATCGTAAGGGTCACTGATCGACATACCGAGATTCAAGTGGACATTTGCTGCAACCAAAACAACGGTCTAAGGAATGCCTGCCAAATAATGGGGTACATGAATACGTACGACGAGTTGAAATATCTGGTCCTCGTTTTAAAATATTACCTCTCGTGTCTAAACTTGAATGAGGTCTATACCGGGGGGTTATCTTCCTATGGTCTTACGATGCTGATTGTCAACTTTTTGCAGGTCCACCATTTCGTTTGAATTGCAGAATTTTAGGCCTTGTGAGTTTAAACCTTTATCGGAGAACCTTGGCGTAGCTCTTATTGAGTTCTTGCATACATTTGGCGGTATTTTTGACAAGACCAAAAGTGGACACCACGTGGCTAATAATTATTTCATTCATGGGAGGTACAATTCATTCCGAATCTGTGTTATTGATCCCCTCGATAGAAGTTGATTATGGCTTACTTTAGGCAACAACATTACGAAGGGGTCCTTTAGGATTGGTGAGATCTTCAATAATTTTTTGAAAATGTATCGTTATCTCTCGGAGAATGTTAAACCAGACTCTAAGAGGGTTGAACCCTGCTTTCTCTCCAGACTTTTTAAGGTGGAAGAGAGTTTGGTTGAATTTCGAAAATTGGTTAAGAAATATTATGCTTAACTTTTTTGAATTTTTTTGCTTTCACTTGAATTACTTTATTGGACATTAGCCTAGTGTTAGGGCGATTTTATTATCTCGAAATGTGTGCTTAGCTCATGTTTTTCTTTTTGTAAGCGTGGACAGGATGACGGTCTTAGAGACTGAAGTTCTGAACAAATGGACGTAGCGTAAAGTTGAAAGAACTTGGGGAATCATCTATTTCAAGTCTCGTCGAGTCCTAAGTTGGGAGATCATCTGATTTTGAAGGATCATTTGTTTCGAACCCCAACCAGTAGGAGACAGAAAGAACTAGGAGGATCACCCGTCTGCATAGGATGCTAGCTGATGGAAAATATTAGTCACCATCCTAGATTCCATAGTACTTAAAGGCTATAGAGCGATTGTAAGTGACATGAGTGAAGGAAAAATTAACAATTTAAATCAAGTTTTAATTTTATCTGATCTACCGAAAGCTAATTTTTGACAACAAAAATTTTCCGTATAAACTGATCCAAAGCTATAATCTCATTTTAAGTCGCTCTTTGATCCGAGACGGGATTATTAAGAACATTCGAGAATTAATGGTTAACTAATAATTCCCCTGTTCCTCCTCAAGACTGGCATATCCAAGGAACTCCAATTTGAGCCAGGCGAGATTATAATCCCCGAACATTGGAATACCTGTTGCTTTCTTCTATCCAAAATCTCGCGTATCCGATGTCCACTGAGTAGGAGAAGGAGAACCAAGAACTAAATCAATATGAGACATTCACACCACGCATGATTCGACTGATGTCCACACCCTTATGATCTTGAGTCCAATATTCCAGAAGAGCTAATCCATTCTAGTCTCCCATTTCCAACCCTGCAAGACGCTCAATCATTTCAACAAATTCTATTGTATTTGGTTCTGGCCCTCGGGACGTTGCTTGATTGACAGTTTTAACCACAACAGCTGTCTGTAATCCTAAAGTAAATTCAAGGACATTTCAACCACAATTAAGCTGTCAATAACATCAGTCCAAATCAACAGTCAGAATATCACCAATAATTAACATTAAGGCTGCAATAAAGACATCTCCACGGAAGTTGGCCATTCAAAGCGTGTAAGTAAAGCTATTTCAATGTCTTCAATAGCGGATTTACCGATTGGTCGACTGCTCCAGAGGATTGGAAAAAACGAAACAAATAGTTAAATGGTGACGTATGGATGTCTCGCTCACTTTTTTGTGACTAGCCACAGAAAATAGTGGATATACAATGTTCCGGAACGAGGAAGTGTAAGATCTTAATGGATACATGGTTGAAGTGGGAATTGTGAACGATTATGAGATGGAGGGTAAGGGTAACCCCCACCGACATAAATATAGGTTTGTCACACCAGAAGGTTTGTGGGAAACTGAAATTGACATGGGAATAATTGACGAAGCCCGTGCTGTTGAAAGATGTTGTTGCTTGATAGTCTGAATGATCAAATTGAGGAAAGGGAAACCCAATCCACGACGACCAAAACTATTTACTTGGAAGAACCTGAAAGTGTGAGTAGGCCAGGCTCAAAGAAGAGACGAATTGACGCTACATCAATTCATTTTGTTAATTGACTATTACTGTTTGAACAGAGTGGCACGAAAAAATATCATTTGCTCTCCCCCAACTGACAGGAACGGACATTTACTTTTCATGCTGTTTCTTGATGAACCTGCTTCTGTGGCAGTGGAAACTGGATACACTTAATTAGTCGTTTACTGTTAACTTTCTCGATGTATCCGAGGTTAATAATGTTGGCCCACAACCTACTGGTTACATTTTTGTGATTTCCTAACCTTGAACCTTCAACTAATTTAAATCTATCAATCAATTTACAAAGTTCAAAGAACAGTTAAATTAACTATTTTTTAAGTCTTGCCATTCCCACACTTCATATTTCCCTTTGATTATTTTCTCTAATAATTTCAACGATTCTTTGAATCTTCCATTTGCTTCGGAGCCAATAATTCAAAAAATAAAGATCTAAAAAAGTCTTCCATTAGCAAAAATATTTTGCCGCGAGAAATGGACTAAAATTTCAAAAGAATGCTACAAATTAATAAAAACATATGAAAGATTATAAGCATTGATAGTTTCAAAATTTCATGCAATAAAGTATAACATACTGTGCCAGCACTTAGTTAGTTAATAGCACTCCCGCGTTGTCATAGGCACGTAAATGGCTAGTGTTTCGCTTGTGCCGTGCACTCGACTATCCTCCCAATCAGCCTTCTCCATCTAGCTCTGTTCCTCGCGCGTTTACGAATATCCTCGAGATCGTCTCCAGTTCTGAGTTGACCGCCAAATCGTGCGTAATCGTTATTCAGGCAGAGGGGAAGCGTACATCTTGGCCGACCCCAATCCAATTCCGTGATTTGAATAGTAATCTTCCATGATTGATTGCAAGGAATCACTTCGTCCATTCTCAGAACATGTCTGAAAAGTCGCCAGCGTGAGGTAATTACTTCTCTGCTTGTCCTTTTTGCATTTACATAATTTGTAGAGAGTGTCGTTTTTGATAATCTGTGGCCATTTGATTCCCGCAATTTTTCTCAATTGATTTCTATGAAATGTGTATAGTACCTCCAACTTTTTTCCGACTTTACGTGGAGTTCCACAGGGGGACTCGCTATCCCTGGTCCTCTTTATTGTTTACCTTGAAGCTGCACTATGAGAGTTCAGGGCCCTGATTAGAAACAATTATGACGAGATAATTTTGTTTCTGAAAATACTCAAACACTTCAGCGCATGCTCACGTACTCCCAAACATATTATCGAAATGGTTCTTATTCGTAAAAATTGAGTTTACAACGCTTACACGTACTGATCGGAGATCGGACGAGTCATGGAGAAGGCAAAAGAAGGTTAGCTCGCTTCTAGGAGACTTTGAAGATGTTACTCGTAGGAAGATCCTTGTTATGAGTGCACTGAAAAAAATCGTCAATATGGAGCCACAAGAAGAGGATAGGATTAAACACCAGGCCTAGAATATACAAAGCTTTTGTCATCCCGGTTCAAAACTAAAACTCTGAGACATGGGGAACTCTTACAAGAACGGGATAATAGTATGGACTCCTTCAGAAACAATAACTTTCAGAAAAGAGTAGGACGAAAGCTCATCGAAGTGGATATCCGCGCCGCCCTCAGGGTTGTTGAGTCAACGACACTACACATCTCTGAATGCAGCTTCTGCTGAGAATTCAGGGTCCTGGCTCAATGGCTTCTCAATACGGGCAGTTGGTACTCTGCTTGACGGGAATACAATCCACTTTGGAATTGCTCTTTGGCTAGGTTTTGAAGTCTGCTTGGAACACCAATGCCGATGTGGTGGGATGGCTTACAGGAAAGGACTATCATCTTTCATGCAGTAGGAGCTCTGGGAGATTCCCTCACCACACTATGTTAAACGTGACTGTCATGAGAATTATCGAAGACACCGGGTTTACTTTCCTTCTGGAACTCGTCGGTCTTGACAGAAGTGATGGTGAGAGGCCGGAAGGCGTAATAACTATGCCATGGAGCCGAGGAAAGTGTCTTGCTTGGGATTCAACGTACATAAAAACTTTCTCTAATGGGAATTTGATTAAGTCATCGTTGCACTTGGATTCCGCAGCGAGTACTGCCGAATTTATTAAAAAAGGAGTAAATACCACGGCATCGTGGACCGGTTTGTTTTCCAGCCGATCTGAATTGAGACGTATGGTGTTATTGGACCGTGGAAGGGCGAACCTAGAATGATGCGATGGTTTTTCTCGAGCATTGGGCTCGCGATTATGAGAGGTAACTCCCATTCCTAGCAGATTCTAAACTATAGAACACTAAATCAAATTTCAATTTAAAACAAGTAAAAACAAACTCAGAAATTTAAAAGGACATAACACTAGTTGATTCTCACCCCGATAATCTCTTCCTCCTAACATCCTCCATATTCACAGCCTTATTCCAAATATGAACACTGAGTTCTTCTCGCCCTTCCAAGAAAGACAGAACTCTGTGTCTCACACAAACAACACCTGCACAGTAACAATAACGAATTGAGGTCCTCCGCATTGTAAATATCGGATCCCTGAGTCTCCCTTCGTTTCTTCACATAATAGTTCTCCACCATCTATCCTCACTCAATAACTCACTTTCATCATATTTTCCGTAATCACAAAAACTCCGGTCTCCACCGACCTCAAATAAGCACGGAAAATGTCCACCCATTCCATCAAATCTGACTCAACATGCTCTCTACTGTCTTCCCGAAATTCCAAAGGGAGACAAAACCGGCACTAAAACATCAGGCACCCCCAAACATTCAGAGTGGATGGCTTCTCAGATACAACGACGACTCTTACGTTAGCAAAGAAATCACACTCGTAGAACTTAAAGTCATACAGAACCCTCTGTGAGCTCAACAGTCTCCCCAAGGCATCAAAATTGGCCACTCCTTACAAATTACCACCAATCAACCTCGTTCAGTCAATTCTACTAAGATGGGGTTGTCCTCCACCACAAAAACCGTCCCCGGCGTCATCTGTAGCAACCCAGAGCATAGTCTGCCTGATTCGTAGTCCTTATACGGCACAATCTGCTCAGAATTAAGCTTCTCGGGGGTAACGGAGAAGATCGCCCTCTGCCATATAAGAGACAACTACATGGGGGACCAGCGTATTCACCAAGGAGAATAGGGAAGAACAAAAGTCACGTTTTTCGTGGGAATTCAAACCTAAATAATTCAGGGAAAAGTTTCCTCGGTCAATTCCAGCGTTGCTTGAATAAGAGTGGAATAAACCAGTTGGAGACGAGACAGCACAGTAGATACTCAGCGGAAACTGAGTCTCCATGAAAATGGGGGGTGAGGAAAGCGACCAACATATCACGGTAGAAACTCAAAGGTTCTATATTATATCAGTCATGAGACCTGTAAGCAAGGATGGGAAGCTCACTTTATCCAACTCACAAATGGACTCGTGGAGGATGACATGGAGTGAATGGCTGACATGAGAAAAAGTAAAACCCGTCACCCACAGAAAGCACTCCGTAAAAGTCGAAGCATTCGTTCAATTTGATCGTTTCGTTCTCATAGAGTTTTATAGTCACGTGGGTAACCCCCGTAGAGTAGGATAGCTCTTTAGTCTCTGAATTGGACGGTTTCTTGAAAATGCTTAGTAGATTCTAAAATATAACATTTTGGGGACATCCAGGGCCCAATCCGACTGATTCGGCTGAGTGATTGCGTTGTAGCACTGTCGCTCTTTTATTTTCTGTTCTTCGACAACATAGTCCGGTCCCTAGAATAGAGGTATTTGATCATACGGGAAGATCAACGCAGTCTAGAAAATATCCACATTTTTTGACAGACGAGGTCCCATCGACCTTCGTGTAGAAGGGATAGAAGTACTCAGTATCCAAACAGTCCTGGATCATCCCCCGAAAGTGGACAATGGTCCCGTTTTCAAGGTTTTGGTTATTTGGGTCGTTTAGACTTTTCAATTGAGACAGTTGGCTTGGAAGTTTGAGTTTGTCAATGAAGTGGTCCTTGAATTTAGTGAAGAAGTCATCTGGGTGGGATGCTAGTGATTAAATATAATGAAAATAACCAAAAATATGGTTAACAAGAAAAAATACATTTCCGTCAAAACAGAGTAAACGGGAATAACCATAAATATATTTTCAGAATATTCATTTTAATAAAATTTAAATAATTAATAAAATAAAATATATTATAATAATATTTTTTTATATCTTTTCTTCGTTGAATTTTAAAACTAATCAATATTGTTGTAACGAGTGTCGGTCAAAAGGCTTGATGACCCTTAGTTCTAATCTCGATGTTGTACATTCCGACTGAAAGATGCTTTGGCTCGACGAGTGACGCCATCATCAGTGAACAGCTCACTGAGGATCGGATACTCTACAAAAGGACTATTATTATTAAAAAGCACTCCCGAGAAAACATAAAATTAGTTAAGTTTCCTTTGTGCCGTATTCCGAATCATCCTTTTCCGTCAGCTGCGCCATGATCTTCCGTTGCGCATTAGTTCTCTTAGGTAGTTCATGTGTCCGCCATTTCCATTATAATGTCAGATGCTGCAGCACAGCGAATCAGATCCTGATAGACTGAAAATCCGAAACCATATTGTCGGCAGACCAGTGGGAGAGTAAAAAGGTGGAATCTCCCAAACAGTTCTGTTGATTGTACGGTCGTTTGTGTCTCTTGTAGAGATGTCATATTTTGTTAGATCGCATGCCAATTGGTGTTTCTGTAAGGTTGTTTAAGTCTTCTGCAATTATAAGATCCCAGAGTGAACGGAGAAGTCGGTAAGGAATACGAATACAAAAGGACTACACCAAATATATATGAAAAAAGTGGTTCTCCCCCATCGATTAGTTAGCACAACTGTTCTTTACTTAAACAAACTATGTGTCATTCCTGGGACGAGCTATAGCTAATGTGGCTCTTCGTAAAGTAAAGTGTTATTAATTCAATGGTAATTTTACAATGTGTACGTCACGTGGTTCACCGTTTCTGGTGGCGTTAACTTTGATCTTAAATTCACAAAAGAAAGGACTACATTCAGACAAAACCTTAGTAGAAGACCCAGACCTCTGCCTCTTCACCCACCTCTATCTTCCCAGGATACAGCTCAATCCGACGATACTGACCAACAGGTCGTGGAGGGGGAGTCATCACTCTTATCAAGAGAAATATTCCTTATTCCCATAACCCAAAATTCAGAAAAAAAATTTACTCGTTTTAACCTCCAATCATCCGTTGACTTTATTACCAACACGATACTAATACGGACGGGCAACCTCTCGATCCTAAACTTATATGTACCCCCACCCTACTCCATCCCGAAAAATTACAGACTCCATGCCCAGCACCGTTGATTTCCACAACTTTTTACTTTGCGGGGATCTTAATGTAAACACCCAACATGGTTCAAGAATCAGTCGGGAGACACCAGGGGAAACAATTGCTACCCTCTCTGGAAGCAATTGCTACTCTCTACCTCTCTGGAACAATCGCCTATACATTACCAGAACACCTTACAGATCCAACGACATGACTTTTCCCCTGACCTAACGCTTGCCTCTCCAACGATCAGCTATGGATGGGCGGCTTGGGGTACGGACCTATTTAAAACCAACCTAAAAAAGATTACCTGCTTCCAAGCAACAGTGACAAAACCATTCAATGTTTCTCGACTATCCTGTTACAGCCGACACCATTCGAGACCCTTCTGAAGAGAACGGATGATACCCTGATACCCCCAAAGCGCCAGTGTGTTCCCCGAGTTTATAAAAAATGCGTTGGATCATGGGAGGAACGTCGATAAGGGAAGCTGGAATCACCTAGTGGGCGTGTTTCCTCCCTAACTTAGCGGTGATTTTTGTTAAATAAATAAATAAATTCAATATTAGTGGCTTTACACAACTCACATGATCGAAGGATTTCTTTTTGGCTCTGCTTTTTTCAACTGGATTAATCCACAGTAAGCTGAATATATAAAGGCATGTCGTTCTTACTGAAAGACAAAATCCTCTCATCCATAGTCTCTCAAACCATTTTCAATTTTCTCTCGATCTTTACTCAGTTTCTTACAGTTCTCAATATAACAAAATAAACAAACAAAATTAATCTAACGGACCTTCATAAAAAAATAAGCCGCTTATCGTAAGAAGGAAAAGGAATAATCGAAAGAGGAGCAGTCTCATTAAACGCATTTCCTTACAAATCAAGAGGGGAAATACACCTTCAATTTTGTGAGTCAAACTTAACTAAAGGATGTTTCACTAGTAAAGTGTTTCCTCTATTAATAAACGTCATCATATAAAAACACGGCTCTGTAAAAAAATGTAGCATTAAATATGTAACAAATTTTATAAAAGGTAAATTTCATGAGAGGTCATGTTTAAATTTATTTTTCCTATAATACTGCATGTCGAACGAGGTCTTCTCCACATTATTCATGTAATTAACCAATCCATCACTCAGCTTTGTCATCAACTACAATATAACAAAATTACACACAGAATCACTCAGTTCATTCTCCTCATTCAAATTTATAATAATCGACAACAACTGCTCCACCGTCGAGTAGGGAAAACACGATTCAGAATCATTGAATAGCAAACAGTTCTGCATTTAACTATAAACACTACCTTCACTCCAAATCTCACAGGATAGTCCCCCACGCCAATAAAGGCTCTGCACATATCGACAACCAACTCAGCAGCCCGACTGTAAAGTCCATAATCAACATAAATCCTCAATAAGGCAACAGGAGACACACTCTAAGAACGTCACCTCTATTAACAACCATGAACTGATCTTCCAACCAAACGGGAGGGACTTCCCGGGTTGCAGCCACTATGTGTAAAATGGTCACGTGATGCATGCACAGAGACTCCTGATCGTCATATTTTGTCAAAAATGACCTGAGAACATTCCAGCAGCATTCCACATAGCTACAATAATTCAAAAATGACGACTTTGCTATCTCCATAGAGTCAAAAAACGGAATCTGAAGTAGCCAACGACTGACTTCCAAATAATTATCCGAAGACATCTCCACCACAGAATCAGCAGCCAAACACCTCAGAATAACCAAGACAAAAACCTCTCCACAAGACTAACAACAATACCATCCTTAGGTCGGTTATAATGGTTTGATAAGTAAAATGCCTCATCATACATCCCAACTCGACATAAAGCACCAAACAAGGAATCAAGATCCTCCTCGTCGACTAGGTAACATAACCAAACCTATATACAAGTAACCGTGGGTTCAATATTGAGCAAGACAGTCCTAGCTCTCACAATTAGCTTATCAACATAAATTTGCTCCCGACTGACCAAGGTCATTGCCATTGAACTCATAGTGCAGTCTTCCATGAGGGAATTTTCACTAAATCCCTTATTCACAGCAATCTTAAATGACCATAGAACACAACAATGTCTAAATTCTGTTCAGGAGTGCTATCTTCGAGAATTATAAACTGATCACACTCTGGTAGTTTGTCCAGAGCTTCCAATGCCTCATCAATCAGATGCAATGACTCTTCCAAAAACTCAGCTTTCATCTTTAGCAACTCCCTGGCACTTTTATAGGCAACCGTGGCCACTATAATAGTAAATATCCCACAACCTTTTTGAAACTGGAAGAACCTTCTCCCATAGCAGATAATAATCAGGGTCATTGAAAACAGCCTATTGGCCTCCAATCCACACAGTCGGGATTTCATTAACTCAAACAGCTTTAAACTCAGACAGGTCAACGGTAAAGTCTGAATTACGTCATACTGACCCCTCTTTTCAATACAATACAGAAAATCCTCAAGAAAGCTCTCCACATCACTGCAATCATTAACAACGATAAACTTGAAATCCACACTCGATAGCAGTAAATAGGCAGAATAAAAGTGACCGAGAACTAAGTGGGACTCAAACAACAGCGGAGTCTACAATAAATATCAACAAAATACAATTGAATCACCAGATAGATCAACATCGAGGACATTCTCACAGAGTTCTATAACAAGGTCAAACCTCCCCACAACAAAGGCAACGTTTACAATCTGTAGTGACAAACACAAAGTACCATTGAATTATAAACAGACGAATCCACAAAATTGAAATATAATGATAATTCATTCAGCGATCTCTGACTTGACAGTGATCTTAGCTTCTTTACCAAATCAGGGTCTTCTATGTTTACTGACCTACAATTTATTACTCAACCAATACAAATGTGCAAGACAAGTGACTAGTGAGAGACCAGGGGGAACATCAAAGTGTGAGTCTCGCATGACTTTGGTGTAATTAATGAGGGGTTCAATGTAACCATTTTCAAACAGTAAAAACCCAAATAAAGTAGAAAAATTGTTGTCCCGATAATCTCTAGCAGGGTAATAGCTCACGGCTTACAGAAATGAATTCATAAACTGAGAAAATGAAAAAAAGTCATAAGCAACTGATTGGGGTATCTTTGAAGCTCCGACTAGGCTTTCTTCCAAAAAACACGGAGTTTGACAAAGTCTTTCATCCGAGATTACAGGTATATTTAAGTTATTCAGTCGAGTGTCATAATAAACAGACATAACGTTATCACTAAAACTAAATCAAAACAAATTGACCATTGTTTCGAGGTATTCGGAGGATTTCTTGGGTACAATACGCCAAGTGTGCGATCCATTAAGTAAAACTGAAGGATGTGCCTTAAGAATCCAATTTTACACTGATCATCAAGAGTCTACACGTCATATCACTTATAAACTTCCAATTTCCAAGTCCAGGCACAAATAGTAAAAACAGTCCTTAGAATACGACGGCGGGAGGCAAAGTGCATAGTCACATAATTTGTAATGAGCTCCCAACCAAGCTGTGTAGGAGGTACCCATTCACTCTGAGGACTCAAATCCTCTTCATAAGGAGTTTCAGCACAAACCTCCGCACTAAGCACATTTTCACTTCCATTGTCAATTACTTCAGCACAATAATTCTCATCTTCGACCACCATACTTTCATCGTATTCATTAAACCCCACAGACTCATCCCCTGCAATAATGACAACTCCAAACCACGTGGTTCACCATTTTGATTACATATATAATATATAAACGTGGTCAGCTGAGAGGAGTCTATATTAGACAGGATATTATTCAACAAGGAAAAGTCCTCGATTGATCTAACCAATAAACCCATTAAATACATGTGATTGGCGGTTGCTCGGTTAAAATGATTAATGGAGGTGGAATTATTTGAATGAAGACAATCCCTAACCACATCGAACAGAAGATTGTCATAATTTGCAGCCCCGATGTTGTTTACAACTGAAGAATCGATTAATCTTAGTGCCTCTAAGAAACTCTGAGACACAAATTGGTCCGTCTTAAACAGTTCCCCTCCAATTAAAGATGTGGGCAAGTGGGTAGTCAAGCAATTCTCCTCCACTCCGTCTTTCGAGAGAACAATCAGGCCAGTCTTGGCATAAATAAAAATTGGACCTTAGAGACCATGAGGAGATTATCAGAATCTCCCAGACAATCGAATGCCAAAATAATATCATTTTTCTGATCAAATTAGCACAATACCTGTTTGCATAACAGACAAGTCGAGTAAAAAGCCTTAACATCAGCGAATTTGGTATTCACCAAGTAAAGATCTTCATTCCCATTTTCGATCCCATGTGCCTTGACCTGGGAACATTGTATTTTAGCATACTTTAGAATAAATAAGGACAGAACACAAGTCTGTGAGTTGCTCAAAGTCCAACTCGCTAAGATTTGGAACTTCCATTGGAATTTTCCCACATTCTACCTCTAACTGTCAAGTAAGGGCAAACAATAACCTTTAAGGCTCTGTGGATTACATCAGCAGAAAAGGACTTGAGAGACCGGCGAAGACTGTACATAGCCAATGAACACAGATCGTCAGTAGGTTCACGAAGAACATCAAAAATTAAGTCAGAATGTACAGACTGAGAAAGTGGGGGGACATAATATATTCTGTCATTATCCCTAAGAAAGTGAGTTCACAAAACAACCGACTGACAAGTTGAATTGATCTCTTTTCAGCACTTCCGAAGAGAAGACCATAATAACTAAGAGTTGGGACAACAGAAAGGCATGGATTCTACAATAATCAAGGCCAATACTGAATATTCCCCAATTTTCCTGACAAAAGTGATATCGAATTTTCTTTCCTTGCTAACAGCAAAGACAAAAATCTAAATATAACTCAAAGGAGTACATAAAACTTAGAGTTCAGGCACATTTGGACGACCACCTCGGGAGATCTCCCACTGTTCCCCTTCATTAGAAAGTTATCATTCGAGTAAACTTTATTTAAGCGACAAAAAACCGAAATTGTGAGCATTTTCATTCAACAGGTGCAATAGATTGCAGACGTGGGTAGATTTCCCAGTCTTACATTCCCAAATCTCGACTTGATACTCATGTAGAGCCGCGACATAGTCCCGCTCTTTAATCTCGAAAAAGACACAAGCGTAGGAATTCAGCCTTTGGTTGCTTCAGTAAAAATGAAAATGTAACTCCGAGATTACCAAGGCGGAGAGTTTCCGGAAGTAGGTGGTAGACAAAGTCAGGTCCACATAGAAGGAGACTCCAATTTTGATTGCATCTGATAAACTCTTCACTGAGCGATTAAATGGAAAGTAAAACCCGATTTATTCGTGTAAGTCATAATGGGGACTATTAAGAGGTGGATTCGATTCGCCAAGGTTGAGGTGGACGCAAAATATACATGTTTTGATTTCCTCCCGAGGGCAGAGCAGATCGGTGCACAGCCAAGAAGATCCTCTCGCTTGAAGTCGACAGAATAGAATGCGGGTCGGCTGTTAAAGATTGACTGACCTTCTGATTCAACTGAGAAGAGAACTACGTATCCCTTCTCCACTGAGGCTGAAATGAGCGCGAAAATGTCGCTGAAAGTAAAATAACCCAAGAACCTCGTGCCACCGTCGAAGCGAGAAAAGATTACAGTATTAGGCACTATTTCATCTGGGTAGTCAAGACAGAGGCTTGAACCCGCCAAATTATGACCAAATGACTCCTCATTGAGAGAAATTCGGTTATTTACAGTGTGCCTAATACTCTTGATGGAATCTTACCAATAGACATAGCTCTCGCGTTGTGGATCCTTTACTATTTTGATTCCCGCGCTTATTTCCGTATTTGAATATGACCGTGTAGTCGTTTCTAATTTTATATCAATATTTCAGACCTGATTTAGTATCAAGATTTATTAGTTTAGGTTTACCGCGAGGGGATTTTAAACTAACAAGACTGAAAGACATTATTAAATGCCAGATTTAAATTTAAAAATTAATTTTAAATTTTATTTTATAATTATTTTTATAAATTTAAAATTATTGAAAATACTAACATTTAAAATCGACTCAGAAATTTTGTTTTCCGGTTGATTTTTTTCCAAACTCGAGAGAATATGTTTTCTATCTACAGTAAGCACGATGGAGGACCATATAAGTAGGATGGTACGACTGATTTCGGGGATTGGAATTACCTTTTATTTGTATTTCTTCTCGATGACCCTCGAGTTCCTTAAATTACATTTAAAATCGGAAACAAGTCGAGCTATGCATTTCTTTTGCAAGCGCCTCATGGGGTCCATTCATTTTCTGCACAAATGTTATGAAGATCGAAGCTAGCCAGAAAAAGGTATTTACGGAGAGATAGATAAAGATACTTCTGGATATGTCTTCATTTCAAAGCTTTTGTAATTCTTAATCCTTTAAGAGCTGAGGGGCGTGCCCGTTCAATTGTGAGTATCCGGTTATACAGCCATACGTCCTTGTATGGGTTAAGATGAGGTCTCTGTTGAAACGTGTCGAGATAACGGGAGTAGTTATCTTGGTATTACCGTAGTCTTTGGAATTTTGATTTCTAAATCTGTTAATGGGATAATTCTTGTAATCTTTTCTGGTCACCATTTCTCCTGGTTCAAAACTTCTTCAGAGTAAGAATCTGTGACTCTCCCTTATAATCTTCCATAAATCCTTTTTGGTTAAAATCATTAATTATTTATCGTTAATATGTAAGATCACTTTTTGCTTGTTTTGCTGCTAAAACGCTGGAGGTTGTCGAAGACCTCTGTGATTTGTGGAGTCTGAACAATAGATTCTAGAAGTCATGGATTTGATGTTTTTTATCACAACTGTTTGCGTGGGACCCAAGTTATATGATTGCAGGAATTTGATAAATTTTTCCTGCTAGATAAACTCGATGATGAATATATCACAGAAATGTGATAAACCACATAACTTTAGGATAGCAAAGGGACAAAATCTCATTTTTGTGATGGCTATAGGTTTCGTAAAATTTGGTAGTCGGTAGCTTTGCAATTGTCACGTATTTGGTAGAGAGATAGCTTTTCAAACGTTTTGTGAGCAAACTATTTGGTAGTCGGTTGGGCCTGTTGGCTGCATATTTGGCATCTGTCTCAAGGAACCTCTTCTTAGTCGCACACAATCTCACTTTCTTGGCACACGTACCTCGTTTTTACTTCTACTTTATACCTTACTACACGCCTCTTTTTCACGCTACGAACAACCGCGTGTTTTACAAATATGGATCCCTTGAGGACCGTTGAAGCAAAACTGAGGTCAATTTTAAGAGAATATTGAACATTTACTTGGACAAATTAGCTGAACCCAATGAAAGATTCCAATTCATTTTGGAGGTTGGGTATCAGCTTTCTTCGATCAACGCTGCACATGGTAAACTTGGCAGATTTTAAACTACCAACCGCAGGTCTGGCCGCTAACAAGCCTTGCTAAAAAATTGGACATACTTATACTCTGGGACCACAAAAAATCGGAGAAACAGCACGGCTGGGATGATCTTTTTTGTGGCAATGCAATTGAGGCGATCAACTGAAATTAGATCAACATTGGTTAGCTTCCCCATCCAAAAGTGAGAGCGATGCGAGACTCATGGCTCTTCCCTGTGCATCGCTCAGAACAATTTTGAACAAAGATTCAAGGGCTCAGTGTTTAATGAGTCACCGATGAAGACGTGGGAAGATGGTGACGTTAGGAAACTGTCGACCTTCAAAAAGTCCGCCGATGTGGCATGCCGCTCCCAGGAATCCACCACTTTCACATCAATCACTGATGGTCCAGGAAAGGCAAAGATCCTGAACAATTCCTTCAGTCAGAGATGAATGACATCCTCGGGATAAGGAACTAAGATGTGCTCATTTAGTTTATTAAAATTGTATTATTTAAATTAACTATTAATACACCAATATTAAAAAATAAATAAATAAAAATTTTGCACGTGATATGCCTAGTGAATTAATAGTAATCTTGGAAGGGGCTAGTTTATCATTAATAAAAGTACTAATAAAATAATTATTAAGGTTGGGAGAGAATATGAGCTTTTAAATGCGGACAGACACAAGTCAGAGATACTACGTAAGAAGATAGACCCGAAGCATATTCGCCCAGATATTTGCCATCAGGTTGATTGGATAAATATTATTAGTGTTTAATGATGCTATTAGACAGTCCTCTTAATAAATGTGGCAAATTGAAGTTGTTTGTGATGACATCTGACGGTGTTCTCATTCGCGTCGACCCTCGAACTCGGATTCCACGCACCTTCACTAGGTTCTCCGGACTAATGGTTCAGCTTCTTTGTAAGCTCAGCGTGGGGGCGTCTAATTCTTCTATCAAATTAATGAAAGTATTGGTAACTAAAATCCCAGACAATAAAAAACCCAATAACCGACCATTTGCCCAAAGATTGCGTCATTTTGGGGCTCTCCCAGAATGCCCCTCATGGAGAGCTGACGGAATTGATAGAATGTTGTGATAAGCCACTGGCAATCCTAATTGGAGCCATAGCACATGGAACTGTAATAGTTGTATGAAATGTAGATAACCCACTCAATGTGTAGTAATGTTGTGTCAATAAGCAAGTTTGGTCTATCAGCGGCTACAGTATGTGACCGTGTTTGTGAGGCGGCTGAACGTGTTTGGAAAATTAATTTGTAGTAAGATTGATTATTTTGTAAACATTAAAATATAAGAGACTTTTACTTTGCTTTAATAAATTTTCAAGTTAAAAACTCTATGATTGGGACACTTATTACGGCTTTACGGGGAACCTCCCGTTGACAGGGTTATGGAAAGCTGCAGCGGGCTATTTTATAAAATAACTGTCAAGATCTGATGTCGGGTGAATTTCGATGAGTCAAGTCAGCAGTATAAATAAGCAAGGTGGGGGAGCATGGCTCGGCCACTCAATTCATTATTAATGTTCAGACTTTATGTGTTGTGGGTTGATGAGTATAATTCTGTCCTCTACTAATGGAGAGTTTGTTTTAAAAAGTACTGGACGCTCAGGTACCGCGTTGTGGACATCGACTACTTCCTTGACTCCTCCTACCTTAATTAAAACTGACTCGTTATTAGGGCGATTTTTTGACTTTATAAATTCAAATTTTGACCTAAAAATGATCATTTTTCAAAATTTTGATTATTTTTGACTTATGAAAAATTTATCTAGAAAAAAAATTTTTAATATGAAAAAAACTAATCAAAAACTTTATTAAAATATAGAACATTAAAATTAAAAACATTTTCAGGTTAAAAATTTCGGTCTTTAGATAATAAAAATCTTTTCTGAATAAGATATTTTTCAAATAGTCGTATATGCAAGGAGAAATGTGCTGTTTTTCAATTTTTGTAATAAAAAAAACTTATTAACAGAAAATCTAGATTCTAGATACTTCTTAATTACGATTAAATTGTTACTGAAAAAATTTTTTGAATATGCTAGCTGCGTCTTTTACGGAAGTAAATTTTCCCTGTCATCTTTATCAGTTTATAAACCAATGTTGACAGAATATGGCTGATAAATAGCTCCGTAGTTCATTTATTAGATTACTTCCAGCCATCTTCATATTAAAATTCCATTTCCGTCAAAATTATAGTTATTTTTTATTTCAATAAAATTTTTACAATTTTGCGCTGCTGGTTATTTGAGCGAATCTCGTTCGCCATCCTGAGAGGGAATAGCCACGCAGTCAGGGCAGCCGCTATATGACCATTTACTCACTTTTCTTTCCTAAATAAAAAAATATTATTCAAAAATTTCAAGACAATTTCCCCTTCTGACCGGATTTATTTTGGAAGACAGCCAATTTTAATAAAATTTTCTGTTTTTTATGCAAGAAATTTATTAGTGTATTCACATATATTTATATCGATTTCGTGGATCAAACCAACTTTTCCAACTCTATAATAAATGAATTTAAAAAATCTAAAATAGCTTCGGTTGAGTTACTTTTGGCATAAATTTTCCACGCTTTTTGAATAATTAAAATTTTGGCTTTTTTACTTACTGGTTTAACATTTCTGATTAAAAATCACATTTTTATAAGTTTTAAACAATTTTAAAAAACATAAGAATTTTTGTCTTTATTGACAAAAAACGGCCTACTCATTATTCACAAGGCATTCAATGATAGGACATACATGAAGGAGGTGCTTATAGCTTACAAAAGTCTCATGGACAGAGGATGCCCTCAACCTCAATAAGCATGATATACCAGTAATATTAGATAAATACTTTTTTGAAAGAAATAAGTCAAAATATTCGTTTTCCTATAATAACCCTTTCATTCGGTTTAATAGTGAAATCCATATCACTGGGTGCTTCGAAAACCAGAACTACGGTGGAACCCAGGTCAAAAGTCCCGATTTTGTCTCCAATTTTGAAATCAAGCTCAATGTTTGCTTCTCCCTCATCAATGGGTGATGTCTCATTAGTAGAAAGTGACTAAACGTTAGTCGAACAAAATACAGGGTCCTTCTCAACGATAATAGAACCGACATTCATCGCTCCTACCGCGGAGTAGACGAACCTCCCGTACTTCCAGGACCCAAAGTAATTGACCCGTTCATTCCCATCGAGGATATTTTTCCGCTTAGCAATCACTTTGGGCTTCACAGGAAAGAGACATCCTACATGTAAAGGAGACGTAAGCTAAACCGGGAATATGAACCCTAGAACTGATACTCCAATCAGTGGGGGAGTAAAAGTGGTGGAAATCTCCGGGGGACAGATATATCACACAGGCGAACAGAGCCGATTCAGAGTTCTTACAGCGAAAAGAACGTCCAAGGAATTTCTCCAAATGTAGATTTAAGTTTTTTGCATGTATGTAGCTATTATTTGATATTCTACCACAGAAGAGGACGACGCCGTCCACGGGGGAGACCAATGGTAAACTCAAACAGGTACCAGGGTTGCCGTTTGATCAATCGGTCTGACAGCAGGGTGAAAATCTCTGCGGAAAAAATGGCTGAAAGTCTTAAACTGGGATAAATCACAGTCCTGGGGGAGTTCGTCTAGCCTGCACCCATATATGGCGGAATAAGCTCTATAAATGGGGCTTCGGAGTAAAACGGGAATATTAGAGTGAGCCAAATGACCAAAACCACGCGATAGGTCCTTCATCACGTAATTTCGTAAAGAAATTTCCTTAGAAAAAATTAATTAATAAATACATTATTAATAGAATTTGGGGTCCTATAAGTTCGAAAGGTAATGTATGAAATGACGGACACTCCGGAAATAATAGAAATATATTTTACCAGCATAAATATAATAAAAAACATTATTTTTATATTATTTTAAATATTAAAACGTTTTATAATTTTTATAAAAAATAAATGATATTAATAATTTAATGGAATATTTCAGAACTGCTTCATCCGAGGTCCGTCAGAGTGGAACTTTCTCGATTACGGTGTGGAAATCATCCGTCTCTGGGAGAGCAGTTCGGGATCTCTTTGCTTGCTTTGGACCACCAGGGCTCGACGTGAAATAAAATCTCGCTGGCTATTTTGAAGCATATTCTTCGTATGGATAAGGTCACACATTTTGTAACATGATCGTTCATGCAGGAGGATCCAGATCAATCCTGTCGACGGAGACGGGAAACCGGCCATTAGAACATTAAACAATAGAGGGCTCAAAATTGATCTTTGTGGGACTCCTCTCTTCAATAATATCATATTTGAAAAATAGCGTCCGCATATAACATAAAATTTTCTTCCTTCTAGGTATACTTTCCTCCAATTCACTAGTTCCTTTGGGCACCCCGTCCGAGATAACTGATCGATTGTGGCTCTGTGGTTAACACTGTCAAATGCTTTTGATATGTCGAGACATATGACATTCAGGAGACATTTGGATTCTCTGGCTTTGCATAACTCGGAGTAGAGATGAAATAAGCAATCACCGCATGACCGTCCTGGGCGAAAACCAAATTGATCATTTCTGAAGTAATTTTCTTTTTCCAGCTGATTTGTAAGCCTCCAGAAGATAATTTTTCCATGATTTTTTTAGATTGACCGGATCAGGCTGATCGGACGGTAGCTGTTAGGATCATTCTTCGGTTTTCCTGACTTCTCTACCATCCGTACAATAGTCTTCTTCCATTCCTGTGGAACATGACCAATTTTTATGCATGCGTTGAACATATCTTTGAGAACTTCGAATAAAATTTCTGGGCCTTCTTTGAACATCCTAGCTTTGAGCTCCCTGAAGTATCTCGGAACAGTTTTTGAGAAATCTGGGAGCACATTGTGCGATTTTAAACTCAAAGGAAGAAAGCTCACCATGCGATCTTGTGTATGAGGAAATTGAGACTCGAAACGGATATGTTTTTATTTATTTTTTCACGTACGATCATTCCATCACTCCTTTATGGACTGGAAGGATGGTATTACAGTGCATACAATGAGCGTTTTATCCTGCTTCTCGCAAAATCGAGGAGAGCAGGGATCAAAGTTGCCCTACACAAAAGGCTCGACGAGAAGCTAGATAATTATGAAAAAGAGATGCAGCAGAAAAAAGGATGGAAAACTACCTGAAAAGAGATGCCACCATTGACTTGTATGTTGCAGCACAGAATAAACGATAAGAGGGGTCTGAGAACGCAGAGAAGAGTCCCGCGTTTTGCAGGACTTGCAGCATGAGGCCAAATAACTCCCTCTTTAATTTTTCCTTGCTAATAAAGTTTTTGAAAGTTGAAAAAGATCAATCCTGAAGGAGGACACCCCGATCGAGTTCCTCTGCAGACATTCGGGAAGCACTTCCGGAAACGGTGGGATCACTGGTGGGTTATTCGGGGATAATTCTGAAATTTTTAAAGCCAGGATCACCTAATTAGCTGGCTTTAACTTCATTCTCTGTGGTCTTGAAGAAGATTACACGTTCTCCACGTACAATCCTCGACGGGGATCTGAGATGTGTGAAAAGAGCGCCACAGATCCTATTCCTTTTTATTCTCGTCGCTGATTTAGGCTGAATGAAACCTTGGACCGAAAACAGAAAATATAAGTCCTTCACTACCATTCTCTCAAAATGTACTCTACATCTGTTAACCGGAATGAACTAAGTCATTCCAGCAGCAGTGTCCCTCAAGTACAACGAGAGCCCAAACTTATACGAATCCAACTCAAAGAGCATCTTAATAAGTACAGGAAAGTGGCAGGTACGCTAGCAATAAACCAGAGATTCATCACTGTCCCATTGAATCAGTGATCGTGAAATTAGTTGCTTATACCAACATCATTCTCTGTGTTTTTAACTTGAATAAATAAAAGTTGAATCCCAAGAGTGGCATGTAATCAAAGGTTGTCTAGGGACGTATGAAGGTTCCAACTCAGAGGTTGTAGATAATTCTTTGAATGTCACGTGCAATTAGTTTTTAGTTATCGAAGTGAGATGTAGTAATAACGAATTTTGACTAAAAATATGACTTCAAACAGTCAGGCATATCTTGAAATGGGCACGACTTCCTAGCGAATGTACCCTTGAAAGGCTGTTATGTCACGAGCCTAAGTCGATACCGAGCCCTAAGTGAAACTTCATCAATGTCGTTGGACAATGCTACTACGGAAACAGGATCTATGCAAGGATGTTCAAACTTTGGACTCTATGAGTAGCTAGGAGAGCTGAAGAGACTGACTTTTACAAAGAGGCTATAAGTACAATGAATGAATTTTTATTAACTCAGAAATTAAGGTTAAGCGTGAGAGACAGTTATATATCACGTGCCTTCACCTAAAAGACCTGTAATTTTTACTGAGGTCCCCCATCAACCAGTAATTCTTCAGTAAGCCTGACATACAAAGTCAGATCACATCCTTTCATACGGAATGCCGCTATTCTCTTCTCCACAGTCACCCTTGTTGGTCTCAATAGTTTCTCCTGCTCATTCAACATCATACCAGCCTCATATGGACAGAAAAGTTTATATCGGATCATTGGACTTCCCTAACATCAAAATATTCTCTTTCTTGGAGAGAAAAACCACCCCTTACAGACAGTAGAGTGATAGAAAATGATTCATGGAGGACAAAAATTATTTCACAGAATCTCGAGCTTTCCTATACACATATACCATAAAAACAAAGTTTAGTAAAAATTGTTACAGTAAGATTTCCATTGGAAGGGTGAGAAATAACTTGCCTGCGACGGCACTTTTGTAGATGTTCTCTCATTTTCCAACCTCACAGTAACAGCCATCAGAGAGTCAAAACTTTTAAAGAAAAAAATACTTGATCATAGAAAGACATTTCGTTTTCAAGCTAGTTCAGCTAAAACCGTGAGGATTTTAGGACCTAAGTTCTTTTCCTTCCTACCTCCCATTAAATTGTTGGTAACAAAAATAAGGAGTGACAGCCGACAAGATGGATGAGTGATATAGCCATTTCTGCAAAAACGTAGGAGTAATGTTCTTTCAACCATGAGAGCTGCTTACAAGCTTATAACACTTTAGAAGTTTAATAAATTCTATTTTTAAATATCAAAATTGTTATAAACAATTAAATCTTTTTTAATGAATAATAGTTAAAATAAAAATAAATTTAAAATTATAATTAATAAAATGAAACCCAATAATAAAATAAATAATTGTAATTATTAGATAATATTACACAGAATGCCATGTATAAAAGTGAAATCTAGATCTGGAGTATATTACTTCACTGTTGGAGAATCTGTATCTACTTGCTAATATATAGACATCCGTTGAGGAATTTAAAACAATCATATCTGCTAGTGTCGTATACAAAGTATTTTCATTCATAGAAAATCGAACCAAAATTCCAGCGACTCGTCTACATGGGACGAATTATCGACGACTCTGAACTTCTCAGTTCTATCGGTTTGTACTTTCTAAAATACACCTTTACATCCCCCATAGTCAACACTGGACCGTAATTTTAGGTGATCGAATCGTCTTGATGATTCGGAGTATGGAGCCTCCTCAGCCGCAAAAATTATTCACCACAAAACTCCCTAAGTACTACAAACACAAATTTTCCCTGTTTGACAAACCCGAAAACTCCAGTTCTGTAAGTGGTGACTTCATTTCCTAGGATACTTTAATCAACAAGATCTCGTATCATATATGCCGAATTGCGAGTTTTTTGAGTTGAATCATCGCATATATACACTCCTAAAGTTTGTGGAGTGTGCCGAACGCGTACTGGCTTCACTAGAAGTCTTCAATTTGTTGATTTCAGGAGGAGACGTATGACCCCTTTTCTGATTTTGAATATACGATTGGGGAAATGATAATTTACACCAACTACAAGTCGGGGATCAAATCGGCTTACAAGAGAAAATTCGATGCCCTGAATTTTTACGATTCCATCACTTATGCTCCTTCGAACATCACGTTATCCTTGTAACCATTCAAGTCGGACTCGAATCTCCCTCCTCCACGAAATTGATTCGGTCGCTTTCAGATTGCAGCAACGATATAATTACGTCGTCGACGAGCATTACACTGCCATCGTTGGTGGAAAATATGTGAGTTCCTGTGATGAATTCAGATAAAGAATGAAATACTGGAAAAATACGAGTTACTAAGAACTCGCTTCTGGCACTACATCTCCCACATTATTCACGGACTGGGAGAATTTACAGTCATATCTGTCCCCAATAGTAGACCTCGTCTTGCTCTTTCTCCGAGACTTGATCGGACGAACAAGGAAGCAACTGTTGAGTTTATTTAAATATTTCAGATGAACCGAAGCGAATGTTGTCCCCCATGCTCTCGTTTTAGTCCCCGATATGGGAGTGAAATTACATATCCAACCCCTAATGTTTTAAAACATACATTATTTCGATATAGACTGGGATTTGGAGAACCAAAGTTTCAAGAATTCATGACTCTACGGCTCTTTGGATGAACCCGACCATGCAGACCTCTACAATTCCGTCAAATTAGTAAATATTCTAATTTAGGACTTTCCGGCCGAGTTTCCAGCGGCTTATCAACCGGATAAGCATTACTCGAGTTGGTAGAGTTAATCAAATGCTAGGATGTTCTCTTCGGATAGATCCCTATTTGGAATGTTCTCGATGTTTCAATGTGTTCCAGTTTGATGTACTTGTACTTTAATATGCCACTAAGAAACCCAAAATCACATCAATCGCCCAGGATGATGGTGAAACGGAAGAAACCCGGGGGAAACAACGCGGTCTTAATGTTCAGGAGGATACCCCAGTTGATGATTCTTGTCAGAAACAGTCTCTCCAAGTTCACCGACTTTTAATTTAAGGACGTTGAGTCACTAACCGACGCTGTAAAAAGGACTGATTTTATCCCTGAAGTATCCCCCAATCTCACCGAAGAGCAGAAAACTAACGGTTCTACAAGAAAGATGTCCTCAGAATCGGTAAAAGTGGTATTTCATTGTTAATAGGCGATCGAAGGGGAAGTCGAGCAGAGCAATGTCCTTTCGGCTGAAGATTTATTCTCAGTTATTAAATCAGCCATGGAAGAAGTGAAGATTGAGTCACATGAGTCATTATCGAGTATTCAGTCGGTCCTTGAATATGACGAATCTATTCTGAATAGCTTTAATGCTTACATTCAAGACAGAATATGGGGGAGAGTGAGTGGCGGCAAAGAGCCAGACTCTGAATCACATTGAGTTTTTTCTAAGAATTTTTCAATTTTGTAGTCTTATGGTTCACGTCATTAAATTTGCAACCACATGAACCAGAAGAGGATAAGAGTTATCCTCTAATTAAGTGATCACGACTTCCATACCAAGCTTCGTTCTACAGTGGTCTTGGGATCATGGGTTAATCCTTGTGAGCGTCTTCTCTTATCTTGGGCAGGTATCCAAATATAATCCGACTTCCGGCCAAGGAATATGCTCTTGAGAATTGGAGATTCTGAGTAGGCCTCATTGGTTCCGTCTAATGGTCCATGACTACCTACATGAGTCAATCCAATTTTAAATAAAAGATAAATATATAAAATTAGCAATAAATTTTATTTTGTAAAAAATTTAATATATTTGTTTTAATAGAATAAGTTGCACTCTTTCCACCGAAATCAACTGCGCCAAGTTATTGGAATTGGTTGGCCAAAGAAAATAACTCAAAACTATGGACATTGCCATAAATTATCTACAAATATAAAATTGGATGGAAATTGTCACATTCTACGATTGGACGTACCTCAATTGCTATGGAACTGGTGGCTTCCGTGGAAGACCGACAACTACCTTACCCATAGTTCTGAATAAGGCCTCTCAAACATTGTCTGAGGACGATCTAGACGCACTAAGGAGGATATAAATAGGGGATGAGATGAAACGGCTAACAAAGTTGATGTCTCTGTCTTGTTTTCTTCACTTATAAGGATTGGGGGTACATAAATAAGTCGTCATCTGTTAAGGTGATGACGTACCCCTATTGCGCGAAATGTCTAAGTTTCACGATAAAAGCCAGGTGCACAACCAAACCACGTGCCCATCAATAGTAAATAAAAATTTAAAATATTTCAAAACACTTATTCGGAAAACGAGTAGTCCATGGTAACCTCCCCCATGGAAATTCAAAATATATAAGTCCTATGGAAACCTCGTAAAATTAAATTCAAAATCAGAAATGGAGCAGATATTAGAATACGAAGACTTAGTATCCCTAAGTGATATAATATTCTACCGCCCAAACCAAGAAATCGACATTTGGTCCCTCTGCCTCCTTTGCGCGAATGGACTCCAAAAACTGAGCTTTATCAGCAAAAACTGTTTTTACGTGTCCCCGAATTCAATTTTGTTCGATATTTTTGGAAATGTCTGCTTCTACGATAACTTTGAAGGTAGCTTAAAAACATCATCATAGTGGACCCCTTATTTACCAACGAAAAGCCAAATAATGTCACAGCACGTGTATTGGGTTGCCAAAATATTTAGGATCAAATATTTTCGCTAGGAATGACTCTCATGTTCGTGAATGATCACAACAAGGACGTTGTTGATGAATCCCCCGACTACTGGGGTAAGCAGGAGGATTTGGAAGATCTAATCTCCACAATGACATCGGAGATTGAATTTGACTTCAAAGACATCATACAAGGATGTCGGAATAGGGTCACCATCAAACAAGCCAGATCTACCCTATCAGAGATATACAAGGAGGTCCAAGTCATCACTAGCTATAAAAGTCCCGTGAGTCTCAAGTGTTATCCGTTTTAGACGATTCCAGACATGTTCGTCGATAATGGGGATGCCGCAATTGAGGATGACAGGATTGGCCGCGAAAGCCCCCCACAAAATGAGCCAAGACAAGATCAAATTGGTACTCATTTCGAAACTTAAAGTTGAAGTTCCAAATTCACGGAGACATCAGGAATTCGAAGCACCCAGGTCTTGTGAGGACACAAATTGTTTTTTAATTTAAATTACTCAGCTTTTTCTTCCCTCGTTTCTATGGGAGACCAGCGATCGATTCAGACTGCGGTTGATATACCAACAAGTGATCTGTCTCGATCACCGACTGATGACTCAGAGGAAGGATTAACTTCTCCATACAGCTCTGGAACGATCCCACTGTCTCCCAGTCAACCAAAAGTGACAACCGTTGACGTCGTCTGGACAAGTCAGCTGATCAAAGTTGTTTGTGAGTTAACCGGAGTACCTCAATAACGAGAATGGGGAAATAATGAATTGCGACGAAAAACTGAAGACGGCATTTTATTTATATTACGAAAGATTGAGCAAGGACGACAATATCTTCTTGTTGGATTCGGTCCCCCGTTCATTTACTGATTTAGTCTAATTTTGAAGACTTTGTTAGCAAAAGAAAGCCTCACCCCTTAGAAGCAATTGGCAAAAAGGATAATTTGGCAAAGTTTTTTACGAGAATGAGTACTCGAGTTGATCACTTTTAGAACTCGGGGACCAAAACCTGGTACAACTAAAGTATTACTCAGTTCTGTCAATTCAAGTTCAGCCTGGGGTGAATTTAGATTTTCTCATTCGTGGTGGAGAACAACTATCAGTCTCTCCCCTTTCCATTGAAGGACTCATTTCCCACCAAAATAGAGGATAAAGCCCAGTTTATGACTTTTCTGCAAAACATCTTCAGCCTGTAGTTTGCCGCTAAAATCAAAGAGAAAATATTTTTCACGGCGGAAATGCTCAGATCTTGCACATATTCCGCTTTTTCATTGCTCCCGAGGAATTCTTTGAAATTATAGTCGCCCACATGGGACTGCTATACAGGCATTGCCGTGTGAATAACTATAAGGAACAACCAGCAGTATTACGTTCAAATCCTCAGAGTCTGGATCTTAGAGTTCTACGGGATGGACTTCAAAAACGAGGTAATGACCGGGAAAATTGGTAGATTATTCGACAACGACTTGGTAATTTCAATGTTAATATTAAGTTGGATGAAAATCTGTTGAGGTCTTTGAAGAGGAGCTGGGAGAGGGCCAAAAGACAGGATGAGTACTATTCAAGTCTTTATATGACGTTGCTGCGAGTATATTTTGAGCAAAAATAGAATAAAAAATTATTTTCAAGCAAAAACAGTGACTTTTTATTCGATTTACGGGACAGCGATATCTTTGAGTCAATTCGCTTTCTCCTTCGAATTGTCTATAAAACGGCAAACCCAATATTCGAGGACGGAATTTTTAAAAGGTAGACTCAAACGTTAACTTGGAAGAATCAACGAGGATAACACGTTTAAGAGGCATTTCACCACGGACGGAGCTGTCAGAGCTCAGCGGATAGAGTCTCTGCTCTCCAATTGGCTCTTATCGGAGCTTTTAAACGAGAAAATCAAGGTTTGATTTTCGGTAATTTTAGACGCGGCAAATTTTACTGGTCAAAAAATATATTAAAATTTTAAAACTTTCTTCAGAAATGGGCGATTTTGCGACCGCCAATGTTATCCTGTTAGTCCTGCAGTCTATCCACTTGATCAACCTCAACGTAACCAGCTCAGTAATGCTAGATTTGGAGTAAAATTTCCACAAGAAGCATAAAATTCATAGAAAAGGTGGAACGTACCTTGGATGAATTTGCTTCCAGGATTCCGACAGGCTTCAACTTTACCTGTTCCGTCGAAATGTTCAAAAAGCACGTGATTGAAAATTTCAAGGATCTGAGGTTTGCCTTAGCTGTATTTTCAGAAACCTGTCGAATCATCTTACTTTGTGGAATATCATTAACCGCCACAATCGTGAGATATGCGGGGATGTTGGCTTGCTTGAAGAGATCATTAATAGAATTTCACAAATTACCTAATTAAGATGTTTGCTATTTATTATTAGAACATTCGAGAATAAATTATTAATAATTACCCCGCCCCCATCAATGGAGTCTGTCCTTATTTGACCTTCTTCAATTTGATTGACAGGACTCAAATTCAGACATTGTCGTACCCGATGGTTCCTTATTACTAGGGCAAGTTGTTTCTAGCACTTAAAAAAATTTTTTTAGCGCTAAAAAATCACAAAATCTAGCAATTATAATTAAAAAAGTTAGCACTTAAAATGATAAAATCTAGCATTTAAATTTGTCAAATCTATAACTTAAAATAATAAAATATAACATTTAAATTTTATTTGGAAGAATGAAATTGTCAGGCGAGCTATGGATGCCGCTGGATACTCAGCCATTCTTGAACCGGACGGGATAACCATATTTCCATTTGAGGCCGGGAAACCACTGGTTTGGGATGTGACATGTACAGACACGTTCGCCCAGAAAAATCTTCACGAGAGTGCTACAAGGGCCTGTTCAGCATCCGTAAAGGCGGAGAAGGCCAAACTTGTTAAATAAGTCGACCTTCCCGATGATGTCAAATTTGTTCCCCTTGCTATGGAGACTTCCGGATCCTACTCCCCCTCTACACTCGAGTTTCTCGGACGTCTTGGAAACCGGATCACCTCATGCACTGGAGATCTCCGTGAACGCCGCTGGCTATTGAGCGAATTTCGCTCGCAATTTTGAGAAGGAACAGCCACGCAGTGAGGGCGGCAACTACCTGACTTCTATTGTTTAAATGTCCTTTCATCACTTAAAAATGGGATTTTTTCAATTTTATTTATTGTAATATAATAAAAGTTAATGCCTGATATTGTCTGGATGGAAGTTCCTATCTTTTTTTAAAATATTTTTTAGCATTTTAATTGCTCTTTCAACAGATGCATAGGATGCCTGACAGCGTGAAAGAGAAAAATAATCTTGTTGGCTAATTTTTGGTTCAGTCATTTCAATAATAAGTTTAAATCCATTTTCCTCCATTCTTTTATTTATATAATTTTTGATATTTGCCTTGTCATTATCAAAATGTAGTCCTTGTATAATAGTAATCTTCCATCATTTGATTGCAAGGAATCACTTCGTCCATTCTCAGAACATGTCCGATAAGTAGCCAGCGTGAGGTAATTACTTCTCTGCTTATCGGTTTGCATTTACATAATTTGTAGAGAGTGTCTTTTTTGATAATCTGTGCCCATTTAGTTCCCGCAATTTTTATCAATTGATTTCTATGAAATGTGTCTAGTCAGTCACGGTCCGTTTTTGATGTTCCCCATGTTCCCGAGTTATATAATAGGACTGGTTGTATGAACGCGCTATATAAACGCATCCGAAGATTTAAGGAAATAAATTTTCTGCGAGTCCAAATACTCCACATCTTTTCGGAAAACATGTTGTAATCGACAATATTTTTCGCAAAGTGGTCAAATGCACGATCGATTTGAAATTTTCAATTGGACCTGCAGGTTTGCCAGGTTTTTGTAAAGGAAGTAGAACTCCCATCGCGATGTCAATTGAACAATGAGTCCTGAATATCTTGTTGAATATGAAAGTTATCTTTTCTGCTAGCTGGGTTGGTGCGTATTTTAACAACTCCCCACAAATATTGTCATAGCCAGTTGCTCTGTTGTTATTCAACCGAAGGAGTGCTCCGCGAATTTCGGAATCCGTAAACACATTATTAACTGCAATTTAAATTAGCAGTTAAAGAAAAATTAGCATTTAAAATTAAAAATAGCACTTATAGCATTTATAATGTATGTTTATTTTAAATAAAATTAAAAAATAATTATTCCAAATTCAATCGTATATTTAAAAAAGTATAAAAAATAAAAATAGCATTTTAGCACTTAAATTGCCCTACTTATTACAAAACCTCTGGTTTCTGACGTCTTCGAGTTCACTAGAAAGGAGACGAGAGGTTATATCCACCACGAGGAGATGAAGACATTGACTGTACTAGGCCATAAGGTACCAGATCTATGTCACCAGCTCAACCTCCCAACCAATGACCTATATGAACAAGATCGGACAATCAGCATTGTCGCTGTCCCCTTCTTCCCTTTTTGACGACTACAAGACGGGTCTCTTCTCTTTTCCTGGTTCTTCAATTTCCCCTCCCCACTAGATCCTCTGACTGATCTCCGTGGCAACCGCTTTGATTGTTACTTTCCTGCTAGTCAGCGGTTTTTTTCGCTTAAAGAGACCGGGGGATAAATAACCGAATGGACCGACTGCCTGGTCACTTAAGTCGAAAAATTCACGTGATCATACAACAGTCGTGTTTATTTTGTAAACTAAGACAATTCAATTCCATTCTCAGTCTCAGCCCCTTTCCAATAGCAACAGCAGCACCCCGACACATTCGGGGGTTTAGGACTTAAAGTGATGCGAATTTCTGTGTTTCCCACCTAAATGATCCAAATATAAACTATGCAGGCGTCACCGAAGCAGCAATGACACGCAACACAGTCAAAGAATCTTCGACGACTCTGAAAGATCAAGAGAAATGGAAAACTAGTTTTGGACGCAACCATAAACAGGGATCACCGACGCAATCACACATTCTTGACATTTCAGCACATTTGTTGCGGCAGTCATTGCACAAATTACAGGAAAATTCACACCGTCGTTTATTCTAATAGTAACAATACTACATACTTGACACGTCTTAACCAATATAATTATGACAATCATGAGTACTAACCAGCATAACAGTCCAATTGAGACAATTACTGGCAGGGTCAGCTGTTCCATTTGAAATGGTTGTCATGGAGATTACAATTAATTGTTTTTTATAAACATATTTCAATTTGAGTGGTCCCCTTTTTTATTTAATACTGGAAGAGGTTAAGAGTTGAATCACGTTTAGAAAGATATATACAGTCTTCAGTTCCTACGGACGGAGTGAAACACATCCTGTACAAACCATCCACCATCGTGGGAATTCCTCCGGCCAAGTAGGAAAGAGATAAGTCCTTTTTGGATGACGGCCAGGCACTAGGTATCTCATGAAACAGGTGGATCAACTTCAGATCCGCCAAGTAGGTTCAATTTTTAATTGGCCAAGAATCGAACTCGGATCCGACGTGGATCGGCACTTTTTTTGTTCAGAACATCAGGTTTCGATGTCTTTAACTCAGTCACATGTTCCATGATCACGAGAAGAAGACAAGGGTTTTCAAACATCATGTAGCTAAGTAAACTTCTCGTGCAATAAGGGTACGTCACCACCTCAACCTTCCGATCAATCAACTAACCGGTATAGAGCAAAAATTATTGAATATTCAACTCGAATGAAAATAGACGGCATCCAGTTTAAATAATTTGAATTAAATATTAAAATTATTAATTTATCGAATATTTAAAAAATAATTATAATCATCTTGTTTTTATTGTGATAGATGGATAACTCACTTAACGATTCCTATCACACCAATCAAAATAAGGGAATTCTAATGGTAGGATCAAGCTACAAAGTCGGACGAAAAATTGGATCAGGGAATTTTGGGGAGATTAGACTGGGGAGAAACGTCCATACAAACGAATATGTGGCCATAAAATTAGTAAATCAGTTCCAAATCACTAATAGGAGCAAATTAGGTGTAAGACCCCTCAACTACACCTGGAATACAAATTCTACGGGAGACTGCGTGGTGGAGGTTCGTTTTCACATAAATTTAAGATGGAATACCATATGTGTATTATTTTGGTCCTTCCAATCGCTACAACGCCTTGGTCATCGAACTTCTTGGTCCTAACCTCGAGAATCTATTCAACTGCTGTAATCGGAAGTTTTCCGTTAAGACTGTCGCCATGATTTCCATCCAACTGGTATTCCACGTGGTAATTGTCCTAGCTTCAACGTCTCGAATACATCCATTCTCAGGGAATCGTCTACAGAGACATCAAACCTGAGAATTTTCTGATTGGCCACAAGTCTGTCCCCAACAAGAGTCATATAATCCATATCGTCGACTTTGGATTGGCCAAGGAGTTCATAAACAGAGAGACAGGTCAGCATATTCCCTACAGAGAGCAAAAGAGCCTCACTGGGACCGCACGTTATATGAGCATCAACAGTCATCTTGGAAGAGGTCATATTATTTCGGCAATATTGCAGAACAGAGTAGAAGGGATGACTTGGAGTCATTGGGACACATGCTTTTCTATTTTCTTCGGGGGAATCTGCCCTGGCAGGGAATTAAGACTGAGTCCCTCTCAGACAGATATAGAAAAATTGGGGAGTCTAAGCAGGCGACCTCCATATCAGATTTGTGTCACGGTTTACCAGGTGGGTGTCACAATGCCTATTTTAGCGGAATTTAAGACTTTTCTGTCTTATTCCCGAGAATTGGGGTTTACTGATAAACCCGATTACGCCCATCTGAGGAGTATCTTCCACAAACTGATAATCCGGAAGAATCTTCAGTGCGATTGGAACTTCGACTGGGTTGGAAAGCACCCTTCTGTCGTAAGGAGTCATCTCTAACTTTGTAGCCCCGAGAACCTGCGATTGTCAACGTCCAACCGTCAAATTTATACAAAGTACTAGTTTGTCAAAATCCTAGAATACAGAGTTGAAGACTCATTCGCTTTTTAAAGAATATGACAACGAGGAAAATCTTGGGTTTTCGTTGTGTTTAATACTTAGCTGTTGTTTTGTCCTCAAAAGGATAAAAACCAGGATTCAAAATCATTTTGTAGGGAAATAAACTATTATATATTTTATTCCTTTTTATTTCAAGGTTTAATAAAAACCACTTTATTACTTCAATTGAGATTTATTAAATTCTAATTTAATTAGCTACAATTGTTTATTGTTAGGTAGCCTTGTGATTAGCTTGACAATCGTCCTCTCCACTATGCATATCGTACCTTCTTGACGATCAGACTACGGGTTACCTCCTCTCTTGCCTGGGTTCAGCTCGAGTTCTGCTTAGAACCAAATACAGTAAGACTCTTCCTAACTGCCAATTCTGGAAAATCGAAAAATACTGGCGGTTAGAAGGGGTGATAAAGAAAAATTTATTTTTTGATAAAGTAATCAAGTGTGTTGTTAACCCCAATTCATTAACGCTTTTAAATTTGACCTAACCCTTCACTTTATTTAAATCAATCAAATTAGACTGCCTAAAATAATTTTTCGATACTTGAAGAACCGAATAACATTCTTGGTTACCACATTAATATCGTCTGTCTCTTCAACTCGCCTACAACATTTAAAGTGTCAAATGTCACCGTCCGTACGTGGGACTCCACAAGAACTAATCAAAATAAAAATTAGTTCTCTGGATAATCAGATTTTTCTTAGTTGAATTGTGTAATTTTTAGTTAAATTCGTTAATATTTAAAAACATAAAGTAGCAAAAAAACATTCAATATGAATAGTGTCATTTTAATAATATTTTATTAATGATATTTTATTATTCTTAATTAACAGAAAACTTTATTTATATTTAAAAATAAAAATTTACTTGGAATTTCAAGAAATATTTTTTTAATCTTTTTGGCTTAACGTGGAGATTAGATTTAGTCGTTGATTAGTAATGAGATTAGGTATTGATTATGATTGATGTTATGTATTGATTGTGGTTGATGTTAGATAGTGATTAGGTATTGATTATGGTTGATGTTGAAAATTGCTTTAGGGATGAGATCACACTTAGGTATTTTTAGCAAATGGATTTGAATTCGTCAAAGTTATGGTTGTAATTAGACAGACACTACCGACTATCTTGAACAAAAACCTATCAGCGGTTGGTACAAGACTAACTTCGACGGACGATCTGGACTACCTAAGAGAACTAGCGCGCAACAGAGGATCATGGTCGAGGTTGACGGAGAGGATGATTAGGAATATGGCACAAGGGAAACTTAAGTAATTTTTGTTTTCTCGGGTGCTTTTCAATAATTATTATTATTTAAGCCAAAGAAACACCGTCTTAACCAATAAATAATATTCAGGTGATCCCGGCATCTCTCAATAATCGGGCCATTTTTTCTCGATGCTCCGACTGTGATCCCACGCATTTTCTATACGGACGGGGGTCTTTTTCCTTTTCTCTTCTGAAATTGCCTCCAGTTGCCTCTATGATAGACTCGAGTGCTCTGGGGGCAATTTCTTTATCTGTATATATTAGTAACTTTTTTGCTCTTGACTGATATCTTGAATTTTGTTAGGTTCGTTGCCGACAGGTTAGATCCCCATGCAGCACATGCATAGCCTATTGTTGGCTCGACATACTGCTTGTAGAGGGTCCCGATACCTGGCGGATAAATTCCTCCACAGTTCCAAAGGAAGGCCTTTACAAAATTGATCTTCTTTGCACAGGTTGATATGATAATAATAAAACAATTAAATCATAGTTTCCACCAAAGAAATGAAATTATTTCTTTAATTTAAAAGAAAAATGTAAATAAATTTATATTATAACATTTTAAAATAAATTTTAATTAACTATTTTTTTAAGTTGGCGGCTAGGAGGAGTTTTAATGTGTACCTGTCGGATCTCTGGGACCATCCGCTCTTGGCTGTGACGTTCTTTTTAGCCACCTGTTTCTTTTAGTCGAGGCGACTGGAGATAAATAAATATGCACTACAGTTTGGAGGGGGTTGCGAAAGACCTTACCGAATTGGAGGAGTTTGACTCATAGAATTATACAAGAAATGTGAGATGAAGTCAATAAGCATGAAATAACGGATTCTCCCTGGAGACTGGGAATATCTTGGGGATAGCTTAATCCACTGAAGACTATTATGTTTGCCTTTCATAGAGGGTCCATAGTAGCTCTCTGTGGTCCTAAGGAAATGACTTGAAGACACTAAAAAAAGTTGAAATCCGCCGATGGCTCAGACTTATTGAGATCGTTAGCTAACAGTCGGGGAACGGACGAGTTTGCTCTTCTCTCACCCCATTGGATCGTTCCCCACAACTGCATGGAATTGATCTTTTCCTCCTTTTCTGTTGGTTCTGATAAACTGTATGTGATATTGGAATGACTCTGCGACGGTGGGTACTAATTACGTTGCCTCACATGAGAGCTATCGAGTTCAAAGGAGGAGCCACTGGGTTTAGGGGACGTTACGGCTTCTTTGAAGTTGGAATTTAATTGGAAAATGTGAATTAGGTGGTGTGCGGTTTTTGGTAGCAGTTTGTTTAGGGAATAGACAACATTTGTGTACGAAGGACATTGCAGATAAAGTAGAGAAGATAGCATATAAAGCCTGGATTTCATGCCTCATTCTACCTTTTCAGGCACTTTGTTGTGCAAATTTCTTGAGATAGTAAGAAGTCTCTGGAGATAAGTTTAGCTTTCGACAGATTATCTTCAAGTTCTTTCAGTTGTGGTACATCCATTGACGCTTTCATTGTTTCAGATCTTCGAATTCTGACGTTTTTTAACTCCTTCACTTTGTAGAGGATAAAAAAGAAAAGGTTTTCATGAACATGGAGCTATGTAAACGTTGTGTGTAATAGAGTACGTCACCACCTCAACCTTTCGACCAATCAACCACTAGGCTGACTGTTCCTGAGTATAATTCGTAGCAGTAAAATTGAGGAGTTTAATTTTAACAGTAGGGAAAGTTGCTTCCAGCATTTAAAAAAAATTATTAGCGCGTATTTAATTTCTCCTTCGTCAAATCTCATGAAATAGTGAAACGGGAGGTGAAATCAACTTTGAAATTTAAAGACATTCCGTGCAATAAAAGTACGCCACTACCACTCGGATAACTTTTCTTTGTCCTAAACTCGTCTCAATTTCTCCTCTCTACCAGATTCATCTAACTATATCTGAATAGCTCTTGGGAGTTGAGTTTTGTTAGCCACTGCTTTAACTTGAAGGACAGGGGGTAAATAAATACTTAAAAAGGTTTTCCTGTCAGGAGTGAGACGTATCCTTTCTAAGTATCCGTCATTGTGGGAACCTCTCCACTGGAGTAGAGAATAGAGGGATTCTTTTTGGATGCCACCCAGGTCTTCTGAATTAGGTGGAATGACGCATTCTGTTCCTCTACAGCTGATGATTCAAACCAATAGGTTGATCTCTCAGAGTGAAGAGTGGTTACTATGGTAGAAATTGTCCTATTTATCCAATTTCAATAATAAAATTTACTAAAATATGACATAATTATTTTAATTATTTTTTAATTTTGTAATATTTTTTAATTTCTTTTTAAATTACACGTCATAAATTGTTTTTTGTGTAATAGCAGTTTTCATTTAATGACAGGTTTGTATTTTCTCAATTATTAAAACTATTAGAAATCAGAGGCAAAATAAAGAATGAATTTCAAAAGCAATTTCCAAAACTCATACATATTTACAAGAACACCTAAAGGAGATTTATACTACCAAAATGCTCTAAGGTAGGAAAATCATCTAACAATACTACACCAATCTACATCTTAATGGAAAAAGACATCAGACTGAATGCTACAAGTATAGAGACCACTCAACTTATTCTTACTTAAGATAACGAAGAAAATTGGATATCTTTTTGTTTAAAGCATTTTTAAATGCCGATATTCCACATCACAAATTAGGGAATAGTTATATGAAAAAGCTGTCATCTGTCGACACAAAGACAGTGCATACAGGAGTCGATACAATTTCGGGTTAATCGCCTAACAACCTTTATTATTTCATTATGTTCTGCATTCCATCAAATGTACATAAAGGCGAAGACTACATACCCCTTACGAGATAGACACTAAGCGCACGAGCATAGTAATAGTTTACCTAAACTACGTCATCATCTAAAGCTTATAACCTATTAACCACCGAGCACGCAAATACAAAAAAATCAATAAAATTGAATAAAAATTTCATCAAAATAATTTGTTGCAAAAGAATTAGAATATTATTAAATAATAATAATTAAGGGATATTTAAAGGATATTTCCACAATTTTCGCACATTTCATCCCTCATTAAAAGACAGCAAATAATTCCAAAAGGAAAAAAACACACAGCCATCAAAATCCCAAGAATAGTAAACGTGGAAGTGTGCAGATGACACTAAAACATGACAAATAACAGTGACCCCACATATCGGACATCCATGTTCGTCAATTATTCTATTTGAAATAAGGTAAGTCCTCTCTGTTGGTTTAAAATATGTGTTTTCAATTATAACTTCCTGATATGATGCTTTAATTAAACAGAATCAAATACGGGGATTGCAGGATCTCATTACACCAAATTAACCACAACAAAGAAGTAAATTAAATCCGATATTATTTAAATTTAATTTTACTTTAATGTTATGTATATACATTTTATAAAAATAAAAATTTATAAAATTTTTTGAGTAACTTGTTATTTTTACTCTTTCTTGCAATTTATGTCTGATTTAATGTTAGGTACTATCCTTACCTTCAACGCAAGAAACATTTACTTAGTCAGAACTTGGCTAAGTACGGAAGATCGGCATGCTGGAATCAAGAGATGAAATTCAAATAAGGCATCGGTGATCGTCACGGAGACTACATATTAATTTCACTTCTTGTTGACTGTAGACACTATAGATGTGGTCTTCAGTGCACAAGGACTTGCTTAATTAACTACACAGTTCCTGGGGGAGCAGTAATGGAATAAGCGTTATTCAAATACGCTTCAGGCCTAATGAACTCAGAAGACAAATTTCCATCATCAATGTATACGCCCCGCGTATCGGTCATGTCTCGAAAAGTCTAGAAGAACCAGATGTTTTTTCGAGGAGCTCTCCAGGAAAGTGGAGGAAGCAACGAATAAATCTCTTTTGCGCTACTCGAGATCTTACGTTGTGTTGGCAGCTGTTTCCTCTCAAAGACCGAGATTGTCAAAATCAATCGGATGGAGTCACATAGAAAAAAAATATTGAGGAAGTCCAAAACTCCGTTCCCTTCTTGTGAGATTCCGAGGATTGTTATCGATAGTAACTATGACTAAATAATAAACGAATGGATAGAAAGACGTCCTTTAGTATCAGATTGTATGACGCCACTGTGAAGCCGATTCTAACAAATAATTCGGGAACATGGGCTCGAAAAGAAGGGACCCGACTCATTCCCTAGAAGACAACTTCGGTTTCTCCTAGGACTGAAATGGGTAAACGGATAAAGAGGCTTTATATGAAAGATGCCTCACGGGACACATAAGTATGTTACACACAGAGGCATGCTGGATTCTGTTTGGTCACAGTCTAAGAATAGACCCAAGCACACCAGCAAATGCCATCATGGAAGACTACTTGAAGAGAAACAAAATTCTCACTCGCGATCTCTTAAAGTCACGGACGAAGTCTCCGCAATTCATCTTCACGAATCTGTTCAACGACTCACAAACTTTCACAACCTCCAGAATATTTGTAAGAATTCCAGAAATATACTATGGCTAGACTTCCATTCCAGGGACAAAGAATCCAACGATTTTTGGAATCACCTAAGACGCGGTATAGATCTTCTCCCTCAGCAGTGAATAAATCCGATAAAGGGGACTCGGAAGTGAGATGTTTTGAGTCCGATTGCAATGAAGAGTCCCTCCAACTGTGGCCTGTTCAGCAAACTTTATTATCATGTGATCGTCCCATTTATGGAATATGTTTTCTTCGCAAGGGGGTTTGCCCATTTTCAAAATAACCTCAATCCAGGAAAGACATAACGTTTGTGACCTCTTTTAGAGACCCCTTCCTTCATCATCATCCATCTTTCGGATAAATCGTGGAGGAAAGATGGTCGTAGTAATTCTCCGTAACGAACAGAGAAATCTTCTCATGAACGGTATTCTTGGTGAAGAGTACACAAATACACTTTCAAAGACATCTCTGAGCAACCGCAGGATAGTTAACAATTTTGGCCACGTGGCGCCATGTGGTGCTTTGTAGGTAGTTGGTTAAAAAAATATTTTTCTTCCCTCTGATGGCGTCATTGGATCCACATAACTGAGGAGACGCCCAATGTCTGGACAGCATCAAAAGGATCCAACTATACTTTCCACTGGAAGACAATTTCGTTACCTGGAGACAAGTTCTGGAATCGCTGGAACGCGTCAGGATCAAGGAGTTAGTTTGGTTTTCCCTTGGTCTTTGGAATAATTTTATTTATTTATTATCATGATAGGAGAATTTGGTCGTTATTGGAAGCTGGGGTCACCTAATAGTTGTGTTTAACATCTCTTTTTCATCGTTATCTTGGGGTTACTTATAAATAAAATCTAGAACCTAATCTGCACAGTTGCTTAATATTATCTCCCTTCTTATGTTCCCGGTTGTTAATGATAGCTGGGTAACTGTGTAGTCAATAAAACATTAATTGTCTGTCACTTAGTCCCTATGCCAGTGGTTCCCAATTTTTTTGAGAGCACGGAACCCTATCGACATTTTTCATTTTAAACGGAACCCTTATACAGTTTTTAACATTTATCAGTATTTTACTAATATAAAAAAATAAAATGCTAGTTAGTGAGATTGTTGATGTTCTTGCATAGCTCTGTAAGATTTGGCCTGACAGGGATAAACGTAGGTCTTCTTCCACATACAGTAGGTTCGCGCGTTTTTTGTGCTTTATTTTGTTAATGCAGAAAATCCACTTTCACATAGATAAGTCGTTGAAAACTGGACCAAAACTCTTAAGCTTTGTTTGCCAGAATAGGATTTTTTACAATCAGCCGAAAAGAATCAATATCAAGCTGTAAATATTCCATTTTTAACGTTCTGTCACTTGAAACAAACGCAAGTTCTTCTTCCTCTTTTACAACATTCATCATTGAGCCATTCAATAAAGTCATCCAACTTCTCTTGTATACCAAAAGCCAACAATTCGTGTCTTAGTTCATAGAGAGCCATCTTGCTTCAGTATGCAAAATCAAAACTGAATGCATTTTCAGTTTCGAGAACTGTCGCAATTTCAACGGCCTCATTTTGATGTAATTAATTATTTTTACAACCATGCCCAAAGCACATTAAGTTCATGTCCAATAGTTTTTGCGGCCAATGCCTCGTGATGAAAAAAACAATGCGGGTGAATAATGTTCGGATTTTTATTTTTCGCAATAGAAACAAAGCCTTTCTTTTGGTTGAGGTGGTGACGTCCCTCTATAGCACATATGTCTAATACGTATTTGAATAATCCTTTCTGGTTTTCTACCCTTACCTTCAATGCCAGGGGCCTTAATGACTGGTCGAAGAGGCACCAACTATGTCTGGACCTTGCAAAATATGGATGCTCTGTTTGCTGTCTCCAAGAGACGAAGCTCAGAAAAGGACTCGATGAAAACCTTGGAGACTACAGACTAATCCTCCTTCCATCGTACTGTAAACACTATGGACAGGGTTTCGCTGTTCACAAGAATTTGCTCCCCAGATTACATCGATATTGGAAAATTGATGACAGGATATGTGTTATTCAATTTCTTATTGGACCCAAAGGGAAGTCCAGGCAACTAATTTCCATTGTGAACGTGTACGCCCCACATAGTGGCCGTGTTTCCAAAAACCCAGAGGAATTGGACGTTTTCTACGAAGAACTTGTCGAGGTCGTATCTTCTCTGAAGTTTTCATCGTTCCTCTTTATCGCTGGTGATTGGAATGCTAAAGCTGGGGTACATCAAGGACACGAACGTTTTATTGGACCACATGGAAGGGGGATCAGGAACTATTCTGGTACTGCTCTGGCATATTTCTGCGAATCCTTTGATTTATTCCTGTGCAATACTCAATTCCAACATTCCGCACGCCACAAGACAACGTGGATGGGCACTAGACTATCGACCACCGGAAATCTGATAAGGATTTATAATCAGATCGATTATATTCTGTGTCGAGTAAAAGACAAATCTCTCTTACGGGACTCGAGATCTTATGGAGGACTAACTGTTAACAGTGATCACAAAATTGTGTCAGCAAGATTCAGCTTAAGACTTGGTCCAACTGCGGAGGAGTTCCTCTACGGGATAACTAATAGAAGATGCTTCTTCCAAACACATCGTGGTGGAGATTCCACGCGATCAAGAAGGTATATGACTGAACTCTTGGGCTCTTCACCAAAAGTACAAGCAGACTATAAAGAATGTGTATCGGATTCAATTAATAATACGGCATCGGATCTTTCACCAGGAAAGGCATGGCTCGAAACTATGAGAGGGATCATTTCCGCTGCTGACAAACATTTGGGGGAACTTAAACCCCATAGCAGTCAGCGTCACCCGGAAGTGTCAGCCCTATTGAATTTGCAGAAGAACTTAAGGCTTAGATCCGAAAATACTGTCGATCCTCAGACTGTTTGCAAACTGAAACAAGAACGAAGGCAAATTGAGAGAAAAATCAAACTCCTAAACAGACTACATCACACTAGTCAGTTGGAAAGCAAGATCAGAGAGGTAGAAAACCTTAAAGACAATGCTGCGACATTCATGGCTATACGACTAATACGGAGGAAGAGCCAATCAGTGAAACTTATTTTGCATGACAGAAATGGAAAAACAATAGGAAATGTTGCAGAACAGACAGAGTTCATAGCATCGCATATTGAACAACTGTTCTTTGTAAAAGGAGAAAAATCAGATTTCACGCCTAAGAACACAACACTTGAACGGATCATTTCACCGGAGGAGGTTTGCATGGCGATAAGGAAACTTAAATCTGGGCGCTCTCCAGGACCAGATAATATACCATCTGAATTGCTAAAATTTGGCCCTCCAGAACTTGCAGATAAACTCTCAAAATTGCTGAATGACATGATAGAAAACAAGGACTTTTCAGAAATTGGAAAGGGGATACTAGTACCAGTTCAAAAAGGTAATAAACCCCCTGGGCCAGTTGAAAACCTGCGCCCTGTCATCCTTCTAAACACCTTAAGGAAGATCCTTGCCCTAATTACTCTTAATCGGATCCAAGAGCCGGTGGACGGGTACTTGGCCCAGAGCCAGAGTGGTTTTAGGACAGGGAGATCAACGGCTGATGTAGTATGGTGCCATAGATGGCAATGTGCTATTCAACAAAGATTCCGGAGCTCAAAGACTATCCTTGGAATTGATCTGACCAGAGCTTTCGACACTGTCCGTCGGGGAAAACTCATTGAAGTGCTTGAAAGTTTCCTGGATAAGGACTCGGTTATTCTGATACGGATACTCTTATCAAACACGAGGTTACGAGTGCGTATTGGAAAATGTTTGTCACGGGAAATTATTTCAACAGTGGGCACACCCCAAGGAGATTCCCTTTCCCCAGTATTGTTTGCTATATACCTTGAATCGGCTCTGCAAGACCTCCGGAAGTATTACAACAATGATATTATGGAGATCGTGTATGCCGATGATGTTGACTTTATCTCGACTGACAAAGAAGCACTCTTACGTCTCTTGGAGGTTGCATCAGGCTGTTTGGCCAAATGGTGTCTATCACTGAATGTTCAGAAAACGGATATTGTTGAAATTAAGCGGATGGAACTACGCAATAGTGAATGTTGGAGGAAGACCGTAAAGCTTGGCTCTCTTCTCGGAGACTCCGAAGACATTGCAAGAAGAAAATTGTTATCTACGGTTACTATGCAAAAACTTATGAAATGTTGGATAAGAAAATGCTCGGTCGGGCCATCACTCCGACTCAGGTTGTATGAGGCGTTCGTGAGGCCCATACTAACATACAACTCTGGGACGTGGGGAATTTCGAAAACGGACGAACAAAACCTTGACTCCTTTCACAGAAGGCAACTTCGGTCTCTCTTGGGACTAAAGTGGCCAATGCGTGTAGGGAGTGAAAATTTATATAGAAGATGCGGTTCCGGACCTCTGAGCACCATGATCATGAAGGCTCGCTGGAGATTGTTTGGCCATATTCTCAGATTGGAACAAGACACGCCAGCAAACGTCGTCATGGAAGAATACTTCGATACGTCAGGGGAGAAGTTCAGAGGTCGTCCAAGAATAACTCTTCCGGAAGTCCTTAATGGTGACCTGAGATCAGTAACCAGACTACTAAAGGACGGTGAAGACCTTAGTAGTCTGCGGCACTTGGCATCGGACAGGAGGGGATGGGAAAGGCTAATTAAGAGGATTGTTCAGACGCGGCACGAATAGAATTATAGTTTATATGATTCTATGTAGTTGCTTATAATAATAATAAACAAAGCCTTTAAATTGCCCAGTCATTGCTGGAGCACCATCAGTGCAGATACCCACACATACATTACAATTCGACTTTATATCCTCAAAATATGAATTGATAAGATTGAAAATGTCATACCTATTTGTTGCTTCGAGCAACTCCTTGCAGCGAAGAAAATCTTCAACAATGGATTCATCGTTCATATGTCGAACGAAAACAAGGAGTTGCATTCTTTCTGTAATATCTGAGCTTTCATCCTCTTGAAGCGCAAAAACACAGATTTTTTTATTCGCCTAACCAAATTGGTTTAATGTCATCAGACATATCGTTGATGCGTCTGCTCACAGAATTATTATAAATTGGAATTAAGTCGAGCTCAGCGCCAGCAATTTCTCAGAACATTATTTCTTTGTTTGCAGGCAAAGTAACAGTTTCGGCGATAGTATGTGATTTCATATTTTCATGCAGTTCTTTTTCATTTATTTTGAATTTTCTGTAAAACGGGATGCTTGATCTTTATTCTGGTCCAATTTCCGTATAAATTATTATTTTTTTCTTTGAAAGTTCCGGGTGCTTGGTTAAGAAATGATGTCTAAGTTTCTTAGAACTATTCGCAAGTTTTTCACCGCTAACAACACAAAGTGGTAGAGGGCAATCCATGTCCCCAGTCCATGTGAAACCAAAGGCAATATACCTTTCTCGATACGATCGAACTTTAAGATATGCACTGTCACAAGACTCCATTTAGACACGCGCAAATTAAATTATTTCATTTTGAAAAATTATTCTTTTGAAAAAAATAAAAAAAAATTTTTGAACTACGCGGAACCCAGGTTGGGAAGCACTGCCCTATATTTTTTCCTTTCGTGCATTGTTAAAATAGTCTCCAGAGTGCGGATTATTGAATGGTGGTCAGGTCCTCTCGGAACTAAATGATATTGAGGGACTGTTCTTGATAAAAAATTGTAAATTTTGTGGACCTCAGGTTTTTCCAGTCAGAAAGGTAATTACTGTGTAACCAAACTTTTTTCAAAAGTCGAACACTCCACAAGACCCTTTTCGGGTTCGATGTTTCTCACAGTCCCCCAGGTGTAAAACATCTCAGCATCTCGCTGGGTACCTATTTTTCTTATATCCCGCAGTGAACTCCTCTACCTCAACTTTGGCTTCTCTCAACTCACTGAGATCCCACTTAACAGCCGGTGCTAGTGGAGGGTAGTACGCACCAAAGTGGAGCCTTGCCCTTGACTCAGCCAGTCACTTTTAAAATATGCCCACTTAGCGCCTCAAGTTCGACTTTTCCTTTATTCCATTTTTGCTAGAATAGTCTCCCTCCATTTACAAGGAACTCTGGAGTTCTTCGGACTTCTCAAAAACCCATGAAGAAAGTAACCTCTGATAGCCTGCTCAATATTCGCCGATACTCCACCAAACACAGATATCAAAAATATTATTTTTACCAATTTTGACATAGATGTAGAAAAAATTTCCCAATGCTACAAAACATACAAAGGAGGCACACAAATTTACTATTAAAAAAAATTTTATTGTTAAAAAATAAACAAAATGAAAAAATAATTAAATATTTTATAATCAAAGCCAAATAAATTAAATAAAATCTTCAGTTTCTTCAATTTTAACACCATCCAGGAAGACATCGTTAGGACAAATGGATTTAAATACCCTCTGAACATCTTCCATTACATTATGAGCATTTCGATGAATGGATGGTCCCTTACAAACAAATACATTCGGGGGTAATTCTACCATTTCCTCAAAATCCCCACAAGCCATTTGAAAGTCCACCCTCCATAAGATTGCTTCTTCTAAAGAACTCCCCTCTTTCTTATACAATAAATCAATCCTGGAAGAAACAGTACCTTCAAGCTCATCGGTTGGCCCACCATAAGCAATAAAGTGCACCACAACTAAAATACAACATGAATTACTACAATATCCCTTAGGCAGACCCCACTATTAAATGACATCTCAAACATGGTCACAGTACAGTCACCTACAAACTCATGAAAAACAGACATCTCCACAATAACCCCAAAACTACATTTTCATCATCTTGCATCACTGATTTATTCGTGAATAAATTGTCCTATGCAGGATCTCTGAACAACTCTCAATACTCAACGAAGAAGCCAAGTAAGAGTCATTTATGAACACATATCTACTTAAGACAGCGAATACCTGCAAGAAATCTCTTCACCATTCGACAATCTCACCTTTGAAGAGCTAAATTACCGATAATAGTACCTTCCGTTCTCAATCAGTTCATCCACCCCCATATTCAGACAGCAGGTAGACCATAAATGGCTCCATGACTAAATAATAATTAATAAAACCGTGAAAAGGCCTGGACGATATCTCCACAACCATAGAGTGTCCACAGGTAGGGGGACCTTCCGTATATTCCTGCAGACTTAACAAAGTCAGCCAATGTGTCAAGTCCCTTTTAGTTAAAACAACAACTTCTTTCATACTCGCTTTCCTGCCTTTTAGGCAAATGACTGAGCAGATATAATCAACTAGTTTGGGGAGAGGCCATGATTTTTCATAAAATCAACAAAATAGCCCTCATCAGGAGAGGATACAAGGCCTGTGCACGTGTTGAAGAATTTATTTAAACTATATTCTCTACATTGGTGAAATATTTGGTTGAAAATAACTCCGACCGACTACAGGGGGCCTACTTTGAGATACAAGTGAAACTGAAATCAGCTGATAATCGTAATCTCTGATTAAAATTCTGTTAAAGAGTTGAAAGGAAAGGTATTTGTGGATGCCAGTGCTCAGTATTTTATCAATAAATAGGCCGGAAGAAGGAGTCAGCTAAATTATAGTAAACCACCAACATAGGGAAATAGATCGAGTTGAAAGCCCCGTAAATTAATTCCGGTCCCGCAACTTAATGGTATGATTAAAGTACCTCTTGTAATTTTTAATAGAGATATTTCGAGAGAATGTCAGGTTGATCCCATTTTGGCGGTCTTGGAAGTCTGCTTTTCAAATTTCTAAATAAATAAAAAATCCACCGAATCCATAAAAGAAGTAAATTCTCTGTGCGAGAGAGTAGCCCATGACTACCATAGAACATATTTCTTCATATATTTTACACAATACCTGTCGACTAAAAGTACTGAAAGGCCGACTCGCTGTAGAGCTGATGCCAAAATTGTTTCAAATAAGCCTGTGACAATGATAATGTCCTTTACCTGTTCCATAAAATATGCAGTCAAAATACTCCTGGTTTATCATTAAGGTGCACATAAGTTGAAGTTCAAATTTAATATAATTTATAAAAATTATTTATTTAAAAATAAACAAAATATTACATTTAATTTCTGTTTTTGATGAAATTTTATCATTTTTATGTTTAGCAATTAAATATGTTTTTATTGATATTAAATTCCATAAATTCCATTTTTGGTGACGTGCCTGGTGACGTGCCTCGTTCTTCTCTGTTCAAACGGTTAAGGAAAAAATGTCTTAAAAGCAAAGATACAAAAAATATGCTTGCCTTAAAGCTTCTACGTTCAATGCTAGAAAAAAATCTAACCCTCAGTCAAGAATCTCTCTGTGATGACCTGTCTTCCCATGAAAGGTATCTTCTGAGTTTTTTTGTTCCAATTTTCGAATTTAGATCGCCAGCAATGAAAATAAGTGATTTCGACTCATATTCATTATACGTCTTTGTTAATGCTGAGTAGAATTCATCCAATTCGGTCGAGTTTTTTGCCACTCTTCCACAGTGGTGCATATACATTTATAACTATATAACGTTTTTATTGGCTGTAGACAAGAGACGAAAATTACGTACTATCTCGATGAAAACCATAGAAAACATCGACTAATATGCCTACCCAGTGATTCAAAGCACTATGGTCATGGATTCGCCATTCACAGAAAACGATCAATTGACATCAGTCGCATTTGGCGGGTGAATGACAGGACACAGATCCGTCTGAACAACCAATGTTCCCCTAAAAATACACTAATTATAAATGTATATGCACCACACTGTGGAAGAGTGGCAAAAAACTCGACCGAATTGGATGAATTCTACTCAGCATTAACAAAGACGTATAATGAATATGAGTCGTCCTCACTTATTCATTGCTGGCGATCTAAATTCGAAAATTGGAACAAAAAAACTCAGAAGATACCTTCATGGGAAGACACGGACGTGGGAAAAGACACTTGCCTGGGACCATACTTGGCCATTTCTGCACGGCAAACAAATTGTTCTTGTGCAACACCGCATTCCCTCATCGTGCATGCCACATAACCACCTGGATGGGCGAACGAAAAAACCCAAATGGAAAACTAGTCCCTATGTACAACCAAATTGATTATATTATATGCCGGATCACTGACAAACGCTCGTTTATAAACACACGCTCATACGAAGGTTCAACAACTGTCAGTGATCACAGAATAATTATTGTCACCTTCAGCCTGGCGAAACATGGTATTAAACATAAGAAACATAACAACATTACAAACAATAATATTGAAAATATAAAAAATGGATACGCACAGAAAAACTGATCTCTCATCCAGATACAGTCAAAAATTACCGAAAATACATCTGCGCCCATCTGAAGGACCTAACAGTAGAATTTCGTGGGATCGCACAAAGAATATAATGAACGAAGCAGCAAGCCAGTACCTCGGCACGCGGGTAATGACCAGTTTGGGTCGGACGATACATACAGAACTAGCAAAGGAGTTCAAAAGAAATCCAAAAAAAAACTAAACGAAAAAGACTATAACAAGAGAAAAGCCTTTCAGGGGCAGAGGGACCAAATCCGTAAAACTCAGGAGACTGAACAAGACACTCCACCAAGAAGAACTGCTTCGCAAAATCAATAAAGTATCCAAACTAAAAGATAATTCACAAATGTATATGGCCGCTCGTTTACTACGCCACACAAATTGGAAGGAACGAATAATCATCAAAGACAAAAATGGCAAGACATTACTTAATACTGAAGAGCAAGCGGAGGTAATTGCAACACATTTTGATAAACTTTTCAATGTGACTACAGCAATCCTCATTCAAAGGAAAGCCTAGACCCTTGAAAGACCAATTACAATTTTGGAAATAAAAACAGCGTGTCAAACTAAAAATAACAGAAGCCCGGACAGATACGATAAACCCAGAATTAAAATACGGCCTGACCCCCTTTTTGAAAAAAATCGCTAACTACTAAATGAAATGTTTTCTATTAACTCAACTTACCCTGGGAACGGGATTACTAATACAAAAACCCAAAAAACCCAAAGGACCTGTTGAAAACTTACGATTATTATATTATCAAATTCTCTACAAAAAGTCTTAGCTAACATTGTATTGGAACGAATAAAGGACCCGCCTAGACTACCTACCCGAAAGTCAAAGTGAGTTCAGAGAAGGAAGATCAACAGCTGATGCATTCTGGAGTCACAGATGGAGATGTGCAACACATAAAAGATATTGCAATGCCACCTACATTCTGGGAGTAGATCTCTCAAAAGCCTTTGACTCGGTTAACAGGAACGAATTGATGACAGTGCTGGAAGGGTTTATTGACGAATCGAGTCTAAGAATGATCCAAATCCTTCTATCTAACACAGAGCCCCTTGTGAAAGTTGGAAAAACCTACTCAAAAAAATTTGAAACAAACACAGGCACTCCTCAAGGAGACTCCCTGTCTCCGCTACAATTCACAATATACTTGGAGTCCGCTATGAGGGAACTGAGACCATTACACCAAGGAAAAATAGAAGAAGTGATTTATGCTGATGATGTCGACCTAGTCTCTGAAGACAAAGAACTCCTGGAGCATGTACTGAAAAAGCACCAGATATACTTGGGAAATGGTTTCTCACCGTGAACAGGGAAAAAACAGAACGGACAGAAATAAGACGAATGAATAACTCACTCGAAGAGAAATGGAGACACTCAAAGAAACTTGGCTCTCCTATTAGGAGAAGTGAAGACATCATACGGAAAAAACCATGGCAAACGCGGCATTACACAGGCTAAAAAACCTATGGCTAAAACGGAAAGGGAATAACATAAAACAAAGGACAATGTTATTCGACACCTTTATCAAACCAATCCTCCTATACAACTTGGGACCTGGGCACCTCAAAAGAGGAATTGGAGAGGCTAGACTCGTTTCACAAGAATCATCTAAGAAACATAACTCGGATGTCCTGGCCATCCAAGATCTCGGAAAGGACTGTACAAAATGTGTGAATGTAAACCAATAAGTCTCGAGATCATAGGCTCTCGTTGAAGACTACTTGGACACGTCCTGAGGTTGGATTCGACATCCTCCCCAAATATCGCTATGGAAGATTGCTACTTCTCCAATGTAAAACAATTTCGTAGAAGACCGAAAACAACCCTCCTGGTCGTTCCACAAAACGATCTGAAAGCCGTGAAGAAAACATTGGCATCTGGTGACGACTTGGACACACTGAGGGATCTGGCTAAGAACAGAAGAGCTTGGAGCAAGCTAACTCTTTTTCTTATATTTTTTGCTGCACATGCCTATGCTGACAAATGTGTTATTGTGTGATGTGAGACATTCCAAAAGTGGATCACTCTAATATGGAGATGATCATTTACGCAGATGATATTTTACTTCTAGATCTCTCTATGAGCAAATCAATCCATGGAAAAGAATTCTTGGTCGCATTGATAAAGTTGAAAGGTGGTGTCAAGATAAGGTCCTTTTGAAAAAAAACAGTTTCCTGGATTGGCAAGAACCGAAGAAAACTGCTCCTTGTGTTAACACTGGACTAATAAAATCAGCGGAAATATCTCGTTATGGATGGATCTTTTAAGACTCATATAATCGACAGAAAGAAAAAAGCTACCGCAATGCTAAAAGCCTTATACGATTTCGGTTGAAACCGGAAACATTTCTATACGTATACTCTGCGTGTATAGAACCTTTCCTGATCTATGGTTTTCAAGGATGGTTTGAAAGCTGGGAGAGAAATAAACACGTGGAACTCGAAGACCTGAGGAGAAATATGATCCGTATAATAGAATTTAAATCTGGTCGGTCTTTAGTTCTTGAAGAATCTCCTAAAATTTTAGGTGTCACATTTGACCCATTTTTTTCATTCTGGGAATTCTTAAGGTTTTTTCACACTCTCCTGTATCGCCATCCCTGGGGCTTCTATACGTACAACTAGTTTTACCGAGCATCGAGTACGCTTGTTCACATAGGTTGCCCCCATCTCGCTATCGTGGCAGAGCAAACTGGAAGTGAACAAATTGGATGCCTTAGAATATTATTGAGATTCTCGAAACAGGTTCCAACTACGGAAAAAAGCTTTCGGTCGCAGCAATTATCTCACGAACACCAGCGAAACTTTAGTCGGAACCCTGCCCAAGATACAAGAAGAGGCCACCTCTTTGTGAGGATTAATACAGGCTTTTAAGAGAACTACAAGAGGAAGCTTGGTATGGACTCGTGGATCACTTAATTAGATGATAACTCTTATCTTCTTTCCTGCGGTTCCGGGCTTATCAAATTATTCGAATTTTTTTCAGACAACAGTTAAAAAGCCATATAGTTGACTAAGCTACCCGACATGCCCAGGCAGTGCTTTCTACTTATGTCCATATTTCATACTCGAGTCAACATAAAACCTTTACGGGTTACAAATGCAGTCAGGACGCAACGATCGATGTCACCTGTTTGTATAGAATTGTAAAAGACTCCCCTTTGGCAGATTATCCGGATCTCTCTTTCTGGATACAGAGCTCACATTGTTGGTATAAAATTGTAAGAGTGATTTTACGCAAACTTTCATGTGCTAAACAAATCCTGTTACCCTTGCCGCAGAAATACAAGTCCATTAGAACCGCAGTTATAGGATCCCGTTAAATGATCCAGTCAAGTAGGGGAAGAAACAAATGGCCCGTTTTAATTTCACCCTGGCACTGGGTGGAATCTGAGAGAGGCAAATGATATGACGCTACGGTAATTAAGCGAAGGAAGAACCTCCTACTAAGCGACATACAGAAGACCACTGGCATCATGATTCGTACCCAATAAACTACCTAACATTAAATGATCGATTTAAATATTAAAAAGTAATAAAAAGGAAAAACATAAGAATGACCCAAAACTGTCAAATTAACTAGAATATAGGCACATCATTTTATCCAACATTGCAGTAGCATCCTGATATTCCTTGGTTTCTTTGAAATTCCCTTCTCTGGCCTAAAAGTAAATGGTTAGAAGACCAAAATTTCATTCAAATCATCATAGGCATTTTTGAATATCTTTCGAGAAATAGTTACCATTTTTTCATTTTCCTCAACTAGTTGTTTCTATAAATTCGGATATTCAGAATACATTGTGCTCATGAGTAGATTGGTCCCCATTGTTCAAGATTTCCTCCAATTTTCTTTTACTTCTTTCAGTTTCCCCCATGTAATATGAATAGTCATTTCCTAGTCTTTTGACAGAACCGGTTTTAATTCTTATATCTTTTAAAAAAATATCCATTAGACTATTATAAATAGAACAAAAAGCACACCAGGCAACAATTTTTTAAATATTAATTATTAAATTAATTAATATTATTTTTAATTTTTTTAATAATTCATGCGGTCAAGTTCACACTTCGAGTCGTAACTCTCGGGATTATAGAAGTGACTTTAAGGCCTTCTGTTTCCTAACCAAATTTCCAACACAAAGAGGACTCACAAATTTAGTAAAGTTCCCCTTCCCAACGGCCATTTTTATCTCCTGAAAAGTTATTTCTTCATATACTGGAGGTGCAGTGAGTAATGGCACTCTGGGTAAGGTCCCAACATTATGAAGACTGTGAGCGCTGGGATCAGTCCAAAGTATTTTCTTTAGTTGTTTTTCGAAGATAAATAGCATTTCCTCTTTCATCGTCAGCCTATAATTTCAAAACTTTAAGGGCATAACTCTCTCTGTTTACTCAAAGATTGTTCTCCCTTTCTCGACATTTTAACAGAATATGGAAGTGGTGTTCTTTTTCGAATGTAAAAGTTTGACAAAGGTTCCGAATAGTTTTTATTTGATCTGTCACATGTTTGCTTGCTGTTGCTAGTTTAGCATGTTCCATGTATAGACTATTGCAATGAACGCTATATTCTTAACCCAGTCCACACATCTTGTGCTAAAACGGATAAATACTGGTGCTTTCCACCATGGTGGCATATAGTTATGTAATATGTCCACTTTTATAGGAGAATTTAGATCTCCACATGTCCAATGAAGGTTTTTAAAGTATGAAAACCCCATGTTTGTCCTCGCATGGCTGAATACTGATCGTCATCTTAGGATATCAGAAACCAAGATTATCCATTTCAGTATCGACTATTCTGATTGGTGGTTTTATATTCAAAGCACTTTTTGGAGTTTAGGTTACCAGCCAATCATAGGCTGGATTCGGTATGAAGGACTACGGACTTTTACTAGAAATGCCTCTTTAGGCTAAGATTCTTAGTCCGATATTCACGAGCAAGATTCTTAGTCCTCGGCTTTGAGTATTGGTAGTTTGATCTCTTCAGAATTGGGCAACCAAGTCCAAAATCTAGGTTTGCTTTGGTACATAATTATTTAAGCTGTTGATCAAATAGGTAGCTTCTTTCAACATTCCTGCCGACGCTTCAGGAACCTTTTGCCATTTGATGTCTTTCAGAAATTAAGGGTTTGCATTTTTTCAGTTGATCGGTTGTACAGGTCTGCAATGTATCTAACTTGTTTGCGGAACCTAGCTACGTGTCCTAGTTTGACAGATGAGCCATCTATTGTGAGGTAATTTATAGTTCTGCCCAGGACACAGGGAGAACCATGGAATGTCCTTCACTTCTATTTTTTGTTGCGTGTGAGTCTAGGTTCCGCAGTGAAGTGTTACTTGATAACGGAGTCACTCGTCAATGCGATTCGTGGAACCTTCATGACATGGCTATCCCGGATTCTAATATGTTTTTAATGAAATTAAAATTTTGACTTAATTTTGTTATTCTGAAATTAATTTTTGATACTTGTAAAATAAATTAATTTTTTTTTAAATTTTTAATAAATGATCCAAACTAACATTGAATGTTTTGTTGAGAAGCAAATCAAATTGTTAGAAATCGAAGAATTAGCTGAAAGATCTCAAAAAATGTTATAAAAAATAGTAAAAAATAGATCTTCAGATTCAATCAATGAGTTAGAAACTTCAGGAAACTGTCTCTCAAATCTGAAATATGACTCCCTTTCTCGACACTTAAACGGAAAAATGTTTGTATCCTTCACTTCAGATCTCCAACTTACAGCATCCAAACTATCCAAGGGTATAGATTGGCGCGTCAAATAAATCTCAGGTGATTGTGTCTCGGTCTCCTTGTCGACCGATTTAAAACATGTGATGATAAAAGGTGTGGTATGGGAGATGAGAAGGGATGGAATTGTTATTCTGGACAGTGATCCCTTCCGTGAGTATCTTTTTGACTTCGATTCCCTGTACAATGTTGTGAAGGCCGAAAAGTATGGAACCTACGACATAATGAAAAAGTTCCTTAATTTTTATTGGAAGGGCCCTTGTAAGGCTAAAGAACTCAAATTTTCCTCTCAGAAACATGCTTTTTGTCTTTCATGAGCAGGAAGAGATTATGGACATCAAAGTTTGACTGTTTTTTTCACGTGTTTTTTAGTGAATTTTTTTGATGATAATTTGAATGAAACTCAGAAAAAAATTGTCTGTTTTGCAATTTCTCAGCCAAAATTAGCAATTATTCAGGGACCCCCTGGGACTGGTAAGTCGACGACATTAATGGAAATTCTAAGGCAGTCTTTATCACGGAAATTCACCCACGTGCTAAATTGTTCAAATTGTAGATTTTGGTATCAGCCCCTTCCAACGTGGCTGTGGACGACCTCCTCAGTCGATTCAAGAAACTTGAGCTCGGAGTCTCATTTGTAAGACTTGGAAATGAATCACGTGTCCTGGAAAGCAACTTGGATTACTCAATCTCTTCCCAATTGGAACAGTCTATGGACTATAAGGCTCTTGAAGACTTCCGAAATGAAGTACTGATGTCCCAGGTAGTGATTTACTCATTTTAGACTCCCAACAGTCGGTTATTGAGGGAGTATCGGACTTTTGAGAACAGACTTGTCAGGAATGTGATTAAGGAGTCTACAGTGGTGTTCTCCACGTTAGCTAGCGTGGCTTCGATCTCTGGGTTTGGGAACGAGTTCTTTGATCTTGCAGTAGTAGATGAGAGCAGTCAGGTTTCCTGGGGACTGATTGCAGGCTATGGAGGCGCTTTCCTGGGTTGCCCTGCCTCTGGCCAAGAAATTCATCCTCGCTGGTGATTGCAATCAACTACCGCCGACGGTTTTTTCAGAAGAGTAGTTTTTTGAGGAATTTGTAAGAGCTGAGGAGCTGAGGATTTCTCTGATGGATAGGCTGAGTAAAATGTATCCCGAACTTACCAAAAGCTAACCACTCAGTACAGAATGCACCAGAAAATCATGGGATTTTCGTCGAACGAGTTTTACGGTAGCGAAATGATCGCGGACGATTCCGTGATGTCTCATCTTTTATGGTGTTATCTTGTTCTCATGATTAGTGACTTACCCCAAGTTGAAGAGACCGATCTTACCTCTTCAGCACTTGTGGTCGTTGATACCTCCAATAATGGGCTCTATGAGGATGACCTAGGGGAGACATCAAAGTGTAACACTGGGGAGGCTGATCTCGTGGCGAAGTGTGTCACGAGGCTGATATCCTCAGGGGTGGATCAGAGCCTCGTTGGAGTGATCTCATTCTACCGGGGACAGGTCGATATGATCAGAAAGACTCTGATCTCGTTGAAAGAGATTGAAATAAGCTCCGTGGACTCCTTTCAGGGGCGAGAGAAGGAAGTGATCATCATTTCATTTGTCAGATCTAGCAAAGACGGTATTGTCAGTCTTCATTCTAGATTCTGTGGGCTTCCTGGGGGATTTCAGGAGGGTAAATGTGGCATTAACACGTGCTCGGAGACTGTTAATCCTTGTGATGGATTCTTATACACTAAGTAAACAATCTATTTCGTTTCTCGAAAACTTGGTGAAATATATTCGTAAAAACGCGGACATCTGCTTTTATCCTGACGATTTTGACCTCGATCGTTTGATTCCAGTTATTTTAGAAAATTACTGCGTTCCTTTACTTCCAGAAAAACCACGGAAAACGAGCCACAACCAAAATTTCCGTCAAAGTATAGAACGAATCATATCATCCGTCGCCGAAAAGGGGGCCGAATACGAGTTCCCAGGTGTTTTAACTAAATGGAAGAGGAAGATCATTTATAAAGTTTGCTCTCTTATTAACTTCAGATTCTGGACGACTACGACTGCCTAAGCCACGTGTCTGAGCCTGCGAAGGGCGGAGACAAAAAAGTCACCATTTTCACGAAGCCTGAGTTTAAGCAGAGTAACATAACTCAAGATCCTACTTTGGGGAACGACTTCCTAAACCAAATGTCTGAGCCTGCGAAGAGCGGGGACAAAAATGTCACCCTTTTCACGAAGTCGGAGTTAAAGCAAAGTAACAGAACCAAAGAGCCTACTTTAGAGAACGCATGTGCTTTTCCTGATCACCCTTATGGTGATAATCGACCACTGAGATTTGAGGATCTAAGATTAGAGTCGATAGAAGTGGAGAACACGAATTGTGAAAACGGACAAGATGATTATGTTGTTGAAAAATCGCGAATAAACGTAAAAATAAGAAATCCAGTAATAAAAGCATTGACACGTGCGAGGATATTTTTAAAATCAATGAGACTTGTAACTTTGCTGGATGTGAGAGGAAGACGACTGTTATCAGTAACTGCTGCAAGCGCTGTCGATCGGTCTTCTGCTTCCCTCATAGACTCCCAGAGGTTCACGGATGTGTCTCCCACACCCTTCCGCCGATCCCCATTAAACCTCAGCCATCGCGGAAAACCCTGGAAAGCAGAGAAAAGGTGAGAAAATTAATTTCCAACAAAATTGAAAATCTTGCTAATAAACGTAAAAGAAAATAAATTTTATTTTAATTTTTTTGTGAATTTGATTAAAATTGATTTTTTATATTATCTACATATTTTATTTCGGAGTTAAAATCGAGACCCCCTTTTGTTTTACTCTTTTTTGTAAAGTTGTTTACTAATTTGGTTGCACATGTGATTACTTAGTTTGGAAAAATTCATTAACTCTGATATTTAAATCACGTCTGATTTTTTTAGTGAACAAAACGAATATATTAAATTCAACATATTTATTATTAAATTGATTGAACCAGAAAACCACCGTCATACCTAGAATGAAAAAATTCAGGTAATCCCGGCCTCCCTCAGCAATCTTCACATGCTCTGACTTTAAGGAAATGCCGTCCATAGGGAACTTCTCTGGATGGTCCTTTTTGAATATAATAATTTTTCAATTTAGGATTATATCTGGCAGAGATGGTGAACTACATGATGCAATCAACAATTCAAGCTCTCTGGAGCTAAAAGGGACAGAAGAAACAAACAAAAAAACTTCAATTCAAGTAGTCACATAGTACCAGACTAATATTGAATAACCCTGAACAAAAATTATGTCTTAGTTCATCCATTCCCGACTATTTATTTTACTTATTTTGCATAGCCAAAAAGGAAAAGTTAGCAACTGCTGGACAAACTTGCTTTATCTGATAGGAAATTAACCGCCTATTGCTTTTTAACTCGACTAATATGACTTGAGTTTACTATTTTCATTTTTTTGGAAAATTTAAAAATCTCTGATCACTTTTTTGAAAATAATGAAAAACTTAACAATTCGTTTTTTTCAAAAAATAAGTCTTGGAGATTTCCCATTCATTGTAGATCACATGGATCTGTTCATATGTGTTTAGAATTTCATTTCAATAGCCTATCAAAGTGATCTTTTTATCATGAAATCAAAAAATACGAAAAATTGATCTCCAATTGAAAAATAAGATATAATAACAATATATAGAGGACAAGATACCGGTCTCCAATTAAGAAAAACCCAGAACATAGTGCGTCAGTCGCTTCCTTTTAATTTCAAATCATTTTTAAATTTTATTTTCAATCTGCACTCAAAACGTGGAGAATTTGTGGACGTAGCCTAAACGAAACCTCGAACAAGTAATTTTGTGAACAACAGACACACAAGAAAATTATTCTAAGTATTTACATAAACACATCTGAAGAAATAATCGCGGAAAAGTTAATTTATTTATTAAGTGATGTCGATATTACACAACGGGCCACGATGTTTTTGCTATATTTTTGTCCTCTTTTATCATAATTTGAAGAGATGTGGGTTTATTTTGTTTTTACATGATTCGGCGGCTCTACCGCTGATCGAAAGAAAAATCAAATTTGCCCCCACAGATTGAGGATCCAAAACTCGCTATTTCAGATTGCAGACTGGTCGAGGATGGGAAAGAAGGATTAAATTGAGAGGTCAATTAGACTGACAATTTTATGATTATAATTTGAACTAATAAATAATTAATTTTTATTTTAAAATAATTATAAAATATATTATTTTGAGCGGTAAAATGGATTCATTTCTTGTAGTGGTGTGTTTGATGACTTTAGATTCTTTACACAACTGATAAATCAAAGAAATCTAAAAAATGGCATGACGGTGTCATGAAATACAACCCTAGCTGCTCTAGAGTATGACATTCAATATAAATCATAGTATGAAATATTCGACGATCGTTTCAAGAGGATTGATGTCCTCCATTCCTCGAAAGTACAAATTGGAGAAATTTTGGAAACTGACAAACTAATGATTAATGTCGACTCTTTGTCTGTGGAAGAAATTAATTCTGCGTATTTTAAATGCCCAAATTTTCAGCTCTTTGGAAGATCCAGTCACTGTAAACCCACTAATCCATGCAACGAAAAGGAAGTACAAACTGACTAGTCCTTCCATGAATAGAACCCCGAGAGAAATAGCCCACATTCTTTCTCAATTATTGACAGTCGAAACAAAGAAAGATTTATTTTCAGCAAACGACGAAAGGACAGCTCTCAATGAGGGAGCTATTCTTTGTCCCGAAAGCGATTCCCTCACATTTACCTCCGGATGGGTATCAACTACTTCTAATACGGAATCAATTTTAACTAATCGGGACATAAGTCTCTCCTCAAACCCCAACGAATTGGTGTCTATCAATGAAAACGAATAGATCACACCAGACACTAGTGAAGTTGTATCTGAGAACACTACTCTCCTTGTCGATACCGATATTCTCCTAACATTATGTTTTCCGTCCCCCGGCATTTCTTTGCCTTGCAAACTAGTGACTACCACTTCATTTGATTCATATGAGGAGTACATTGAGTACAATATTGCCATGACAGAATGTAGTATGGTACTCTAAATAAGATTGTATTAATTCAATTTTATTGGACGCCACCAAGACATATAGACACGTGCTAGGACAGCACTGTGGTTATTAGCTATGTCTTCAATTCTAGCCCTTTTTCTAGGAAGGAGTTCACCAAACTGCCACTGTGGTTTAAAAGCGAAAGTGAAGCAAGTCCTCAAGCTCAATGAAAATCAGGGTCGCTTTTACTACCTATGTGGGAGCTCTAAAGGACGACAGGACGTCTCCAATATAACTCTACAATGCCCAGTTGGCTATTTAATTATTTATAGTTCTTCAAATGGGCTAACAGCTTAAACCCCTCTAGAACTGTCGAGACAGAGCAGACTACCCGCCTTTTCATGTCTCTATGTAGAAAACATGAATTGATTGTGTATGTCGGAGCTAGTGTACTTAGAAAGGTGTATATGTAGCTAATCTGAAGGATAAGAATCTATTTACTGTGAGAATATTACAGAAATTGGATAAATCTAGCTTGTTTAATAAAGGTATGCTGGAATACTCCTTATTAGGTGACATTTGGGTCATCTGTAAACACGTAACTTTTTTGGACGCTACTATTATGCGATCTCGTTCCTTCGGCCCCTCGTCCTCCGGATTGATTGATATGGAATTGTTGTCTCCCCTCGGAGATATACTAGACTGTAGAGATTATCACTTATATAGCTTCCTGTTATCTGCTCCTTATAGACGACCTTAGCAATGAGGTGTCGCGCCTAATCTCGCTTAAATCACAGTTCAGAACTCCTCCCAGTCTCACCGTTCTCCCGTATATTCTCGGTATTCCCACAGAGTTCACTCCCTTTGTAAACATACATAGCCACGTGGCCAAGGTTATTTAGTTGTAATGGCAGGAGGTTGTAGGAGACATATTCGAACGGTTTGACCTTAACCCAGATCAGAAGAAGGTGGTCGAACAAATTGTGGATGTGCTTACTGGTCAGTGTGCGTCTCCTATTATTATTGTGGAAGGTTGGGGTTCAAATCATTTAGGCGTATTTGGTTCGGGGAAGAGTTTCCTACTCGCCTTACTGGTGGTGCTCATGAAGGAACTGTCATGTAGATCTTCTATTGAGTTGAGTGCTGTGCTCTGTGCTTTGACTAACGTGGCAGTTGATAGAGTTCTTTCAATGTTTATTTTATTATTATTCAGATTGCATGAGAACAAGTTTGACGACTTTATTAGAGTGGGGAGTTACAGACGAATAGACAAGACTTTGATCCCCCACAGGTTAGATTTACCAATATGGGAGTATTCACGCTGAAAGATACAAAGATGGCCCGAAGTCAGCCAGGAATTCGGTGTACCCCTCTGACTCCTTCCTTGTTGGAGTGACCTGTGCTTCCTGCGACCACCCCTCTTTGGAGAAATACAAATCGACAGTCAGTTTATGAGTAATCCTAGCTAATGCTGCTTGACGAAGCTAGTCAAATGCTCGAATCTGCCGCTATTATTCCGATCCTCAAGTTTGAGCCAAAGATTATAATCGCATTTGGGGACAGCAAGGTTGTCCTTTGACTTACCTCAGCAACTCGGGCCGGCCTTGGCTGGGGGAACTGGCCAACTCACCTTATTTGTGCGACTCCAGCAGTTGGTTGTCGTTTTGTTATATTTCCAAGGGATATCCCATCTTTTGGCTTACCTACCAATACCGCTGTCCCCCAGCAATCTCACAGATATCGAATGATCTGTTTTATGGAGGGGTTATCACAGACGGATGTTCTATTGTGTCCAATAAATTGCCCCAACTTCTTTTTGTGGATGTTAAGGGTGAGGAGTCTGAGAGACTTGGCGGGAGTTATTCAAATATAGGAGAAGCCAAGCTATGTGCATCTTTGGCTAGAAGACTGATCAATTCGGGGATTTGGGAGGCGTCTTCAGTTGGTCTGTTGACCTTCTTTAAGGCTCAGGTAGCAGAGATTGGGAGACAACTTGAGAAGTTGTAGCGATAATAAGTGATAGAATTGGAGTTTGTATGAAGAATCTGCACGTGGCCACTGCTGACTCGTTCAGGGTGCAGAAAGAGAGGTGATGATTCTGTCGTGTGTGAAAAGCAAGTCGTTGGCCTTTCTATGTGATGAAAGGTCGTTATATAATTATTGTAGGAGAGTGAATGTGGCTCTTACTAGAGCACATAAGAATATGATTGTAGTGTGGGATTGCACCGCATTGAGGGTGCTGCCACTTTGGAGGAAAATTATTGGCTATTTTGAGAGTAGGATTTGTTGGATATTGTAGGGGATGGAATTATAGTGAAGGCTGATCGTATCGAAAGTGTGTTTTCGTAATTGAGTTACAGTTTGTGTTTTGTTTATCTGATGTTTATATTAATTACCCTTAATTAAATCCCTGGGGTCCACCCAATCAAATCACATTCTTATCCAACTAATTATTAAGCCATCCTAGTCTAAAAAAGTTGAATCGAATTAAGTTATCCACCCTTTCTTGTATCCCCGTACCCCTTACCTAATTACTCTTGATCAAAATCATAAATAAACCTCGAATGGAATGCTAATTTTAACTGTGATCTACTCTAAATTTCCATTTGTATGAGTTTATAATTGTGGGATTTCCAGTATTTTATAGAAAGGGTACCATTTTAAATAAATAGTAACGTCTTTAATTGTTAATATTTCCATTAAATTATAATAAAATTTGAATTGTTTTGAATTTATTGCTTATTTACATGTTTCTGAATTTCCGATTTCCCAGAGCTTAAAGGATTAGATGAAATATTTTATATGACAGAATACCATGATTTACTATTTGTGAGATTATCGCAAAATTACGATTTTAAATTTACGTCTATACGATTATTTCACTGCATTATAGTTATCAGCAGATGTCCTTACCTCCAGCATGACTCAGTGTCATTCAGATTGCTTGGGGGTCGAATCACATATTATCAATTCCAACTGAAGGTTCGACGCATCTACGATCCTTCCTGGTTCAAAGAATGACATCGTCATCCGTGAATACCTTAATACGACAGAAACTCGCACGCGACAAAGTGATACCTCACTGCTACAAATTTTCACACGCGACAAAAAAGTTTATAACATTCCTTTACCCCATTTCGGCAAATAGCATAACTGTTCTTTAGTCTAAAATAAAGTGCTTGCTCTCCGCAGACGGAAGCATAAGTATTATGGCTTCCGCAAAGGTGCTAATAGTAATATTGATTACCTCCAGATTATAATATTGCCATAGTAAAACACGATTTGTAAGGAATGCGCTCAATAAGAAACTTCTCACTTATTCCATCTTTCTCACGATAAGCGATTCAATATGGTTTAGCAGGGACACTAATTTGCTTCCAATAACTCCACCCGTTGATCGATTCAAAAATGAACTCTCCATTGAGATTTTCTTATTTTAAGGGTCTTGGATCTTTCCGAGACTGATCTTGTGTGAATTGAACACCTTCCCGTAGAAAGTCAGTTGTCCCTTCAGGTCCTTTGTTTAATGATGCCAGTCTAGAGGCTCCATCTAAATAGGTAACCAAGCCGTTTCCAGTCCCTCGACTATCCTAATACTATTAATATATTCTCCAGTCCTCGACTATCCTAAACACTATAATCATTTTCTTAGAGCATTTAATTGCCAATAATTAAAAATCTAGTTAAACCACCTTATTAGAGAAAATAGCCAGAGGGTTAAAGTATATATTATACAAAATGTTCTCATTTCAAAATGGATGCGCATTGTTGAGGAAAAACAATGAAGTTCCTAGAATTAATAGAGTTTCTAGGCTTATTTATTATTTATTTATTTAACTCCAAGACCACCAAGAAAGATAGGTAAAAATTAACTAATTAGGTGATCCCAGCCTCCAACAACATCCGAACTCTCTTCATCTAGTCTTCTGATGACCCAACCGCATTCCAGAAACGCCTTCTCTTCCTTCTGCAGAGGAATTCAATCGGCGTGCACTTTTTTTTATAATTGACCGAAATTCCTCTGCATGGGTCACTTTTTCCTTGAGTGGGTTTCCCAGTTCCTTGCAGAAACGTAGGAAACCCTAGCCATTCTTCAACGTCGCCTCCTCTGAAAGCAGACTGGGGGCGGATGTGGAGTTCCTAGGCTTAATAGAAATAATAAATTATTTTACATTAAATCGACCTGAATATCATTTTACTGTTAAATTTAATTAAATAAAATTTAAAATATTTGATTTCAAATTTAAATAAGATTAAATTTATTGATAATGGAACAGTGCATTTGCGACGTTTCGCAAGACCTATTTTTGTTTGAAACTCATAATATATTTCAAAGTAATCACAATCTCTCATTTACAGGGCTAAATTCTAATGGTCGGAGGTTTTACGTAGAACTAAGCGATGGGAACAAATTTGGACTGTTTCTTTCAATGAAGAGAGTCAATCCATCCCACTCGTGTTAGTCCATGGCTATGTTGGCTCGATTGGAGTGTGGGCTACCAACTACGATCGCCTGTCACAAGATCGATCCGTTTATGCCTTTGACCTAATTGGGTTTGGACAGAGCTCGCGGCCAGAGTTCCCAATGGAGCCTGAAAAGGTCGAGGATTTTTTTATTTCTTCCATTTATGAATGGGCTAGCCTTTTAAATCTAAAGAAATTCCACCTCCTCGGCCATAGTTTTGGTGGATACTTGGTATTTTTATTGGGGAAGGTAGGTGACCTTATTTTGGATGAAATACCCTTCCTTGGTAGCCGAGTTGATATTAGCTGACCCTTGGGGATATGATCCCAAACCGGATGACGTCGAAATAAACCCGAGACCTACCATAATAACCAAGTTCAAATACTACTATTTAAATCCAATGAGCATCATTAGGATCTTCGGACGATTTGGTGGGATTTGGGGGATATTTTAGGGTCTCATTTGTTGAAATATTCCCGGCCTTGTCTAATGCAGAGATTCGAGGCCGCCGGGTACCTCAAATGGAAAAATATATCTACCTTTCCAACAGTCATTCAAATCCAGGTTTATGGTTCTTGAATTCTAGCGGGGAGACCGCGTTTTACCGATTAACGACCCTCTACGCCTATGCACTCAACCCATTGGCTGAGAGGATCTTGAGTCACAGATTCCGTGCAGTGTTTATCTACGGAAAGTACAGTGGGATTTCACGGAAGAGAGTAGATAAAATTGCGAGCTCTGGTGAGTTGGATATAAAAGTTTATGTAATTTTTTTGGCGATTGTAGACATTCCTGAGTCCGACCACCATGTTTATACGGATTCTGAGTTTAATGATTTGGTGAACAGTATTTGTGATGGACACAATCCGGAGATGACTGACTGATCTGTCACTTTGATGTCCTGAATTTTATTTAATCAAATTTTAAATTTTTGAAATTAGTTTTTCTCAAAAAATTACTATTAATTTGTTAAAGTATGCTTTAAATACGGACAACACATCTATCATGCACGTGGGTTTCATGACTGATACCTTATCAAAGCATGACTTTGTTTTTTGACTATCCTTTATGATGGAGATTACCACCGCTTCCCTTTGACAACGGAAAAGCTCAGTAAGATCCAAGGATAAGTTACGGGAATTGTGCTGTGGACGAAACCTAGAGGATCTTTGGCAGCGGTTGTCCACCGTGGTTGATTTATTTATTGACCCCAAATATTCCGGGAAAGAATGGCTAACAACTAAATGTGTTCAGGTCACATGGTAGCAGATGCATAAACATCACAAAAGTCCACCCAGAACCAACGAAAGGGAATAGAACGTTGTGTGGACCCTTCAGTTAGAGTGAGGAAGAGCATATGACCCCCTTTCGTGCCACCCTGGCGTTGGATGTCACATGAGACAGACGGATCACATGACTCGTCTGAGAGGATTATTGATTCTCCATTCGGACGAGAATTGGAGTAAAATGTATAATTGGTAATAAAATTGATTAAATGCATGATTTTGCAACCAAAAATAAGGCTATGTCCAATCTCACACGTGCCATCAATTTTCATGTCCTAATTTCACACAATTCTATTATTTAGAATAGTAGATTGAGTTATCCCATAGTTCCGTCCCAGACCAGCAAAAACCAGAGCAATCAGTTAAAATTTTTAAACAAAAATTATCAGTTATTTGTTATAGCTCATAATCATAGAGTTTTTTGCATTTTTGTCTCACGATTTGCAAGGAAATGCGCTGAAGAGCCACCTCTTTCTCTCTATCATTTTTTCTTCGCGTGAGCAATCCGATTCTGTTTAGCAGGACCAGTGACCTCCTTCCTATGATTCCTGACGTTTCCACGGCGACTGGTTCAAAAATGAACTGTCCACCAAGACATCTTTAGATCTCAGCCTTTTCCGAAGCAGAGCCTAGTTAGTTGCTGTCATAACAAGGTTGGAGGGAGGCATTTTAGCGATGGATCGCGCGAACATCTATTTCGAAGCGGACGGAAACCCCAATCCTCGTCGCGTTGCCATCTAATAGTGTCCCAAGTGAGATGCATGGCAAATGCTCTGAACCAGGCTCCACTCTCGTTCGTCGATGCAGAAGCCAGACAATCCAGACGATGCTGATCAAGCTCATTTTTTATCTTGTCTATGATCTTTGAGCATAAAAGTTTGTTCCATTCTCGTTGTTTATTAGCGTTCTTGGGAATACAACACTCAGTCGCTTCCAGACTTCCCGAGCCATGCATGCCACTGGCTTTATGTAATTTAGTTTTTTATGCTTGATTCTTCGACCAACTGATCGAATCCAAGAAGATATAGTTTGACTTCCAGTCGAGGGGATGTTTAGAATAGTTTGCCATTTTGAGAAGTCTTGGTGACGTTCCGTGAGGTATTCCATGATTGGGGGACGTTTAGTGTTCCCTGTAGTAACGATGTGGGCGTCTTTTCGACGATCTCTACTATATTCCGAGACATCGGTTTTGTAACACTTCCTGTTAGGGAGTGCGTAAGGCCTTGAGAATTCCAATTTTCTTTTGGATCCTTAAGGTTACCAGGTCCACTTGATGAGTGAATGAAAGGAGATCCTGTGATTGAAAGGGTCTTTCAAAAATATAAAAATACTCATGCATCGTTGATGTTTGAACGAAAGTCAATGTTATTTTCTTTGATAGATCGCCTATTTTATTGCACAGGGAAAACACCAGATCATTCCGAATTTAGAATTCAGTTTTGAATTGTAGAGCATACATCTTAGATTTTTTATATATTGATTTAGTGTTTTTGGGCATGACAGTAAATAGCGTCTCCCGAGTTTGATAGTTCAGATAAAACCTTTTAAAGAAGCAAAGGTCAGAAAGGAACCTTTCGAACAAGTAGGTACCGGTAGTAGTCTATTATTAAAGCACTGTTCGATAGGAATGTTCTCCATCCACAGGATATAGTAGAGTAGTTGCCAGCGAGACATCATTATCTCCAGGCTTATTGACTTACACCTGCATTTAGATTGTAAACGGTAGTAAATAAAATTATTCCAAAGACCAATGGTAAAACAAAACTAACTAATCCCGTTATTCTGACGCATAGAGCCATCATATAGGACATTGTCCGCAAAGCTGAGGTCTAGCAAGAACTCGTGGCTATGGAAGGAAATGATCTCCTGGTGGAATGAAAAGATGGATCTTTTGAATGTCAGGCATTGGGCGTCTCCAGAATTAGGCGAGTCCGATGACACCAGTATGTCTGTTCAAAATATATTCAATTATATTAAGGAATAATAAAACTAAGTAATTAAAATAAAAAATTATATTTAAATTATTTTTAAATAAATATATCAAAATATTTAAATAATTCACATGGTTGTTGTTGTGGTCTTAATTTTTAGTCAACCAACTCTATCTTAACCAACATTACATTCGACTCACTAAAAGGGCGTTTATCTGATGAATTATTAACCGCAGTTGGGGACATGAACATCAAAACAATGTCCAAAATCCAGGCAGAGTGTATTCCTCATCTTCTTCATGGAAAGTACCTCATTTATCACCAACATAGCGACATAATGGCTTCTGCAAAAACAGGAAGTGGAAAAACATTGGCATTTTTACTTCCAGTCATCGAAATCCTAACAAGACTCCATTTTCAGCCAAAAAATGGTAATTTTTTGTGTAACCCGTAGGGACTGGCTGCATAGTAATATCCCCCACTAGAGAGTTGTCAATACAAACCTTCCACGTGCTCAATGACTTAATAAAGGACAGCCAGTTAACATATGCCCTCATTATCGGCGGGACCAACAGGAAGGATGAGAAAAAGAAGCTCTCTGGTGGTGTCAATATAGTCGTGGCCACTCCCGGGAGACTTCTCGATCATTTGAAGGTGTTTTTCGTATGTCAAATGTTTCAGCACTCAGACAATTTCGTTTTCAAGAACCTGAAATGTCTGGTTATTGACGAGGCGGACAGGATCCTCGACATTGGGTTCGAACAGGAAATGACCAAAATCATATCCCTACTACCAAGTAACCACAATTAAATTTTTATTTTTAAATTTATTGATATTTTCAAATTTATTGCAACTTTAGGAAAAGGCAAACAATGCTATTTTCAGCCACAATCACCCCCAAAACGGAAGGTCTGGCAAAAATTTCCCTAAATGACTCTTCGCAATACGTTGGGGTCGATGATACCGAAGACCAAGCAACGGTATCCTCTCTGCAGCAGGTAGGATCATCTAGTCACTTCAGGGGTATGTGGTGATCTCCTCCGAAAAGAAATTGTTACTTTTGCTGACTTTTCTGAAGAAAAACAAGTCGAAGAAGGTCATGGTTTTTATGTCCTCTTGTATGGCAGTGAAATTTTACAGTGAATTGTTTAATTACATTGATCTTCCTGTTATGTCAATTCACGTTGGCTGTCTGTGAGTCATTTATAGGGTAAACAAAAACAAACGAGGAGGACCAAGACTTTCACGGAATTTGGGAGTTCTTCATCCGGGAGTCTTCTTTGTACAGACGTTGCTGCACGTGGGTTAGACATTCCTGCAGTCGACTGGGTTGTACAGTTCGACCCTCCAGATGATCCTAAGGAGTACATCCACAGAGCTGGACGAACAGCACGTGGAGATAGCGGGAAAGGAAAGGCTCTATTGATTCTAAGGCCGGAAGAGCTCGCGTTTGTAGAATATTTAAAGGAAGCACGTGTGAATGTGGAGGAGTTTGAATATGCAGAGGGTAAACTTATCAAGGTGCAGGATCAGGTTGTAGGGGTTGGTTACCGTAGTTGGAGAAGCTGGTTGAGACTAACTACTACCTGAATGTGTCCGCCAGGGAAAGCATTCAAGTCCTGTGTGCGTGCATATGCGGCCCACAATCTAAGGAATGTGTTTGATATTCATAAGCTTGATCTGATACAAGTGGCTAAGACATTTTGTTTCAGGAATCCTCCGATTGTTGATTTGAGTTAATTTGTCTGTAATATTTAGATGTCCCCGTATCTATGAAGAGTCGTGCGCAAAGGGTTAAGAAACAGAAGAAGGTAAAGGTCTATAAAAGAGTCAAGAATGATAAATCTGTTTAATATTTTAGTTGTTTCTTTTTATTTTTGTGTTTTAGGCCGATTTTTTGTTAAAAGATGGCTTGATTTGGTCCTCTAGGCAGCTAAATATTTCCGTTTTTGTCTTCACTCTCGTTGTAGGAGAACTTTGCTTAAATAAGATCAATGTTCTCGTCTGCTTGTAGTTATACTTCAATGGACCCTCATTTCGAGGATACTCACGGCATTAAATTATTCTAGAGACGGTAAAATCAACTAATTCCTTTATCCTGACGCATTCCAGCAGAACCTTCACTCAAGCTCAGTGATCCCGACGGCGTTGTCGCAAAGTTGAGGTCTATTCCAGAACTCGTTGCCAGGGCGAAATTGTCTCCCAGTGGAATGAATAGATGGATTCTTTGAATGCCGGCCAGGCATTGGGCGTCTTCTGAGTAAGGCGGATTCAATGACGCCACCAGAAGGAAGGAAGAGAAATCTTGAATCAAGTATCTATTTGGCACTAGTTGACAAACGTCTAGATGTCTTGTCCTAGACGGTGGTATTCGAGGCGTATAGTAACTAAGGCGCACCTGAGAAATCCTTCACTCTTGGCGAGATTGCGTTTCTAATTTTTTGGAGAATACCTCTGGTGACAGTCCTGGCCACACCGAAGTCTCACATGCAATTGGTACGAAGCGGAAACAATCCCCAAGCACAGAAGATTTATCCGACTTTTTTCATTCGGTAGAACAGTCTGAGTTTGTACTGTGCATTATATTTTTCATGTTTCTGTCTTTGAATATTAGTTTTCTTCTATTGTTCTTGTTAATTGCTGCTTGTACAGTAGCTATCATCAATTTAATTTCCAGATAAGTCTCTTATTTTCTCACAACAATTGTGAAATAGATGAACGGCACATGTGACATGGAATAACTTGGGGTAAAGATTTTTAGATATTTTGCCAACTAAAACATAAAATTTTACCTGATTTCATATAATTTGCAGCATCCGAAATAACAAAAGGAAATTTTCTTTTTGAACCAAATTATTTCAAGAGCATCGTCGACTATCTGAGTAATGATGTTCTTGTTAGATTATATCGCCTTAAACGATATCAATATGTTATTTCAGGAGAATTTAACGACCCAATCATCACAGCAACGTATCTTTGGCCCCGGATTTTTGTTTCATCCGTAATAGCAAAACTTTTTGATCCATTATGATTTGATCCACATAGCTTCTAGCTTTTGATGGTCGTACAGAGCCTCAGTAAAACAATTCTCTAAGCAACGACATAGATAGTTTGTTTAGTGGAATATCAGATTTTATGAATACTCTGGTTACTTGTAGAGCCCATCATCATTTTTGGAATATTGGTCAATGTGTGTTTGGTGCGATTCAGTCAGATAATCTACAAAAAATAATTGTTGTTTCACAAAACTCAATTTTGATGTTTTTGTGAGGAATTCACAAATGTTTTTTCTCGCATTTTATATTACACAAACAGAGTCGACAATATAGCGCCACCATCCTCAAGAATCATAAACTCTTTAGGATGATCCTTTATAATGGTCTTGGCTTTAATTTGGTACGATTTTGCTATCTTAGGCAAATCAACCAAAAATTTTAGTGGCAAAATATTATTATTCATAGTTAATTTAAAAAATTAATAAATTAAATTTAAAATTAAATTTTAACTTTTTTTACCTAATAATTTTGTTTAATATACATTATAATAAAATATAGTTTTTTTTTTGGTGAGGTGGTGACGTGCCTCGTTTCTTGATTGGATCGCAATTGAGAAAAATGTCTAAAAGGCAATGGATACAAAGCGATGCATCTCGTCTAAAAGTCCTTACGTTCAATGCTAGAGGCTTATCTACGACCTGGTCGAGGAAGATTCTCTGTGATGACCTGGAGAGATACGACGTATCTATTGGGTGCCTACAAGAGACGAAAGTTACTTGTAGCCTTGATGAGAACTTTGGCGAATATCGAATTATATGTCAGCCGAGCGACTCAAAACATTATGAACTTGGATTTGCCATCCACTCAAAGTTGACAAGTGCAGTCCACCGTATATGGAGTGTGAATGACAGGATCTGTGTTATACAAATCCGGCTAAACGACTTACCTCCTTCGAAGAGCTTTCTGACAATTGTAAATGTTTATGCGCCACACTGCGGGAGAGTAGCGAAAGATCCGACAGAACTATTCTATTCAACACTGTTACGGACGTACAACGAATATGAGTCGTCATCACTAATACTCATTGCTGGTGATTTGAATGCAAAAGTCGGGATGAAAAATAACCCGGATGATGTTTTCTTGGGAGAACATGGACGTGGAATAAGAAATTTACCCTGGACAATACTTGGTCACTTTTGTATGGCAAACAACCTTTTCCTATGCAATACTGCATTTACGCATCCTGCCTGCCACAAAACTACGTGGATGGGGAAGCGAAGGAACTCAGAAGGAAAGCTGGTCCCAATATACAACCAAATCGATTATGTCATATGCCGGGCTAATGACAAACACCTTCTATACCATTTCAGGTTTAAAGTGGGTCTTACCAAAAGCAAAGTGGGTCTTACCAAAAGCAAAGTGGTTCTTACCAAAAGCAAAGTGGAACTTACCAAAAGCAAAGTGGTACTTACCAAAAGCAAAGTGGAACTTACCAAAAGCAAAGTGGTACTTACCAAAAGCAAAGTGGAACTTACCAAAGCAAATTGGTACTTACCATAATCAAAGTGGTACTTGTAGGATATAGACGCGTAATATTTTATCAGTGTGTCTGGTTTTATGTAGAGTCGACTTTTCTCTCTGGGGTGGATCTTTTGGTGTTTTAGATCCACATCCATACTCTCTGCATTGGGGGGTTTTTGTAGAGAGCCTTCGATAGTCTCGTCCATCTATTTGCATTTTCTGTCTTTATGTTGTTGTCGATCTCTGTGTTCTGCTCTCGTATTTTCCTGATGTTCTTTTCTGTTGGCGATTTTACCATCTTTAGATTATTTCGTTCTCTGATCAGATGTTTCGTCGTTGTGTTGAATGTACTTCTTTTTCGCAGCGTTTATAATGGAGTTGAACCATTTCACTAATTGTTCGATGGAGGGAAAAGTGAGGAAATTTAATAGTCCAATACAATTATCGACGTATTCTTTGAATCCTCTCCAATTCGCAAGGCTGAGTTTGTTATCGTTGGGTATTGTCCTTTTATCCGTGACCTCGTTTTGAACTCCAAAAATATTAGATTGTGGTCACTCATGGGGTTCATACTTCACTGACCAGTCAATAAGAGGGGCCACTGATAAAATATTACGCGTCTATATCCTACAAGTACCACTTTGCTTATGGTAAGTACCAATTTGCTTTTGGTAAGTACCACTTTGCTTTTGGTAAGTACCACTTTGCTTTTGGTAAGACCCACTTTAAACCTGAAATGGTATAGTAAACGCACGTTCATATGAAGATTCGACGACTGTCAGCGACCACAAGATGGTTATTGCGACCTTCACCCTGAAAAAACATGCCATTAAATACAGAATGAAAAAATCACGAATTTGAGAAAATCAGAGGCGACTACGCGACTGAAAGGCTGATTTCTCAACCGGAGACTACTGAGAGATATCAACAATACATTCAGACTAATTTGCAGGACGTATTGGTGGATACCACGCTAGAAGACGCCTGGAAACGCACAAAGGACACCATCAACGAAGCTGCTGAAGCATGTCTTGGCAAAAGGGAGAATAGTAAAATGCACCTGAAGGCTATTCATCCAGATGTTCCTGAGCTTGCGAAAAGTCTAAAAGAAATAAATATGAGAAAATCAAATGCCACTGACACTAATGCGATAAAAGCCCTTCAAGGCGAAAGACAACGTGTCAGAAGAAAAATAAAGGGTCTGAACAAGAAGCTTTTCATAGAAGAAATAGCCTCCTGTATAGAAGAAGTAAACAAAGTGAAAGACAACGCACAGGTGTACGTCGCTGCCCGTTTGCTGCGGCGAACAAACCGAAGTCGACTAACCATAAAAGACGAGAACGGTAAGCTGATACTGAACACCAAAGAACAAACTGAAGCCATCGCGGCTCACTTTGAGAAGCTTTTCAACATCAAAACCATAGAAATCCACCCATTTGATGGAAGGCCAAGACCCCTTAAGATACCAATCACGGCCGAGGAAATCAAAACGGCCTGCCGAAAACTCAAGAATAACAGAAGCCCCGGACCAGATGCGATAAACCCAGAACTACTGAAATACGGCCCTGACCTCCTTTTTGAAAAAATCGCTGCATTACTAAATGAAATGTTTTCAACTAACTCAACTCTACCTCTGGGTACGGGACTACTAATCCCCATACAAAAAACTAACAAAAACAGAGGACCGCTCGAAAATTTGCGACCCATCATACTACTAAATTCATTACGCAAAGTCTTGGCAAACATTGTGCTTGAACGAATAAAAGGACCTGCTTACAAATACCTACCAGATAGTCAAAGTGGTTTTCGAGAAGGGAGATCCACAGCTGATGCGGTCTGGAGTCACAGATGGAGGTGTGCAACATATCAAAGATACCGTAACGCCACCAATATTGATCTATCAAGAGCTTTTGATACGGTTAACAGGAACAAATTAATGGGGGTACTGGCGGATTTCTTGATGAATCGAGTCTAAGGATGATCTGAATTCTACTTTCTAACACTGAGCTCCTTGTGAGAGTCGGAAAAACCTATTCAAGAAAATTTGAAACAAATACGGGCATTCCACAAGGAGACTCTCTTTCTCCTCTACTATTCACAATTTATTTGGAAGCCGCTATGAGGGAACTTAGACCGTCATACCAAGGAAAGACGGAAGAAGTAATCTACGCGGACGATGTAGACCTAATTTCTGAAGACAAAGAGGTCCTGGAAAACCTATTAGAAAAAGCACCAGATGTACTAGGGAAATGGTTTCTTACTGTGAACAGAGAAAAACAGAACTCACAGAGATAAGAAGGATGAGTAACGTCCTAGAAGAGAAGTGGCGACAAGTAAAGAAACTCGGTTCACTTATGGGAGATAGCGAAGATATTTTACGTAGGAAAACTCTAGCCAATGCTGCGTTATATAAACTGAAGAATTTATGGCTCAATCAAAAAGGCATCGACACGAAAATGAGAATCCTACTATACGACTCATTCATAAAACCCGTACTTTTATATAACGCTGGAACTTGGGCGACCTCATCAGCGGATATGAAAAACTAGACTCGTTCCACAGAGGTCAGCTGAGAAAAATAACAGGAACTACTTGGCCTACGAGAATATCTAGGAATGCTTTATATAAGAGATGCAGCACTAGACCTATCAGCTTAGAAGTACTGGAATCCCGATGGAGGCTCTTCGGACACGTGCTGAGGATGGAATTAACTTCCCCACCGAACATATCTATGGAAACATACTATGTTAGTCAAGAAGGCCGCTATCGGGAAGACCAAGAACAACACTGCCAATAGTCTTACAAAAAGACCTGGTCAGTATAAAAAAAACTAACAAATGCCGACGACCTGGACAGCATGAGAGCCTTGGCTAGGAACAGGGGAGCATGGAAAAGGATGACATCTAACCTTGTTTCTTTTGCTGCACATGCGGGGCTATAATTAGTATGGCTCTTGTGAAGTGCTTAAATAATAATAATAAGTTAAAAATCATTTTAATGATTATTTATTTACTGTTATTAAATTTTAACTTTTTTAACTTAGTTCTCCCTAACTATCATAAACGATTCATTAATATTTTTCTATAATTTTTGATTTATTATTTATTTATTCTAACCTGTTTTACCAAATTTATTTATCAATAATTTTAAAACTAACCTGGTAAGGAATAACTTTAAAAAGAATTAATTTTAAAAAGCCTGGATGACAAAAAAATATTTTTTGAAAATTGGTTATCTTCGATTTAACGAGGAATTGGAGGGAGGAAAGAAAAAAATAGCATTATTAATTGACAATACAACTTGTCATGCTGTTTTTTCCCAATATTCAAACGTCGACGTAATATTTTTTTCCAAAAAACACAACTTCCTAATTTAGCCATGTGACCGAGGGATAATACAGGCATTTAAGAATCATTTTAATAATTGGATGAATGAAAACGATGGAAGGCAATCTAGTTTGTCCATTACCGCTTCTGAGACACCCCAGGTTGCAGCGTTGTACATTAGGACTGGTTTCACGAAGGCATTGTATTAGTCTTACATGTAATTGTGTGCTAATTGTTTACGATGATTCCAGACTACTCCCATTTTTCTAAAGGCCGCGACGGCTAACATCTTTGTTAGTGATATCCTCAGCGTCTTCGAGCAACGACCCCAATTTTTTTACAGTATCTCCATTTTTCATCAGTTCGGGTTAATTTACGGCGTATGGTAGTTGTCTCCGTCTTTTCCGTATTGATTTTGATGAACCATTTTTCTAGGACATCTGGCATCCTTGTCCGTATATAGTTTAATGTTTTCTCGTCGCTAGATATATAGTCGATATCATCTGCATAAATCACTTCAGTTTGAGGTAAGTCGCCAATTAATAGTCTGAAGTCTCTGAGTGCCGCCTCCAGATATGTCAAAAAATACCGGTGACAAGGAATCTCCCTGCGGTACCCCAAACGTTGTCTCGAATGGGACAGACTACAAATTTCCAAAACGTACACTTAGCTGCGTTGTTCCAAGTAATAGACAGATCATTCTGACACTGTCCTCGTCAACCAACTTCTCCAAGATATCGAAAAGTCTCCCTCTGTATATAGAGTCAAAGGCTTTGGACATGTCCATGCCAAGGATGCCAATAGCCCCTTGTACTTTTGATGTGTTGCACAAAGCCATCGATGTCCCCAGACCACATCAGCTGTAGATCTCCCTGACCTGAATCCGCTTTGACCGTGAGAGAGAAAGTTCTCGATGTCAGATCCAATCCTGTTCAGCACTATAAGTGATAGTGTCTTGCGTAGAGTCGTCAATAGTACGATGGGTCTTAAATTCGTTAAGGGGCCTTTAGCTTTGCCCGGTTTTTGTAGTGCAATTAGTGTGCCATTACCCACATCCAGTGGTGAGTTGTATTTGAATGTTTTGTTGTATATCTCAGTTAATAGTTCAGAGATCTCGGTCGGTGTATATTTGAGAAGTTCTGCATTTATGTTGTCAGGGCCAGCAGCTCTATTGTTGTTCAGTTTGTCCAGGGCTTTTTTTGTTTCCAGAATCGTTATCGGAATATTTAGTTCTCGTGCCTCACCATCGAATTGTTTGATTTTTCCCCGTGGTTTTGATTGAAGGCCTGCTGATAATGGCTGGATATGGCCAATAAAATTTCATGTTTGTTTAACATAATCTTTCCAAACTGGTCATGTATTGTGATTTTTGATGACTGTGTGTCTCTATGTAGTAGGTGAACAGCCTTGAACATCTGCGCTCCGTTTTTGAGTTTTTCTACTTTTTAAGCCATTCCAGCAAGTTTATGTTCCTTTATTTCCCTCGTTCTTTTCTTTATTTTATACAGGGTTTGGTTCCGCATGACTCATAGAGTGTGTTCCTTTGCCTGGTCCTGACAGGTTTCGACCTGTAAACGTAGGTTCCTCTGCAATTTGGATAGTTCTTCAAGCTCGTGGTCATAGTGCCCGTTGAAATGCTTCGGTTTTACTCCGACTGTTGAATGGGCCGCGCACTTTATTGCATCGATGGTGTCTTGCCACAGCTCCCCAGGCATTTTTTCTTTATTCCACTGTCTGATCTTTTCTCTCAATGTATTTTGATAGCTTTCCCGAGTCGGTCCCACCATGCAGAGTTGCTCTACTGCGAACCTCCCCTCAGATATCCTCATGCCAGCCGCTTTGGAAACCCCAAAATATCGTTTGAAAAGGAAACGTGCCACAACCAATCTGTGATCACTATCTACTAGTGTCCCACTGTAGCTCCGAGAATCTGTTAGCAGTGCCTTGTAGGCTTGTTTGCAGATAATGTAATCTATTTGGTTATATATAGGCTTGATAGTCCCAGATTTGTCCTTTCGGTAGCAGCTCCATGTCGTCTTATGTCTTGCTGAGTGCCTGAAAGCAGTATTGCATAGAAATAGTTTGAATGTATTGCAAAATTCGATAAGCGATTCTCCTGAATGGTTCCTGATCCCCCTTCCATGGCTTCCCGTGAATTCTTCGTGACTACTCCCACGTCCTGCCTTTGCGTTCCAATCTCCGGCGATGTATGTCATGAACGATGTTTCCAAAGATGCACATAGTTGCGACAGGGAGGAATAGAAGTCGTCTAGTTCGTCTCCATTGATTGATACTCTCACCGAAGTTGGTGCATATACATTAATAATGGAGATTATGGAATTGTTCCTTTCACCGTATTTTAATTGTAAAACACATATTCTATCGCTCACCCTCCACGTCTTGTGGATTCGATTGTTCTGTTCTTTTTGTATTGCAAATCCCATGCCGTATTGTGGGCAATTCGAAGGGTGCAGAATCAGGCGGAAATAATTGTTGATTTCATCTAGTCCGCCTTTTACTTTCGTTTCCTATAAGCACGCCACGGTTACCTTGTACGATCCAAGATCCATGCATAAATTTCTTCTTTTAGTATCCGACTTTAATCCTCTTACATTGAACAGGCTAATAGTGAAAGATCCAGAAGAAAAGCACGAAAAAGACATGTGTGCAATAGAGCCACGTCACAGCTCAACCAAAAAATATAGAATATATCAATGGCGAATTTTCTATCAAATCTCAAAAAGATCAGCCGTGCAACGTATAGACAAACTTGTAATTGCAAAAACAACTTTTATTGCATCATTTGTCTATTAAGCATTTCAACAAGTTTATCATTTTTATTTAAAGTTATTGAACTATAAAACACCGTCGTATCCAGAATGAAAAAATTCAGATGATCCCTGCCTCAATCAGCAGTCTTCGCATGTCCTGACTTAAAGGAAATGCCGTACAGGGGAACTATTTTGGATGGTTTGACTAATGGTTCTTCTTGGATATAATTAGGATTATATATGTCGTCACCATAGATGGTGAACTTCATGACGTACGCTAACAAATACAAGCTCCCTGGAACCAAAAGGGAAGAATCAAACAAATAATCTTTCAATTCATGTACCCACATAGCACCACACTAACTTTTGCGCCACTTTTCATTACTATTTAAATATAACTTTATGGATGTCGCACAGTGAAGCAACCCCCTAATTCTTGAATTTATCTCATCAGTGATCATCATGACTAGGGATCTTATCGTGACAGAATAATAAAACTAAAAAAAGTAGAGAAAACTGGGTAAGGAAAACAAAATTAATCAGAATCTGAACTAATGTTAACAACGTTGGATCGACCAATCCTCGATCTGTTCAAAAATGGAGAATTAACGACTAATACTATTATAAGTACATAAACCTGCTGGACTAGCAACAGGGGGGTCGGCCACAAAATTCTCAATGTCCTCGCTGTCATTATCACTTTGAAAGACGACATTTCTGTTATTATAAGTCTTCTTATATTTTTGAGGAGTCTTTTTAGGAGTATCTAGTTTGATTTGTTCCCGACTTATATTCTCTTCAACATTCTTTTGGTGGAAAGTCAGAAATTGTCGCTGAAGTTCATCCACCAATTCCTTCACTTAGACCACAGATTACCTTAGAGTCACTTTTTATTGACTTTGCAGCCTTATTAAGGACAATACAAAAATAATTGTAGATTTCAGCGTCGTTCAAGTGATTGCAAAAAACAGTGAATATTATCCTGCAGTTTGGACAGACAACGCTCAGTAAAAGTTAACTTGGAAACACACATGGCCAGTTTTTTGACCTGGTCAGCCTCACTACGGTTATACACTAAGCAAACGTCGCCGTTCTAAAACGATAGCACAGTTTTTCGACCAAATTCTCGTTTTGTACGTTCTTAGTGATCAGGGAAAAGAGAAAACTAAGCATAATGGATAAAACAACGTCATAATTGTGTCAAAGTCAGCTGCATTGACTTGCTTGTCATCCATTAGACGGCTTATAATATCCGGCAATACATTATATAAGATATTTCCCTACCATAAGCATATAAACAACCTTTAAGGACAATTCGTAAAAGAAAGCCTTTGAGTCTCTAACAATCTTGTTGTCAGAGTCAACAACAGACGTGGACATGGCNTTTGTCGAAGTGGTCGCAGTTATGTCGCATAAGTCCACAACAGAATTTTCCATGTGACCTATAGTGCCAGTTTATATCATATTAGGTACATGCTCGCATAATATTAAAAAAAAATTAGAAAATAAATTAGTAAAAAATTTAATAATATTTTAAATATTGATAGACGCTTAAATGACAATTCGTAAAAGAAAGCCTTTGAGTCTCTAACAATCTTGTGTCAGAGTCAACAACAGACGTGGACATGGCACTCACTGATCTTGGCCTTAACAATCTCGTTTAAGACAAGTCGAGAGAGAACCAGCACGGCAGTTCGCCTCACTTTGACCTCCTTATCCTCCAACCTACTAATAATTAGACAGTCAACCTCTTGTAGACGTAAATAATCCATGGCTCAATTATATTGGGATGTCGAGATGCCAAATCTCCGACGACTATGACAAGGTTGGACCTGACAACATACACAGGAGAACGATCCATCAAAGTTACCAACAACTGAATGTTCGTGGCACATAATTGAGAGCTTACATCACAAAGTCAGCTTACCTCAAATACATGAACTTCCCCAGAGTAGTACAAGCAGCAATCATCAATGAATCGTCACTAAAATCAGAACTTCGACAAATCTCCAACAAGAGGGGAACGACTTGTGCTAGTAAACCATTTCCTGAGCTTAAACAGACATTTAACCCGTCACAATTTCAGTGTCACAAATTCTGTGAATGATCTCTCCGTCAATGTCGGAAATATTAAGTTCAGATTGATCAAACTTTGATTGGTTCAGTTTTTTCTAATATATCCCCCAATTACTTTGTTTTCGTGTTTTTGAGTGTCACGTGCCTGTCTTCTTGCCCGCAGATTATTGCAAACAGAGACTTCCAAGTAATTTTGTCCTAACAAGGCAAATTCACCACAAGTGTGTATGAATCTCATCAAAAGCGTCGACTTTATAGAGCACATTCCATGCATGGGGCTAACTTATCAAAATAGAGTACAAGTGAATGTCATTTCCTTCAGGTGGTTAAACAATCTTGTTAGCATTTCATCCGGTCTTTCACAGATCTTGATAATAGTCGATATGCATTCGGCACAAAAACCGTGCCATCCAGTCAATCTGGTGTTGGGAAAGACTAGCATTAATAGATTATAAACTTTTAGTGAACAAGTCAAGATAACACTGGTCGTAGAATGTGAGGCCGGTAATCTGAAGGATATATTCTACATGTGGAATCATAAATGGACATTATGTTTGATTAAACTAAGTTTAGAAAGTCCAATCATTGTGTGCTTAGCAAATAGCATATCACTGATAATTCTGTCGGAACTGAGGATACATGTAGTGAAAACGTCAATGTTCTCCCTAATCAGTTGAGGGTTTGTGCTACTTTTAAGACGAAAATAAACCAGGCAGTTATTTGGAAGAGGAATACCATAATGTGGGACTCGTCAGAGCTAGCATTTTCGACAAATAGCTTGAAGATATATTTGAAGGTATTCAGACCGATATCCTTTGAGAGATAAAGCTCCTTAACCTACAAAATTATGAAATAGGAAAAACGAGTAATTCAAATGCAGTGAGATCACTTTGAACGACACAAATCCTGGCTAATTCGGTTAGATATTCAAATTCCTTGGAATAATTATCTCTGAGGACTAAAGAGTTCATTTACCTGACATTCGCTGAAAAATAAATTCTGCGAAACGCATCTACCGCTATTTTTACGATGTTCGGGTCCTTCGACAACATCAAATTGAGAATGTCGACCAATCCTTTTTTGCAGCACTCAACGCCAAACTCCATTCCCGTCACATAAAACTCAATTGCTTCTGAGACGTCTGATGCAGAGGGCATTGTTAAAAGACGCCCAACTAAGGGAATTGCTGCATCCATGTATTGTGTAAAGTCAACACAGTCCTATATTCGTTAAATTAGGAAAAACCGACAAATATTTGACCAGAATTTTCTGTTTAGCTACTTCTTCAGTGAATCTCCGCTCTCCTTCTTCCACAATTATGCCATTCACAGATGTCTGGTCGTTAGAGATCCCAGAATTTTCCATATTAGCAAGTTTTTCCTTCTCTAAGTCTCTTCTAGCACAAATCTCGTGCAAGGGCATCTAAAATAGCAAATAATATTATACCTCAACAGCAAACGGATTATTCTTTAGGAATGCTATTAACAACTGAATGCTACGTTTTCTAACAAGCAAAGATTTGTCATAGAGTCTCCCAATAAGAAGTGACATTACAGTCCCAGCCCTTGTCAAAGGAAGAGCCTGGGTGATAAAAAGAGACAACCTGATTCGACACAATATAACTCCACGTCTGCAAGTCTTTTACTCGAACAAACGCATTCACGTCGTGCATATGTGCCTTTAATAAAGGATAAGTTAGACCTCAAGAAGATCAAGTAAATTATCACGTTCGTTCCTCTGACTTGGTGTGAGTTTGTCGCTATTAAGATGCTTTACTATAATATTTCCAAATATTCCCAAAATAGCAGAGCGTAGTACAGCATGCTACGACATCACTGAAGAATAAAAACCTCATATTCCAAATAGGGTTCCAGTAAATGGAGATTAAATAACATTTGGTCTGAGTTATTTTCACCCAAAACAGTCAAAAACAAACTCACATTCTTTAACCCAATTGATTCCTGCAGGGGGTCAGCCAAATTCAGTCTAGCAATCTCCCTATTACGTTGAAATAGGCAAACAACCCCAAAATGTTAATTAAAAGTATTCCGATTTTCATTTTTGTGATCAAATTAGAAATACCCTCAGCTAGCATGCCAACTAAATTTTCCTTCTGTAGAAGGATGTCTGCGATCTGAATAGCGGCCTCTAGAACTGAGTACAAAAGTCGACCAAGGAGAAATAATTATGATTGCTAGAAAGAATCCCAACGATATCGAATAGATGGTCATTAAGGTCCTTAAGTGTCGATTTGTCAACATTGCCGTTGGAAAAAACTTTTAATGTACAATTTCCGATCAATCTGTCATAGATTCACAAGGTTAACTTTACAAGCGAAGATTCCACCAAAGGAGGAGACCAGAGACTAGATATTTCACATTGCAATAATTTCCAGAAGAAAGTAATCGGAGCACTACAATTTTCTTCCCAGAATAGAGCAAGTTTGCTCTTTTCGGCAACAGTTTTGCTAACCTTCCCCTGAAATTAAATAAACTGAAACCTTCTTGACAACTTTTTCCGTAGCAGAATTAGACGAGTTGAAGATCTCAACAAAGTTGGACATCAAGTATGAGTACATTTTGATGCAGATTATTAGATCTGACTGACAGTCCTCTTTGGTACGGGTCCTTTGTTCCAACAGTTGACTTAGCTCCATGGAGAAAACTCTGGTGGCTGGCGAGTGAAAACAAGCTATAACTTTCTTTGAAAAGCATGAAGACGTCGATGACAAAATTCTCCTTCAAATTTTTATACTGCCTGAAATGTTTAGATGTAAATTTACATAATGGTGCTGAAAAAAAAGTTAAAATTTTCCTGGATTACCATGTAGCCTTCATTTTTAAAGGATTTAGCTACGGCTAGAAAAATCATTAAGACAAACTTACAAATGAGCAAAAGAGATAGATTTTGAGGCAGAATTAGTTTATCTATAGAGAACGTAGGAGGACATGGTGGAGATATTAAATCTTCTCGCCTTAGTGGTATATCGAAATTTAACAAAGCTCCTGCCATACAAAAAGACCGCTCGTTTATTTAATTTTTTTGAATATTTAATTTTCATTAGTTATAATAAAATAATTAAATATAATATTCTTATTCTTCCAGAGGCTTGTTTACATTTTTAATTTAATTCTTAAAAAAGATGATGTAAAGCTCTTTTGACCCAGTGATCCTTGGGGTAATAACAATAATAAAGATATTCGTGGGATCCCACAGCACTTTTATCTGGACGTTTGAAGGCAGATCATTCTTGAGGTGACGGCGACTAACTAATTCTGAAAGGTATTACTCAAACATGGAGACCGACTGACTGCAGGGTATTGCTCAAACATGGAAGACCGACTGACAGCAGGGCTGATTAGAACGAGTTGTTTTCCTATGTTATTCAGTTAATCTACCAATGCTAGTTCATAATTAATCAAAAATCATCAGGAAATTATATTCTACGGATTATATCACTGTTTTTGATATCCCTCATTAATTTATCGATTCTATTTTTCTGGCAATCAAACATATAACACCTCAGTCTTCGTTATATGTCTTTTGGGCATCTTTTTAAGGGAAGGCTGGGATAAAATAGCTTCAAAATGGATTGCTTCTTGGGCTGTAGGGACACAGGAAATCATATGCTTTATTTGAGAATTCTATGATTATATTAATATTAACTATCGATTGCTGGCAACGGTGCCTGAAGAGTTTAACTCTCAATTCAGCCTCCGAAGACCTTTAAATGCTAGTGAATTTTACTTTAAAGCTGCTATCACATCCTCTTTATTTTTATTCACTTAAATTTAAGTTATTCGTCAAACCCATCAAAAACTGCTTGGTGATAATATACTTTTTAATTTAAATTAATTTCATTCATTTTTATTTACAACGGTTTTTTTTAATTTTCGCTTGCCGTTGTTGTATGTTTTCTGCGTTTTTAAAAAAACCAGGAAACTCATCTGGAAAAAAAGTTGCCTGCGCAGAAGAACCCGTTCGGTTTTGAAAAAAAACATCCCGATTGAAGTACTCTGAGACATTTTCGGAAAGCGGTAGAATACTCGAGGAGACTCAGGGAGTTATTGAATTAATTAAACCGTAAAAACAAATAAAGTGATTCCGGCTGATTAATTTACGCTCAGAATTTGGCTCGTTGAGGTCGAGTGGTTTCCTGGTCATGTTGGATCAGGTCTTCACAGTTATTCCATCAGATTTGGATCTCCAAAATCGGTGTTGTTGTGTTTCTTTGTCTGTAGATCACTTTTCTCTCACCCAAAAGCTTTATTTTATATAGCCATGACCTAATCCATCCTCCAATAGTCCAATATAGGGTTCCATTAATGAAGAGAAGTGGAGAGTAGGTCTACCCTCTTCTGTTTTCATCACACGTCCTACTGTTGCGGATATCACTTCATTCTTAGGCGGGAGAGCTTTCATAATGGTAACCTTCACCGTTGAGTTTGTCAGGGAGAAGGTAGGAGAATTTGTTTTAACAGTTGTGTCGAGCCAGAAAGACCTTCGTTGAAAAAAATTGATGCTCAAGTTACATTCTCATTAACAAGTAAAAAAGAAAGTCTCTTTGTCTACACCGTGATATGACGTATTTTGCTGGAGGAGACGAAAAAACGGCTGGATGGAATTACAATTTGTCTGTTGGAATCAAATTTTGTCGATTATTTGTTAACGTGTATGGAAGTCTCTTGAGCGCTCTCAGATGAGATTTCCTAGTCTTTTGAGGATTAAACAAATTTAATTCTATAACTATTATTATAATAACAATTAATGTTAATAAAAATTAGATTATCGAAATAATGAAACAGGTCATATAATCTCAGGTATTAATCGAGCCACTAAAGGCAAAATATCCCCAGTTTTAAGTTGCCAGTTTTCGACCTTCTTAGAAACAGATCTCCAATATTCGCCGTGTCTGGGTTCACTTTGAACACATCTATTAAATACACTCTCCTGTTGTTCAGTCGTCCCATACTTCAGCTCAAACTTATAGTAGGTCGCCCAAGCATCTCCAAGATTAGGGTCAACATTGACGGCCCGCTGGAACCAAATTCTGGGTTTTGTGGCAGAGCCCATACTCCACAAAGTCCTACCGGCAGCTAAAAGCACATGTGCATCATGTTCGCAACTATTCAGAGCATCAGCCGATTTTGCCCGCCTTTGAGGTCTGTCCTCCATATAAATAGCGTCCGCCCACAAAATCCCCGACTGGGGACACTCCTGAAGTGCTTTCGACATCAACCATGTTGCCGTCTTCTGCTCTCCGTGAAACCTCTCCAAACGAACAGACTCAAGCCACAACTCAGGGGATTTCGGATTCTTCAGTCTGGCAGTTTCCAATATGTTCCTAGCTTTGGTCATCGCAGCATTTCGTAGCTCCAAACGGGCACTGAGAATCCACAACTGCAGGTTTTGGGGACATTTCTTCACTCCCACCAGGTAATATTTCCTAGCCTCATCCAAACTGTTCATTTCTTCACAAATTCGTCCCATCAAGTTGTAGATCTTGGCATGACTGTCATATTTCTTCATAGCAGCACTACCAAGGTCATGTGCTCGAGTCAGATCCCCCAAACAGTACTCCAAACTGATAGACTTTGTCCAAATCTAATAATTTTAAAAATGATCAACCTTGGGAGTGGAAGATGTCTCCCTCGCTTTCTCCAGTAGAGTCCTGGCCTTCTCGAACTCGCTGTTCTTGCTTTCCAACTTGAAAGCAGCAAGCCAAATGTCCTCACTGTTTGGGTTAGATTCAAACGCCCTCGACAGCACATCCCTTGCCTCGGAAACATTCCCCTTCAGTAGAACAGTAAAACAACCTCCATCCACTCAATCTTAGCCAACATCAACCATAACACCTCTACACGTGGACAGTTCACCACAGCCTTCTTCAAAAGGGACCGAGTTGATTCATAGCTCCCATGCTTCTTCTCAAAAAGCGCCGCGTTTAGCCACACCGACTTTTTATAAGGGAAATGCTCCAAGGAATGCTCGTAGACAGCACGTGCACACTCAAAGCTTGAATTCTCCACAAACTATGTATATAAATTACCAATTACGTTCTCGGCGTCCTCCATCCAAGAGGATTTCTGATATTCAGGCTCCACGTCGATCCCAATCACGCATTTTCTACGGTTATTAACTACCAAACATTATCGATTGCGCCGTGATAACGCTCTTGGCTTCTTTTTCGCATTCTTCAGCTTCTTTCATCCATTGTGCCGATTGATCTCCACCATATTGGCTCTGAGGGAGGTCACGGCTGTTTTAAAAACACATAATTACCCCTTTCTATGATCTTCCTCACATTTGCGATGTTTCCGTGGGCTTCCTCCAGTTTTGCAGCGGTAATCCATACTTGTCTATCAGTGGGGATGTTCTCTCTGGCTTTATTAAGAACCTTCCTGGCATTCTCGTAGTTCTCCAACTTAGCAAGTGCCAACCATAACTACATAACCAAAACAGATACCTCTGAACTGTCGGGACAGCACTCAACGGCTCTACTGAGCATCATTCTAGCGTCATCCTCTTCTTCCAACTCCACGGCTACTTTCCACAGCATCACAGAGTTTGGCATATTAATCAGCGCTTGTCTCAGAACCAGCTTCTTCACGCCAATGTTCGTCTCCAGGTTGGCCGCCTTCAACCACAGCTTCACGGAATGTGGGATATTCGACACAGCACGAGCTACGATAACCTTAGCCTCGTCCGCAGGCTATCAATTAGACAAGGGGACAACCATTAGTCGGCATGCCTCCAACCAGATGTCCTCGCTGTTGGGACACTCCTCACAACCCCGGTTCACAAGATTCCGTGCTTGCTGGATCTTCCCCGTAACTTCCTCCAGGTGAGCAGAAGCAATCCAGGCTAGAGTAAAGAAGCAACATTACCTGAAGCCGTCTTTGGATTTGTGTCCCTTATGCATTTCAGCAGAGAACGTGCCTTGTTCTCGTCCTCCTGATTCTCAAGTCCTCGGTGTCCAGGTAGCATAGAATCCATATTGGTCAAATATCCACGAGGGTCTACCACGGTTTGACCGATCACAGAGTCAGAGATCTCACAATTATCCAAAGATTACTTTATTAAGTTTTATTCCAAGAAGGTTGTTCCGGGCCTGTCCAATTCTGCACATGTCAATGTCTGTACTAGTCCCATTAATGAAGGGGGTGGTGATTCCGCCATATTTCTAAAATCATAACCATAAAGTACCTGTTCCGTGAAATCAACAGCAGTGGTGCTTCTATTGGCATTTATAGAGTCAAATATTATGTTGTCTGGGAGAGGGGTGTATCTAGGAGTTTATTAGAACAATACTGTTCAGGACGAGGGTTCCTCTGCCGCTTACTCCTCACATCCCCCACTTCTGGGATAGATCTCCACTCCTCGTTAGTTACAGTAGATAATTTCCGCTAAAATCAGTGAAAAAAGTACCTTCAAATCAGAAAACTCCTGTTGTATTTTGGGTCTTTCCATTCTGTAGACCTCAATTTCTTCTTTCAACTTTTTTTCTCGCTTATTTTTGCGCCTTTCGTCCATTTTCTTGTCAATCAAGTTGTAGATATGATCAGCCTCCTCGTCGTCCTTCTCATAAGGGTCCTTACTACAGAGATTCCCTGAATAGCCGTTGAACTGGTGTTAATAAAGGCACAACCTCATCAAAGTTGGCATCATTTAAGTCTTCGTCCTCTCCCATCTTTGAGACTGAGTCTTCACTGTTAAATAATTATATTTGGGGTTACTTTTCTCCCGCAGCCTTTGCTGGTCCAATGTCTGATCGAGTGGTGAATGGAACAGCACTATTTCAGTTATTTATTTCCTTACCCACGTCCTATACCTGGGACATATCCAGGAGGGGCTGTCTGCTGCATAAAAAACCTCTTTTGCTTAGTCACAAGATATGTATGTGCCATCTACACCTCAACAGATAAGTTTTATTAAATTATTATTTTATTTAAATTTAATTTACAAATATTTATATTTTAATAATTAATTTTTTATTCCGCCTACGACTATCAATGTTTCCATTACTCATCTAGTGTTCTTGGGTTAATAATAATAATTACTCATCTCAGCTTAGGGAGAACTTACAAAGTAAAGAACTGTTATCCTAATTAATCCAAGACATCGAAGTTGTTCCTAACGTCTTACTTTCTTTTTGCTTGCCTGGGAGTCCCTGAGACAATCCGTTTCCTCAGTGATGAATCACTGATGATGGGGTCACTCGTCAATCCCAGACACGTCACCACCTCAACCAAGGAATATTAACTCTCAATGTTCCTCAAGTTCCAGTTATCTAATGATTTTTTTAATTATTTATATTTCCATCCAGAACCATCGAAAGGATAGAAAGTGATCCCCCTCAATGAAGTAGAGATGGTAAATTATTATTTTCGACTGGGGTTTACTCGAGACAGGTGGATCATATAAGGGTTCTTTACGATATTTTATTTGTAATTACTCTGCCATTTTTGGCTGAACATAACGTTATAACATGTCGTGTTCGAATCGATAGGATGGACTTTTCAGTGAAGGTCACATCTTGTCAACCGAAACTCATCTGTGAGTCGACGAGTCCTTCTGGCTCGACACAGCTGTTAAAATGGATTCTTCTACCTTCTCCTGACAAACTAAACGGTGAAGGTTACCATTATGAAAACTCTTCCACCTAAGAATGAAATGATGTCCGCGACGGTAGTACGTGTGATGAAAAATGGAAGGGGCAGACCTACTTCTCCACCTCTCTTCGGAAGTGGAACCCTGTAATGGACTATTGGAGGTTGGATTTGGTCAGCACAAGCAGACGTTCTCCCTTAATTAGTTGTGAATATTTGTGCTGGACTTAACTCGAGTGCATTTATTAAGAATGATTAATGTCATTATTGGATTAAGGGACCAATTAAGTTAGTAAATAATTATAGTACTAAATCATCCCACGAAATAATAGTCTTGGATCTCTTCTGGATTGGTCTCTTGTTATTAATCTTCCTTTCCGAGGGTTTTCTTAATTTCTTAAGCATTTTGTACTAAATTGATGCAGTTATGAAACTTGTTTAAAATTTAGTTCTTCGTAACCAATTCTCCACGTCACTCCCTCTGTGCACGGGGGGACTGTGAAGGATCCCTTATATTTGTAGAATGGCCTGATGCGATGCAGTAGTCTATCCAAATTTATTTTATGTGTCATGTTGTAGTTCTTACGGAGTTTCACGGAATCCTGTAAAACATTCAGCATAGGACTTTGCAAGGGCGATCTTTTAACATTTGACTATGAAAATAAAATTTGACCCAACCATGACGAAAAAAAGAACGGAAAATCCCAATCTCATGGCTTTCCCTTTCAAGAAAGTTTTCTGTGACCCGAGTTTCCCATAAATATTAGTTGGAGCTTAAAGATAATGAATCCCTTACCTCAGCTCGATTTTTCTTCCCTTTAACCAAATGTTCTGTGGAGTCCCTCAGCATTATTCTCAAAAATGGATAGACTCCTTCCTCGTCATTCCCGCACTTAATTTTGAACATCTTTTCCCCCACTTGGTCATAGTAAACTAATAATTGCCCAATAATCGCTAACCCACTCCCGCTACAGTTACAACTTTGAAACTTCCGTAGGGATCTCCCGAAAGATTCTCAAATTCACATTTATCTGTGGTCCTCAAGTCTCCCGATAGGTCCATCGGACTTTGCTGGTTTCCCCTGCAGCTCGGAAAGTCATCCCAGCTACGTGGGTCTTAAGATAAAATCCTTTTAATACTTTTTTTGAGCTCTTCATAACTCCAGTAACCTAAGATGCTTAAATACAAAATTTACAGATCCCCCGTTGAAAGAAAATGAGAAATAAAGTGAAAAACATTATCAAAAGATATTATTTGTGTAATTATATCACATAGTTGTGCCTTATGGCAAAAATCGAACTTTTTTATGCAGATTTTGATAATTAAATAAAACTGGTGCAGGTTCACCGTTATAGAGAAATAAGGTCAAATTATAATGTAGAGCCATATTACCTGTAACTCCACCCAGCTGGACGGGTGGCGTAGTGTAACAAGTGCCTGGGAAATGGCCTGATGGTCCCAGGTTCAAATCTCGCTGCTGTACATAAGGTTCCATGCATCCACGATGCTTTGGCTTGACGAGTAAAGGCGTCATCCGGGAACATTTCACCCGATTGTCTATAAAGGACTCACGCAAAAAAATGTGTAGGGCTTTAAAAATACTAAAAATATTTATATGCGAATGGGAATGAATTCGATGAACCTATTTGAGAAGATCTTTGATGTCCTGAATACAATTCTGATTGATCAAGATATCATGTAAAACATAAAAGCCTTTTATTAATCCCAGGCTTATAATTTTTGCTAAGCCCAGCACACAGTCATAATTAATTAATCCGAGGAAGGAACCCAAGGGAGAACGTCTGCTTTTAAAGACCAAATAAATACTTTAATATTCCATTGTGGGCTTCCGAAGAAAAGTGGAGAAGTATATCCACTCTACTACATTACCATCACACGTCCTACCGTCAAGTACATCACTTCAAGAGTCTTCATAATGGGAATTTTCACCAGTGGAGTAGGCCAGGAAAAAACTTGATAAATAAATAAGTTACACCTATATTTTTATGGGAATGACTAGGGCAAGTTATTTTGACATTTGCGACAAATTTTCCTAGCATAGTAAAGTTTCGTTTACTTGGAAGGGTGTTTGAATTATACTTTACCAATTGGAATAATCACAGAGATTTTTTATTATTTGAAATTATTTTTAGATTTTTAAATTCGTCCATATGAATAATCCTTGATATTTACAAGGATCAGTATTTCGCTAAATAATGTGTAGAATTCAACAAAAAACAATCAATCCGAGGGTCACATGGTAGCCTCGTTTATAAACCATTAATCAATTAGCTCTTTAAAGCTACTACAATAGAAGATGTCGAGGTCCGTAACAACTGACTTAGATGCATATCTGTCAGTTTATTTTTATCGGTATTTGTTCTTTATTTGAACCATTTTGCGACTTAACATCTAACTGCAGTATAAAGAATCACATCTCCATAATCGGCATCAATTTTATTAAAAAATATTTAAATTTTCGATGATTGAGGGCTTTCGACCGTATCCAATTAACGATGGATGCAACAATTTGTGAAACATATATTTCATGTTAGTTGTCTTGTGATTAGTTTCCTGATGAATCACACCATGATGCCTTATAAAAGTGTTATTTCTTCACTTCACCTTAGATACGTTGAGAACAACATTCTTCGGCAAGAGTAGTAGTTAGTCCTCCTCAAAATTTCGCTATCAGTAATGCTTCAAATGCTTTTTTGCAAATAAGATGACTAATTCTTGTTGAAGCTATATTTGTTAACTCTAAAAGAGGCACCACATTTAAAAAATGAAGATTATTTGGAATTAATGAGATTTTAAAAAACGACTTTCTGTTTTCTAGAATCGCCTGATAAATCATAAATTGATTCGTGCTGTTGATGATGTTTTTTGACGGAGTAGGTTTTTAACAATTTTATCGTTGCGTGACATATTAAACAATGTACATTGCCCTATATTTTAATCATAAAGAACTTTTCCTCCCATTCATATTTGAATCCTCTGTAAAGGCGATCCTCTCTTCTTAATAGAGTGGCGTCATGTGATCCACCTGTCTAGGTGACGCCCAGTGCCAAGCCGGCACGAAAAAGGATCATCCCAATGCCTGCCCGGCATCAAAAGGATCCAAATATTCTTTCCACCGGGAGACAATTTTGTTACCTGGAGACAACTTCGGTGATCTTCACAAATTCAACGCTCCTTTACTCTGTAAGCCCTCTTTTGCATTTCCTCATATTGTCCAAGATATGGACGGTTAAAGGGTTTGACGAGTGACGCCGTCATCAGTGGATACTCACTGCGGAACTGGATTGTCTAGAAAGGACCCACACACAAGAAAAAGAAAAAAAATAAGTGAAAATCATTCCTTGGTTCTACGATTAGTTAAAATTAACTGTTATTTACTTAAATAAAGTGTGTGTCCTGCCTATGCGGAGCTATAAATATTGAAAAGGACGTTATTATTATTAGTATGAACGGTCCCCACGAGGCGCATGCAAACATGGGTCGATGTACTGTTTGTACACGTTCATCAAGACTGGGTGAGTACCACTCTTCTATATTCCCGATAAACTTTTAAATACGTTCAGTTTCTTTTCGCATTTCGATAGAATGTTTTCTAACAGAGATGCATATCAATTGTCACACCCAAGATCCTTTGACATCTGTTGAAAGGGATGCCGATCTTGTTTAACTTCAAGGTCACTGTCTTCCTTCCCAATCTTTTGTCAGAGGTAAACAGTGACGTAGACGACTTCTCTGCATTCACAATGAGCCGGTTTTCCATTATCCAGCATTAAGCCTGTCAAGGTTAATTTGTATTCTTTCTATAACCTTCTGGATGTCCTGATCTCGCGAAGCCAACACAATATCATCCGCATAGGAAAGTTGAACATCGTTGTCAGATTCAAGAGTTGAACACCTTGGTCTTTGGAATAATTTTATTTTTATTTTTTTTAAATAAATAATTAAATATATTTAAATCGACATCTTCTTAATGGTCGATAGACTAAATTGCGTAATAAAAAACATCTATGAAAGTTTGAGTTGTAATTTGTGGTACTATGTGTCTTAAATATGTAGTAAAAATACTACCACCAATGCGGTCGTAATTCATTGCGGACATCTGTTTTGTAAGGACTGCCTTGATTTACCCCCAGACAACTTGATTTATTTTTGTCCTACTTGCCACAAAAAATATAATGAAAAGTACTCTGATTTTCCATTGTAGTTCTATTTGGGAGGATCACATTGTTACGATTCTCTCCCAAAAAATGTCGGAACTAAAAGATCTATTACCCAACGAGTCTGGGGCTTTATCATTTCCTCCGATCGTCAAGTTGACCTCTTCAGTTGAAGATGTTTCTCAAGGTAAATCAAGCTCTTTTGAAAATATTGACAAATCTACAGTTTTGGGACAACACTCAATCTGGTCATGTGGAAAGAAACTCTACTAAATCTACCAGTTTAATGGCAAGTCAACAGTCTGATTCCTCTCCTGGGGGAATGCCAATGAATCCACCATAATGACTAATCCTCGGCAGTCTGATTCCTTTCCTGGGGGGAATGCCAATGAATCCACCATAATGACTAATCCTTGGCAGTCTGATTCGTCTTCTGGTGGGAATGCCAATGAATCTACTATAATAGTTAATCCCCGACAGTTTGGTTCATCAGATGGGGAGAACATGGGTGAATCTTCAGATTTAACCAGTCATCGTCGATCAGAACAACCCCCTGCCGAGAATGACATGGAATTAACAGTTTTTGGTGATTTGGGTGCATCTTGCGTGGAGATGAGCAATTATGAGATCTCTGATCATGCGGGAGATTTAGTGGGAAATATTGAAGACACTGAAAGTGGGGGAAATCAATACGAAATGAGTTCTTACTTGGCCAATAACCTTTCTGACGATCTTTTTTATTCAGAAGAAGACGATGAGACTTTCTTCTCCCAAAAAAATAAACTGTCTTTGTGTAAATAAATTCTAGGGAGGTTAATCATGATGTTCTGGAGACGGTCTTTGTCCAAAAAACGACTCAAACCACGTGCACAGTGATCAATATGCTTCTTCTCAAACTCCGAATACCGTAAATCGGCCTTCGTTGGTTTCGTCGGGTCTTGGCTTGGAAATTACGGTATTAGGCTTTTTTATGTTTACAAGGATGAAATTTGGAAATTTTGTGATTACTTTAATTTTGAGTTTTCTACCTCCTTTATAGCAGAGGCTACCACTCACGTCGTGGTTGATGGTTACTAGTATGTTAATATCAGGGAGTTCTGGATTGTGCAACCGCACTCTCAAGTATTTATTTGGGGTTGCTAAGGGATGCTGGATAGTCGATGTGTCCTGGATTGCTGATGGTCTCCGATTGAAGAAGCATCTTTCAGAAGTTTTTTGTTTTGGTAAGGAGATTATAGAGTGTTTATGAAGTCGTTGGGGACACTGACTTCGGGAAGCCTCACTATGGACCCAAAAAGTCTCGTCTATCCAGAGATTGTCTACTGTACTCATTCGCTATTTGTTTTATTGGAGATTTTTCTCTCATCACAACTCGTTGGCTTAAAATTAATCTTCACAGGGGACCTGACTCTCCTCATCAAAATGGCTGGTGGGAAAGAGATTGAGCTAGAAGATTTGTCAGTGAGTAAGAAACTCGAGTTGTTGTGACTGAGGTGTTTGATAATGCGCAGAAAGAACGAATCAAACGTTTTCTTTTTCTTAATTTTGAAGGTTATAGGGATAAATTTGGCATTAATGTAGTTGCCCTTGAATGGCTGTTGGATACTGTGTCCTTTCATGAAGTGAAACCCTTCTCTGAGTATTCGATCATCCTTGATTAACTTTTTTGTATTTTGTTTATAAAATTAATTTGTTAACCTTGAATATACCGAGAAGGGAGTAGTAGTTAGCATTTTATCCACTTTCATGGTTGTGGAAGGTGTGGGATTTTCATGTCACACACAAGTCCAGCCCAAACTAGTAGAAATGAAAAAAATATCCTGTCCCTGTAAAAGTTCCCCCAAACTTTTGATTTATCAAATGGCTACAAACAAGGGGTTGTTATGAGCTCCTTATGATTGCCAAGACATTTATGTAAGTTTTCTTAGCAGTGATGATGTTCTGTGTTTTGATGGAGGAGATGCAGAGAAATATACCACGTGAATTAGAAGCAGAGGCTTGCTTATTCAATATCATTAAGGTTATGGTGGTTATTATTGATTGTACTCCAACGGTCGAGGTCACAAAGACAGGTCTTAAGTTTATCCGGAACCAAAGGAAATGTATGAAAACGTCGAGTTTTTTGGTTGTGAAAACTCTTCCAAGAGTGAGGAAGATAAATGATAGTTTTTGCCGCTATCCTAAAATGAAAGCTACCCGAAACAAAAGAAAATATACTCATCGCCCTATTTGGGGAAGAACTTATGATACTATCAATTCGAGAAGTATCTACAACAGTAATGCATCTACCTTATCAGAATACTATGAAGTATAATTCACTCAGTAACAACAGAGACGAATCCATGATGACACGTGAAATAATTATGTTCATATTGAAAAGTAAAGAATTGAATCAATTCCTCCCGGAAATGAATCCTTTTCCCCAAAAGCTGGAAACTGATCAAGGGGGATATCAATGTTTGGATAAGTTAATCAATTTCTTTGTCTTAAGAAATTTTTTTAATTTTGATAAAAGGGGGGAGAGGATTTGAGAAATTCTCGTAATAGCGACACAGTTCTCATTTTATGAATGTCAATTTGCCACTTCTAACAAAGGGATCTGTCTTTCTTGGTCCCTAACATTTTCATTTAGGATCCACATAAATGAGCACACTGACACACAAATTTTCAATTTTGAATATAGAAACTGAAGTCATCATAATATGGCTCGAAGGACCTTTTTTCTGTATTAGTGATTCTGAAATAATCATTCCGACGGTTTTAGTTTGGTTCCTATTTCCCACTAACATCATTGGACCGCAATTTTTGATATATACCATATACCGTTGGTTTTCTATCAGTTACAATCCCCATGGACTCGCCACTCTTGATTCCCCCATTTACAATCAGAATGTAAAAAGCAAGTATTCTTTCAGATATTGTTCTTGAAAAAATCAATGTTATAAAATAACGTGTTTTTTGGTTGAGTTGGTGACGTGGCTCTGAACACTATGTCTGGAAAAAATAGACTTCTCCCTCTTGATGTTCAATATCAGGGGTTCCTGAAGGTAAGATGGAGGCTGTTTGAACAAATACTTGTCTGAATCTGGGGACCCCCTCGAACGTGTTCATAGAAGACTATTTTGTTCTGAACGCTCCATGTTTCCGTGGTCGACCAAAAACATCCCTACCGACCGTCCTTGATGAAGAACTTAAAGAAATCGGAAGCCGCCATAGGGACGCGGAGTACCTTGACAGCCTACAAGCCATAGCAGAGTCTCCAAAACCTAGTATGCTTTTAAACTGCTCTTAATTATGTTAATTGATTGAGGATTTTAGTTATTTTGTTCAGAAAGTTCATTATTCTGTTCCAGCGATATCTCCAGCCTTCAAGGTTAAGAGATAGAGCTATAATAGTCCAGGATCTCTTTTTTCTTGAGCTTTATTTCATTCAAGATTATTATATCAACTTCCACAGCTCTTACCAAGTTAACAGCTCGTTATGCACCCAAATTATCGAACGGACATTGACGATAAAAAATTTAAATCACAAGTTTGGACTTTAGTTTCGATTTAAGTACACAAACACATCAAAACACGCTCAAATGGATACCACTACACAGGCATATATTCAAACCAACATGAACTATTGAGACTATGTTGGTAGAACATAAATACCGGTTGGTCACACGAAAAACTGATGTCGATATTGGAGGAAGGACATGCAATTGGAAGATGCTGTTTGCTGAATGAAGGAATTGAGGAGAGAAAACTCAGATAATCACCTTCAAGTGTGGGAATAGCTAAAAGAAGAGTTTGTTAGGTAACCCCCGACTCATTAACTTGGGGAGACCAGCGGCTATTAAATAGGACCCAGAAAATGCCGGTCTCTCCCATAGATCGGACAGCTCAAAGAAGAGACAATTAAATAAAGCCGACTCTTTTATTTTAGTTAATTATTTAAAATAAATTTGTGTTGCTAAAAAAATTAAAATAAAATTTTTAACAAATGTTATTTTTTCAGCTTGCAATTTCACTTAAAAATATCTTAATTGCTATTACCTTGGTGAATGTCTGATTCATTAAATAAAGCATACAATCTAATTGGCCAATCTCAACCACAGTCAAAAAATACTGTGAGAGACAAGATTTTCAACATAGACGAGTAATCATAATAACAAATTATTAGTTCTATCACCGATTCGTCTGAGAGTGGTGATTTCTCAAAGGCTAAGCAAGCGGAGGACGAAAATCCTCATATGGGGGGTTACTATTGAATTGATGGTTTAGCAAAAAGGTTTTTGAAGCGTGGAAGTCGTTTGCTGGAGGAGTCTTTTTTACTTGATGGTAGATAATAATCAATATTGTAGTGGAAAATAAAACAAATGAGGCATCTGAGCAACGAATGGGGACCAGTGACGCCGAAAGTCTCCAAAAAGTGGAAGTCGTATCTGAAAAGAGTATTTTATGAACTGAATGTGATTTAGTTTCTGAAGAAAATGACGAATGCTTTGTGGACTTTGACGAATTGACATCCTTGAAGTCGAAGGAGAGAGTGGAGTCAATCAAATTAAGCGAGGAAGACATGGAGTCAATAAAAACGGAGATTTCTAATGGACAAACGGGGATCTCTATATTGAATTTGAACGAACACGAACAGATTGAAGAAGTCGAAGAGATCCTTGATCAGACTGAGTCTTACATTTCCGATTTTATTGAGACTCAATCAGAAGTGACTATTCAGGAATCGATTGGGTCAAAGTCTCCAAGCCATGAGCAGTTGATCTCTCGAAATGAAGTCAAGAGCTTTGAGGGGACAATGAAAAGAATGTCCCCAATCCTAATATTCCCCCAAGCAAAATCTCAAAGTATCTCAGTTGTGGTAGTTATTCCAAGAATTTCTCAAACTGAGGAGGGATTTGAAAAAGTGACCCCAATGATCGGTTTCGTGTAATTTAGACGAGTAGGATCGTGCACCTCCTGCATAGAGAATATGCTTGGGTTGGAGGGAACCTTTGTGCAACTACTTCTGATTAAGACTAACACAGATTTGGATGAATTACTCTACACCAAGACCATTAGCTGTATTAAACCGGATCACAAATATGTCTCCCCCAATTTTAAACCCAAAGTAAGGAAGTGGAGAGGTAGATCATAATTTTTAATTTTATTCAAAAATTCATTTTTATTTAACATCAAATTCATGAATGCATAGATCGTGGATATAATCTGAATAAGTCATAGAATTCCATAATTTGGAGTTGCGACAGTGGTTTTAGTAAAACCGTCTTCAATAAATTCAAGGTTAGATACCTCGCTTGGGACGGCACTTGTGTGGATAGCCTCTCTGGAACAAGAAAGTTAATCCATTGACATCGCTTGTGCCGCACCCCGGATAATCTTTGCAGTCAGACGCCTCCACGCTCCTCTTGAGATTGCGATTTTTCGGAGGTCGTCTAAATTATCAGTATTTTCAAGTCGCATTATGACATTTTTTGGGTCATTGTTTATGGTCAGTGGAAGGGTTGTCCGTGGTCTGACACGAAATGGACTGGTGCTTAGGAAATACGATTCCATAAAGTCATTTGTTGGAGCAGCAGGATCCATTCTCAATATATGTCCAAATAGTAACATTCGAGTGTTCCTTATAGTGGTCCCAAAGCTTTCAGATTTACATATAGTATATAGGTTCTGGTTGCTGATCACCTTCGGACAGCGTATGCCCAATAGGGATTTCAGTTGTTTTCTGTGAAAAGCATTCAGGGTTTCAGTGCAAGTTAGATTCAAATCCACGTTCCTGAGTTGTATAGCAAAATAGGCAGAACAAATGCATTGTATGAACGCACCTTTATGGGTCTTGTTAACTATTTGAAAATAAATTTTATTTATTTTTAATAAAATATTTAAATAATTAATCGTGATTTTGGCATGTCAGAAAGTAAGGCTTCAAATATGGATCATGAAGCTTTCAACATAAACGAACTGTTATACCTTCATCCTTCAGTTTTCACAGAGAAAATATTGAGTTGTGCTACATATAATTTAATAGAGTTTTCCAAGCATAAAATGATGGACATTCTTATAAACTCAGTCCACTTCTCATATGTTTTTATGTCAAAGCACAGCCTTGTCAACTACCAGACTATTATTTTCATTATTCAAGCTCATCCTAAGCAAATGACAAAGCTTTACAAGCATTTTATTAAAATTATCAAAAATTGGTGCAAAATGTCTCACCAAAAAGAGGCTTAGTAGTTCTCAATACGACTGGTCAGCTAATTGGCGGTATTTACGATTGGAATTCAGAGGAGGCTAAATTACTGGTATCCACTCATTGATATTTTAGTTACTTTTACATTCTCATATAGCCAAGTTATGCTCTTCTTCAAAATCCGAAGTTGCATTTTGTAGAAATTTTGAACATTTGTGGAGTATGGCATTAAATTTGGTTATCGTTATATCAAAATATTAGAGTAACAACCCCCATGAGCTGTGCACAAATGTCCTGAATTCAATGTATGCTTGCTTCAAACAAGACTTATCCCTATTCTACATAATATGCCCCTTTGTAGCCATGAACGCTAACAATTTTCTTGCTCCAAATGAGGTACTATTTAAGTACATTTTGGGCATTATTTTGCGATCTGATCACGACAATATTAAATTCGACTGATTTATATGATCAATATCCGAATAATATTCTGGTTTCCTTATTTCATTACTTAGAACGGAATAAAATACATTTTGCTCCCCATAGATGAGTCCACGACGACTTCCTTAGTAGTCCCGGCTATAATAACGATGCTTAAGCGTAATTTTCGTTACTTGCACCAACGTTTGGCTTAGTGATAATCATTCTAGTGTTCAATGCAATGGCTCGACATTTGAGGTGTGGTGATGGTCTTTTACTGAGTATATTCAATCAACTCATTGGTTGATTTCTTCTATAATTTGTAGAACTTCTGAAAAGCTCCGATCACAGAAAAGACGCTTTGCAGTCATTAAATTCACTTTATAAGGCAAACCTCAGCGAACCAGTAACCAAGGAAATTCTTTCCCTGCTAATCGGATGTTCGTTCATTTACTTATTTCAGTGCTTAAAACAACTGACGTGAACATCAAGGAGGCTGGCATTTTCTCGATCGCAGGATTTGCTAAAACAAGACATCCAACGGGTGAGCTTTGTGAAACCGTTTTTACGACCCTTTTTTCTATTCTTATTAACACAAGTAGAAATGGTTTTTACCTTAGATTTATCTAAAATCATTCAAGCATCGGTCAAAGCTCTTAATTCCTGGACTTGTCCCCTCCAAAAAATATCCGCAAATTCGAAATCTTCTCTATATTCTGTCATTGTTGAACTTTTAAATCATTTATAGAACTTATATTTCCCCCACATATAAAAAGCTATTAAACGTTACCGGTTTCTCAGTTGTCCTCATGACCTTGGTAGCTTTTCTTAATAGGGAGACCGGTATTTTATTATTAATAATTTGGTCGATCAGACGAGGATTTTTTGTCTGAATGCGTTGATTTTCTAGAAAAGTATATTAAAAGCTGTTTTAATGAAAAATCTTCTCAGTCCAAAATACTCCCTTTGGCTAATTTATTTGCGTTCTCTCAATTTTTTGTATTTTAGGAATTTTGGGTCTTCTGATGAAGTTAAGAATCTTATTATTAATTGCTTATTCTCAGACAAAACCTTGGGATCATACACATGTGAAGGTTATGCCATTTTTTATGTGCCAGAACTCGGGATTGCCATCCCTCTAGCCATGAAAATTACTGATTGGTGCATTTCTGACGACAGGTTTTCATTTTGAGGCAATTTCAGACGTAGAGTTATTTCTCGTTTCATTGTTTTGGGTATGTTCCACCGTTTATTCAACATGAGAAACTTTAAATTGGAAGTCTGTGATTCTTACATTCCTGATCTCCTTTCTCAGATTTGTTATTTTTTCGACAACGTAGAAATCTGACTGTCGTGATTTATTTGAATTGTTGGTAGGGATCCGTGATTTCTTCGTTTTGTCTGTTCAACCCATCTAGATTTCGTACTGTATTCAAAATCATTTCCCAATCCATTGATGAGAGTAATATGGAGGGATATTTGCTTGAAAATGTTCTTAGGTTGACAGATCCCTTCATTTGTATGCTCTATGAACTATTTTAGATGATCACACATATTTGGTAGCCAACTACAAACTAGAAGTCATATCTACCGAGAAATATGCTGAGTTGCTGATTAGAGCGACTGATTCTGATGCTGCTCTTAATCTTGCCTGCTTGTTATGCTGGACCACGTTGAATCATTTTTAAAACTAATTAGTTTACGGGACTTACTTTTAACGAAACTAATCGAAGCCAATAAAATAGTCATCCAGGCTAGTGTTTCCACCAGCGACTGTGCTGTGATGGAGTGTGCCGATTCTGGGAGATTACACGATGTTGGACTGCTGGAAATGTAATGATAATTGTATATTCAGGATAAAAGAAGTTAACATAAAGAACAGCAAATTGAAACCGGGGGAGGTTATTGTATGCTATTACGTTGCAGGATGACCTTAAATGTACTTTTAGTGGCGTTAAAATGAATGAAAAGCAGTTCAAGCAAATTCAGGAAAAAATGGAAGAGGAATCACTTCTTGCTCAGCGTTTGCATAATGTAGTCTGATTTAATTATTTTAGCTGTCCTCGACATCTTTTTGGATTCATAGACTGCTTCAAACAATGAAGGGTGTTTATCTGAATTCAAGTAACGGATCAGCCTTACTGCGGCATTCCGAATGTTGTTTGAAGGACAAGCTAATTTATAATATTGGGATTGAAATGATTTATAATTTTGTTTCTTATTCTTTTCCAAATTTGACCGGTTCTGAAGGTTTTTTATTTTTCTGAGTTTTAGTTACTTTGTGGGGGATTGTAAAATAAGAGTTGACTGTAGCCTCGTGGCTAAGTCGTTTCAGGAATCACTCGAAGACCATGTTATGAAAGCTGTGGAGCTTATTCGAAATAAATATTATGACTTTGATACCAGATTAATCATCCCCCAGAGTTCGTTTTTTATTTTCCTTATGAAATCTGTTGTTCAGTTCAGGAACTATCAATCTTGACTTCTCTGTCGATTTCGACTTTTTTCACAAAATCACTTACCCATCTTTTTGAGTATCTTGACGGAATCAAACGATACTGTTTGAAAGAACCTGTTTTATTCATTCTAATTCTCATAGGAAATTGACAATTTTTGTCATATCGTAGAAGAAAAGGATGTTGTGGGAATTGTTAATAATCTACCTATCCTAGAAATCTTGGATATTGCTGAAATTTTATTGGATGAATACTGCGACATGACCAATGAGGTCACTTGGCTATTCGATATCTTTGCTTTTTTCTGTGAGTTGAAGGAAGACTGCCCTGACGAAATGTATAAGCTCTGCCGTCTTTTAATGTGCGATAACTATGTTTTGCGGAAAATTGGATTTGAGGTTTAACTTACACGTAATATAGACATTACTCAAGACACCCCTTTCACTCAGCATTGTTTCTGAAACGAATTCTGAGCTCCGTTGTCGTCTTTGTAGTACACTAGTTGTTTCAATGCATTGGCCTGCCAGTGAAAATATCAAAAAGATGGCCACCTCGTAGAATTTTATGTTACTCTTAGTGTTTTTGAATTGGCCGATTTTGAAGTTGATTCTGATGTCCTCGATAAACTGTTTGGTATGGTAGTTTCCGAAAAGGTCGAATTGAGAAAAGCTGCCTCACATGGACTTCGATACACACTCGGACTGTTAGAGCAGCCAATTGAGCCCCTTATTAATAAAATTGAGGACATTTATAAGCATAACCTACCTGTTATCCATTTAAATGAATTTTTAGTTCAAAGAAAGTAAAAAAGATTGTGTTAAAGTGAACATTGTCGACAAATGGTGGGCTCGTCACGGTTCTGGGTTGGCTTTGCTTGAACTTAACAAATTTTATGGACATTCTCCCGATCTTCTCATTGACGTTTTAAGCTTTATTCTCACTGTGACTGTGGATGACTCCAATCCCAACATTGTTAAGTTGTTCTTTGACGTTGCTATAAATTTGGTTGATTTGTATGGAGGGGTTACTACTGTATATAACAAATAGAACCACGTGGAACAATTATTGCCATTTTTGAACGGACTTTTATTTGATGTTGGATGTGGTGAAGACTCTTATACAAAAAGACACGTGATGATTACAATTATTGGATCGTTGGCACATTATCTTGATGAGACTGACTCAAGGGTTTTAGAAATTTTGGAGAATCTGATTGAGGCACTGTCTACTCCCTCACAGATGGTATTATTAATTTAGCATTAATAGGTTCAAGAAAACATCGCTCGATGTTTGCCAACATTCGTGAGATCTATCAAGAATAGAGAACAGGAATTTGTGGACAGAATGAGGACAGGACTAATGGAGTCAAAAAATTATTCGAAAAGACGGGGTTTCGCGTACGGATTGGCCGGATTTTGCAAAGGAATGGGAATTTCCTCCATCAAAAAATACAACATTCTTACCTTTCTTGGCGATAATTTCAACTCCAAGGACTACATAGTCAAAGAAAGTTGTATGCTTCACTAATTTAGACGCTTTTTGTTCTATCCGCCTTATGCAAACTTATGGGAAAAATTTTTGAGCCTTACACTGTGACCCTTATTCCAAATTTACTTATTCTTATTGGTGATCCGAATAATCACGTGCGAGAAGTAAGGGGAGTACATAAATGTCTTAGGCAGCTGAAGATTGTGCAAATATTGTTATGTCGAACCTTAGTACGCATGGAATGAAACAAATACTTCCAGACTTTTGGAGGCTTTGGGAGATCGTTCGTGGAGGACGCGAGTAGGATCAATTGAAATTATTGGGACTATTGCTCATGGATCAACTCAAATAATGTCCCAAGCGTTACCCGAGGCAATGCCCAGACTTATAAAAAGCCTTAAAGATATTACCTCACAAGTCAAGGAAGCTGCTATATCTACTCTCAAAAAAATTGGTTCTGTCATTAAAAATCCTGAAATTTCAAGTAATTTGAAGACTAACCTATAGAAATTGTTGATGTCCTTATATCTTCTCTTGTGAATCCAGATTTGACCCTAAAGTCGCTGACTGCTCTCTCTCAGATTAAATTTGTTCATGCCATTGACTCCCCTTCTTTGTCAATTATAATTCCTGTTATACAAAACGGATTCCGTGATTTAAATTCCAAATGTAATTTTCTGTCGGCCCTTATTTTTTCACGTCTCTCTTCGTTGGCTGATATAAAAGTACTCATGGTTTTTTAATATTAGGACATTCGGGTGTATAGTACTGATGTGCTCCCAAACTTGAAAATATGTCTTAAAAGTCTGGATTCCGAAGTCAGGGGAATGACTGCGAAGGCCTTTGCTACCGTCGCTAAAACTACGGAAAATATTAACGAAACTTTATCTTGGCTTTACTCGCTTATGACTAGCAAGGATAATGTTTGTGATCGCCAAGGGGGAGCAAGAGGTTGTACTATTTTTAACTGTGCAGGATACTATGAAATCATTAAAGCATTGGGGACGCATAAAATCAACTGTGCACTTGAAGAAATAGTACAGACTGTGGGTTCTGAAAGCGCTGATTACTACACGCTGGATGGTTGTCTGAGACTTGCTATGTATATTCCCTTTGATTTTCCTAACGAATTTACTCCACATATTCCACGATTGGTTAATTCTATCGTAAAGGTTGATTTGGCGTAATTTTAGAAATTCAATGATGATAATTTGAGAGAAACTGCTCTACAGACTTTAATGTGCATCCTTCGCAAGTTCGGAGATCGGTCGTTTGATCTAATTGTCCCTCATATTGAGGATTCAATGGTACATCGAGATAAATTTATTCGACGTTGGTCTGTTCATTTGATTGGACAGCTTTTCTGTCAAATTATTGGTCTTTTTTGCTATAAATTTTACAGGAGTGGTTGGTAACATTGAGACTTTGGAGGTTGTCCGCTCTAACAACACTAATTTTAAGGTTGAAATTTATATTCATAAACAGACGATTCTCAGAGTTTTGGGGGATGAGATGTTACCTAGGGTAATGTCCATCATTTTCATTAATCGTTTCGATTCTTGTCCTCATGTCGCTCAAGCTTCCTTGAGGGTGTGGAGACTCATCTTTGATAGCAGCATTGCGACATTTGTTAATATTCATTTATGTCGCTTTGTTTTTGAAGTCATTGCTTCCGATGATATGCTCCATATGACGAATGTATGTAGTATATGGTATTAAGGCCTGTTTGACTGCCCTTACGGACACTTTTCGGAAGGATGAGGATATTTGTTCTAGTATCTTCCATCTGATGTTCGATGGAGACACCAGATTTAGAGCAGCACTTCAATACGCGGTTGGATATGCTCTCTCTTCTTTAAGCAAAGAACAGGTTTGGTTTGTCATTCAGTCTTTTAGGCTATTCGTGCCTTACGTAGAAGTCTTGATGTTATATTGCATGGGTTTGTTGATGAGGAAGTAGATGTACGACAGAAAACTACTGAGGCCTTCACACAGCTTTACAACTCAGTCGGAAATGACGCCTTGGACGTTTTATTGCCGTTTTTGGTTAATCGAGCGGTTTGACTGTTTTATTATCATACAGGAGGGTGACTTCTATTCTCCTCTCATGTCTGCTATTGCATCTATCTGCCAAATCAAGCACAACATTTTCCCTCAATCTGTCATTCCTCTGGTCTATTATTATTGTCATTCTAGTTGTGTCAAAGGGGGGTTGACTTGAACGGACTCTTAGAACTATCCGAGCATATCCCAATTAATATCAGTTCCAAGAGTAGGGAAATTATGGGGGCAATTTTGGGAGATTTGAAGTCTAGTGACACGTTTTTGACGGTTTAAAAAGTAATAATTTTAGGAAATTTATAAGTATGACAATTTTATTAGTGCTATTGAGGACAAACAAAGTTGTCTCCACGTGGTTAGATTCATTGTTTCTGAAATGCTCAACTCGGGGGTTATCGAACGCGTTGCTGGTGCCCGATTTCTTTCAAGATTGGTTTTGTCTAAGCATTCGATCCAGAACAATTTTCTATGGAGTTCTTCCAACTCATATTCACGCTTTTATGCGACGGGGAGATGGTGGTATATGAAGAAGCCTGGAATTCCATGGATACCTTCATAAAGGTTACTGTTCGTTTATACCATAGAACGTGGATCCTGATCTCTTCAACCAATCCTTTAAGACGATTAGGGGAATAATCGACAAAGTGCTGGGGTCGATCACATCCCAAAATATACCGGATTTGGGTTACCTGAAAAGGTATCTCTTTAATAAAGTCATCTTTAGGGGATACTTTGTTTTGTCCCTCTTTTCGAAATAGCATGTTTAGTCCACGGTGTAGAAAATAAAGAAGACTGTATTGGTGCTTTACTGTCGATTGTAATGAAATGTCCACCAGGCGCCTTAAATACATCGGCCATGACTCTTGTTGGTGTTTTGGTGCGGTCGATGATTCACAATCAGTCCTTAACAGCCAAAATCAATATTTTAACGTTACTAAAGGAGTTTATATCACGTGCTCGGGAAAGTCTTAAACCATTTATTTCACTTTTTCGTGTGACCCTTTGTAATGCTATCGTCGATGTGAATATCAAAATAAGGGATTTAGCGGCTGAATGTATTGGTCTCGTTGTTTGCGTCGATTCAACTCCTTCAGCTTATGCTGACCGACTTTTGGGAGCATATCTCGATCAGACGAATGCGAGTATAAGGTATAGTAATCATCCTCACTTCCAGGGCTTCGATAATAGCGGGACTCTGCAATGTTTTTGAACATTCAAGGCAAACATTTTCATTTGATGCTTTGTCCTTTATAACTGAGAATCTTCTTGTGTATGAATCGGATCCAAACCATGTCTATTGTCTACATGCAGCAAAATGCCTGGGACTATTATTTTCATTCATATCAGACGATGACTTTGATTCCGCCGTTGAGACATATCTCTTAAGTTGTGATTTATAACCATCTTAGGGTCTGGTCATGTAAAGTTTCATTTCATGCTCTTTTTTGGGTTTTGATGACAAATTATTGTAGAATCAAGTCTCATGTCGGGAAAATTGTTGATTATGTCACTTCAGTCAGTTCCATAGATGAGGTAGTTTGGTGGCTGAATTTTCTGAGGAATGTATCCTAGTCTTTCTTTGAAATTATAAATGTGTTTATAAGACATCTTGAGAGTTCTGAAGAGATTGAAGCAATTGGTAGTGTAGTTCGTGCTGTGAGAATTATTTTTATCAACTTTAGAGTCTCACTTCTAAGTCAAATTCAGTGGTTGAATTGACGTTGGAAGGTTTAACCACCATATTTGATGGGGATATTCATTCCAAGTTGCCTGATATGCTCATTCCAAATATCGTTGCATGCTACCTAAGTGGACACGTGTCTGTGAGAGGTAAGGCACATCAGGTCATGGAGAAATTGGTTGAATGTGGGTATAAAATAGAAGTATGCTCTTTATTTTATTATAGGATTTTAATATTTCCTCATAATACTTGTGATCTTTTATTCAATGGGTCTCTTTAGTTTCTTATTTACTGAAGCAGTTCGCGGTCTACAAATATTTGAGGAGTCCTTTTGCTTCCTTGGATTAGTTTCTGTTTGTCTGCCTCTTGAAATGGATTGCATGATTTTGTACGTTTACTGGATCCTACAGTTTGGCGGAAATAATAAATGCGCTTATTATTAGCACTCATCGTCTTGCCATAATGGTTATGCCAAAGCATGTGCAATACAAGAAACAGTGTTATTAGCATCTCAACAAAAATATTTTAAAGGAGACTAAAATTAGTATCCCACAGGGAAGTGTTTCTTGCATTGACCCCAATCCAAGCTGAATGAGACCTTTATTCTACATCTTAGAGATTCGAACACTATGTTGACTTCTCGCCATATAATTAGCTCTGATTTATATTCACCTTACAAAATAAACACAAATGTTTCACCAACACACTTACTACCAATCGTTGAATTCAATTTAAAAAATAATAGATAATTAATAGTAAGACCCATCACACGTGTTTATCAGCCAATACATCATAATGCACTACAATGACACAAACAGCCCACATTTACAATCATCCCTTCTAACAACAGGTCGACTCATTCCATTTGGGTCCCTTATTCCTAACGTAGGCGGTAGTGGGATATCATTTCCCCCATCGTCCGACTCGTTGGGGTCTATCCACCGCTGAGAAGATTCATCCCAATACATGGACCCCTAGAATCAGTCAAACTCCACCTTATTGGATTTCCTAAACGCACTGCTAATCATATTCAGCGCACTCTTAAAAAAAGTATCCTTCTTCTCCACCGTTTTAATTGAGGACTGTTTTGGGGGATTATTCGTGACTGATTTTGTCTCCTCTGGGAGATCACCGTTAGAGTTTTCATTAGATAATTTTACAGGAAGGGCAGCAGTTGGAGGAGAAATTTCCGTTGTTTCCACTGACGGTTGTGTTTTGATGATAATCGGTGGAATAGTGTGCAGATAATTGACATAAAGCTGTTGGGATCTTCTTGTGAAGTGACACGTGGTAACGAACAACCACCATCTGGTAGGATTTTGGGTACAAAATTTGGGTTACCAATATCACCACGCACATTCTGATAAGGTTCCGTTAAAATCGAGACATTTTCCGTGTTTGCGTCAAAAGAAGCGGAATCTGTCTTCCCAAACGACTCACTTTCATCAATTTTATGCCCTTTGTCCTTACACCGAAGTGATGTGAAGACTTTGAGCATATAATCGTAAATTCTGTAAAAACTGCTGCTTTTCTCAGCAAGTTCTCCGAGGGTCATATAAATCAGCATATTACCACAACCCATACATCATATAACTGAAAGACGACAAACGGGGGGTTCTTTTTATCAAGGCTAGCCAGCAGGACAGACTCAGCAAGCTCTACCGCATCCTGAAAGAGTCCAGAAGAGGCCAGAGGGACACAAACTGTGCCTTCAGCTCCTGCAATTTAATCAAAAAACTACCACCACATTTTGGACGTTTTCTCCACTCAGAATGTCCACCAATAAAAGTAGCATCAATATCTCCCCACTTAATCCAGTCCTTCAATAATAAACAAGATAGACCGAGTAAATGGCATGAAATTCGACATCAGATCAGCCAGGGGGACACGTGCACAGGCAAACAAGACCAACAGACACACAAGTGAGCCATAGATCAGGTTACGATCGACTACGTTGCAGTTTACGACTTACTAAGCATGGTGAGGATATTTATAATGGACTGAACAGACAGATCTCGGTTAAATGGGAGGATCGTGAGTAAGACAGCCACGTGGAGTTGCCAGTCCGACGTCCCCTGGATATTAGCGATAAGCATACTGGTGATGAAACCACATTGTTGGACAAGTAGCTAAGAAATAGAGCAAAAAATTCATTTTCTAGAGCGACTTTCTGGCAAAACTGCGGAATCACGGATTCCAGGTCCAAACAGATGCTCAGACCCATAGCCAAATCCCATCGGTTCATGGAAATGGCGGACTTTACGGCTTCCTGAAATAATTACGGACAGACAACCGTTGGGTTACCTTCCATAAGCAATTCAACAAAGGTCCCTGGATTTGAGTTTCCTGGATCAGGAAAATACCCAGTAGTAGTGTCCTGAGAGCCTTGGGTAAGTAATTCACAAATTTTACGAACGTCGATAATCTATTATAGAGTGGTTAACCTATATTCAAACAGTAGGTTGGCGGGAAATTTCGGATAAAATATTCCACACAATGTGACGTGTTTGCACTTCGATTGTTTCGTTGCTGACACAGTGGCTCATAAATAAGGAAAAGTCGGAAATTATAACATATTTGTCGGCGTCGCAGGAATATAAACTAAAAGTATAATTTGAAGCATACTATTTTAGAATTTCGAAATATTTTCCAATTTCTACATTATTCAGAGGGTTTAACCCACTAACAGGAATAAAGTCGATATTTTTCTCAAAGGTCGACATAATTAGGGTTTTAAGGGAAAAATGAGCCTTAGAATGCCCAAAAATGTATTTTTCGTCTCTTCTGGCACGCATGTTAGAGCAATTTGCGCAGATATATCCTCTGTTACCATAAACCGTGTTAGGGCTAGAATTTAATTTTTAAATATTACTGTGATTTGACGTACTGGGAGTGGTAAGATAAGTATAAGTCCTTGCACTCCTTATGAGTGCAGTCTGTCTCACATGGTATCATATCGCAATAAAATATTAAAAAATTAATTAAATATTTAAATTTAAAATCTTGGTAGAAATTTATTTAATCAGCCCATCGACGGTATACTAAGTGTTATACTAAAAAAGTGGGTCCATATGGCTGTCTTGTCACATTTATAACATATCAACAAACCCAAACGTAATCCCGACCATCTGGGTAGTTGTTAATACACTGAGACCTCGAAAACTTTAATCAATTTGGGAATAATACGATAGTTTGTAAATAAAGTCTTGTAATGGATTCGCCCACGTAGAAAATTTTTTTTTAATTTAGTTAATAAAATCAATTTTAGGTCAAATTTTGATTTTATGGTCAATAACAAATCACCCTATTTTGAATTTTGAAAGACAATGTTATCTTTTCACAAGTAAAGCTGAACTTCTATAGGGCATTCCTTTGAAACAACATGAGATCATTCAGAAACAGCTAAGTTTTTTATACAACCGATTTATTGTGCCCAACATCAGCTACGACTATGCTGCATGAAGAACTAAACGAATTTAAGAAAATAGAAGACTTCCACCCCACAGGTACCAAAACTCTACAAAGGTTTTACGACTCCGTAATGAATTCATTTCCTTCGAGGGTCTTTTTAGTAAAGCGCGCCCACAGCTTGTATCACGCGAGCATCTGTAACAAATTCAAAAAGTGCGTAGGATCCCAAGAGGTACACCAAGCTATTAATAATAATAAAGCCTTTTCACGAGAGCCATAGTATTTTATAGCTCCGCATAGGCAGGACACACACTTTATTTAAGTAAAGAACAGTTAATTTTAACTAATCGTAGAACCAAGGAATGATCTTCACTTCTTTTTTTTTCTTTTTCTTGTGTGAGTGTCCTTTCTAGACAATCCAGTTCCGCAGTGAGTATTCACTGATGACGGCGTCACTCGTCAAACCAAGCTATTATGATGCTATTTTTGAGAAAACAAGATCACCCAGGGCCTCAAATAACAATTAGGTTATCTTGGTGTCCCCAAAACATTTGCGAGGAGTCTCTGCTGTTTCTATAAAGTATCTGTTGTACCCTCGCAGTTCCACTTTTAGTTGGATTTGTTAAGGTGCATCTTGTTGATCGCCGCATAGTCTGAAGAAACTAATTCCACTTCTTTTGATTAGGGAGAAGCTCTCTGTATGTTGTCCGGTTATGCGACCTATCATGTTTAAGAGCTAGTGTTTTTCACAGTTGGAGGTAGAATGGCCGAAAGTCCACAGGGTACAAATGTACTCGATAATAAAAGATAACCTAGCATCCCTGTGACAGGAGGTGAATGTTATCTTAAACATATTTTGTCTCCGTGGGTCGTTAGACAGAACGTTATTCACATGCTGGAATAGCGACAGTAGGGATAGACGATCACTCCTAATATTATTGAATTCTGCTCAAATAGAATATATCTTCCTTTTGGGACAATGTCTATAGTTCACTTCATCAACGATCAATTAGTCTAAGTTTTCTAAACCACCACCTTATGCGTGAAGCTACTGACAGGTCATTCTCAAAGCTCCCTCTGAACGCGATTCAAACCAGGATCCGACGCTTCCTTAATTCAGAACTTTGGTCTCTTGAGTCCGTCACCTGATCATGCCCAAAAGAAGACAAGGGCTTTTATTTATCATGAAGATAACAGATACGTCCCCATCTCAACCTTCGACCAATCAACCACGTGGCTAAGTTGAAGATATTTTTATTTTTGAAAATCAAGTAATACAACAATTTTTTTAACAAAATAATTTTTTTTAACAATTAAACAAATGTCAGTTGAGGAAGCCTGCTACGTGGATAGCAAACGAGTCCCATCGGAGTATGGCCATTCCAATTTTTTGTCTTAGCCATAACCCTTCTCATTGATCTCTTTTTTTCTGGCAAGCAGCAAATTAACTTGAAAATAATGTTAAACTGGATAACCATTTTCACAAACATTCGATTTTGCTATCAAGAATGCTCTTCACTTCTTTGTTTTTCTTTTTCTTGGGTCCTTAATAGACGATCCGGTTCCGCAGTGAAGTTCACGTCACTCGTCAAGCCAAAGCATATTGATGCGTGGAACCTTCGACCGAAATGTGCAGAATCGGGATTCTAAATAGCGACCTTCAGGCTTCTTGCCCGACAACTTTCACACTGCGCCACCCGGCCAAAATATGTGATTAGCTAAAAACTTAAAAATTAAGTATATTTGTTAATTAAATAATGGACCTGCATGGTTTATTCGTGCAGTACAAAAAATTTCACTGAAGCATCAAATCACGCCTATATAATTAGGAATTTCGCCATCCAAGTTAAACTACAACCAAGAAAGGCTCTTAAATCACTTTAAATGACATTATCCGAGTTTTTTATGACAAAACATTTCTTCTATATCTCAAAATTTTTGTTGAACTTGAATATTATAAACAGGATTGAAATCTGGAATAAAAATGGTTAACATACTTTGGGAAGCAATGTTACTCAATATTTGATGATCAGATTGTAGAGTATAGATTTCTTCAATTACTTAGTGGGGATGAATTAGAAGATTATAAAAAAATATAAAACAGAAAAATCAAAGCATTTTCTAGTATTTTAACCTTTCGACTGTTACGGTTCATTTGTGGAGACATAAATATCAGTGGAGCATAGAAACCCCACAATATAAATCTGAATTTTCTTGTAAAAATAAATTTACAAAATTAGAAATTCAGTATTTTTGTAAATTCTATTAAATAGTGGACCTGCATGGTTTACTCATGCAGTACATAAAATTTCACAAGCATCAAATTCCATCGAATAAATGGTAATATCGAAATACTAAACAACAACTTTATTAAAGAGAAATCAGGAGTTAGATTAGTCAATCAGCGAATCCAAAAGATCCGAATTATTATTTATTATTATTTAACCCAAGAACACCAATAGTTAATTTAATTGTATTAAACTAATTAGGTGATCCCGGCCGCATCCATCAGGTCTCTCATCTTTTTCCGGTGGACCTTCCGATATCCAACACAGCTTCTCTGAAGACGGGAGGGTTTTGAAAGAAATACAAGAGGGGTGATGTAAAGTCTTCTAGGTAAGACCCAATCCATTAGAGCATTGTGGAAGTTGGATTTTTCGGCACAGAGCGGCGAATCCCTTCCCATTTTGTCGATAAGGTCTTCCAGAGAGGTGGGTGTGAGACTGACCTCTCACGAGCTTGCCGATATTGTAGCTGATAGGACTGAACATCACTGATTTTCTGTTTGTTAGTCCAGGATAGGTGATTCCCCAAGACGCACAGGCGTAGCTGATAGATGGCTCAATGAATTGTTTGTGTAGTAGTTTCAATGTTGGGAAAGGGTTCTGATGCCACCACAAATAGATTTGATCAAACCAAGCTTTCTTGAGCAGGTTCCGGAGATATATTCGACATGAGGGGAGAAGGTCATGTGCGTGTCAAAGGCGACTCCTAAGATTTTCAATTTCTTCGTAAAAGGTATTTTAGTTTGGTAGATAAATAAATCAACGGTCATTCTTCCAAGACGTTTGTCTGAGTAAATAGGATGTGGAGGACTTCTCAGGAGATATATCAAGTCTGTTGGAGATTAACCAATTTTGAATCACGTGTAGTTGTTTTTGAACTCTTTCTGAGGCTTTTAGGAGATCCTGGTCACGGGACAGGAAGAGCCCACAGTAGACAGAAATATTCAGAAAGAGGAACGTTTTTATAATATTGTTGAACAATTATCTAAAAATATTAAAAACATGACAAGAACGAAGAAGGGTGCCAAGATTTTACTTGGCCTGGTGGCGCTCCTAAGAAGAGAGGACAGCCACCAAATAAATCAGATATAACAAGGATTACCCTGGTTAATGCCCGCTCTCTTAGGAAGCGGGCTGTGGAGCTGGTAGCCCTTACCGGCGCTGTTGAGATAGATGCATTAATTATTAATGAAACGAAGATGAAAAAACCTGGAATTATTAATATCCCGGGTTATAATTCGATTGATATTCCATGGCGTCCCGGTGCTATAGCTGGTACAGAACCTCTATTTTGTACAAAAAGAGTATTAAAACGCGATTGCCAAGAATTATAAGAGAATTATGTATTATTTGTACACTTCCATTGGTTGGTAACAATTGGTGGAATTTAATCCAAAAGATTAAGGAATTATTCAAGGATTATAAAAGATTTTTTCGCTAATAATGCAAACCCAATCCTTGTGGAGATTGCAATGCAAAAAATATTGCATATGGTTGTGTAAAACTAATTCTGACGGCAAATGTTTATTGGAAATAATGGAATCAGAAAATTTAGAAGATTTTACGTCTAAAAAACTTAATCACTTCCAACAACGAGTGCTGATAGATTGGGAATTTTCGTTATGCAAGAAAACCTCGCTTTATTGAGCGGTCTGCCCTATGTCAAAAATGATATAGGGAGTGATCACTTACCTCAAACTTTGGAGTTGCGAACTGGATCCGTTTTTGAAGAAGAAATATTTCTTGGATATAATATCAACAGAATAGATTGGGCTCATTTTAATTCTTATATTTCTATGAAGTTGGATAATATTCGAGAATTATATCGAAAAGTATCTCGAAAATTATGGAAAAAATCATTTTCAACAGATTATCAAAATACGTTAAGACAACAATTTTCTTCTTGATGAACAGTGGGTTTTAGCTCCACTAGAGAGACTGAAGATTGTTTGTCAATATTATCAAATTTTATATGTGTTGCTAAGAAGAATAGAGAATGTCTTACGGCCGTATGTATAGACATATCAAAGGCTTTTGATAGCGTTGGCATGCTGGGTTGTTGAAAACTTTGTCAAATTTTAATGTTGGGAGCAAGGCTCTAGTGTTGATGAAAGATTTTCTTTCTGGTAGAGAAAATTTTGTTAGAAAGACGGGTTCCACAAGGGTCTGTCTTAAGTCCCCTCTTATTCAATTATGTGACATCCCGAAGTTTGAACACCTAAATTCGAAAATGCTAATTTATGCCGATGATATTCTTTTGCTCGATCTTAGTATTAATATATCGATTTCCTGGAAACGTATTTCAACCCACATTGATAAAATTAAATGTTGGTGCCGAGATAAGGGTTCATCCTTATCTCTGGAAAAGTGTACTGCTTCATGAATTGTGAATTACAAGAATAAATCAAAGATTCGTATTGATACTGGAGCGATCAAATGCATGGAACAGTTACAATATCTTGGTGTTGTGAACTCGAAGGTTCCTTCATTAATTATATCAAAAAAAGAGGAAAAAAGCTACGGCGATTGAAATCGCTTCTAAGTTTTCAATTGAGTCCGGAAACTTTTCTTTATGTGTATACAGCTTATTATTATTATTTATTAACACCGATAACCAACTAATTAAGTGCATCCAGTTTCCACTTCTACAGAAACAGAGTCCATCCGGAATCAGCATAAAGGTAAGACGTCCATTACATGCAGTTGTGGAAACCCCTCCAGTGGAGCAAATGATCCTTTTTCATGCCGGCCTGGCACTGGGCGTCACCTAGACAGGTGGATCACATGACGCCACTCTATTAGAAAGAGAGAGGAACAGACAAGCAAGCAGAAAAATTAAACCAATTAACAACGCAGCACACGTGGCAAAATATATCAATTCCTTGTATAGAACCATTCTTGATTTATGGCTTTTAAGGATGGTTTGAAAGTGATGAGAGAAGTACTCTTGTAGAGCTTCTCAATAAATCGAAGAGAAATACTATTAAACTGGCATATGGACTTGATTAAAGTCTAAATTACCGCCTAGTGATAAGAGACGTGCAAGATCCATTGAGGAAATATTGCACCACTTGAAAAAAATAATTCTTGTTGGATGAAAGGGGTCAATAATTCAAAGAAGAGACATTATGGTGTCTCGTTATACCAGATCCCATCAACCAAGACAAACTCGTTGGCTTCTCCCTTTTTAATTAGTTCTTAATTAGTAACGAGTTTGTTATGTTAATAAAATTATCTATGTTAGAGTTATTTAACAGTCTCTATAGCCTGGACACTTCACAAGTCCCTCTCTTCAGCCATTTCACATGTCGTGGTTGGGGTCCAAACGGGCGGTCCGCTGGTAAACAAACCGATGAACATGGTAGTCCAACGAGGTCCCAGGGGTCCAAGCCAACCATTATAAGTGGCTAAACCCGCATCGACATACTAATGGAACAGCATTGGTCTATATTACAGGATCCAAGTATAATTTTCTCAGAATGGATAAATTGGAGATTGTGAAAGATTAATATACAAATTTAAGCTATTTTTACTTGTTGAATGATATGACTCATTTATGTGGACGAATATTAGTGAAGCGTCAAATCGTGAGGATATAAATTGGAATTTTTACGTAAAAATTAGACAAGAACAATGTGGGAAATTCTTACGGATCAAAATATTCAGGATTCGATCTCATGGGATGCAGAAGTGAAATTAATAAATTTATGCTAAAAACAGAGCCTGGAGTAGTTTGAATTTTAAAGGAATTACAAAACTGAAGAAGGGTATTACCAAGTTTTCGGATGTTGAAATAAATTGAGATATTTGTGTAGGGAATTTGGATGAATATTTCAAATTATACGTAGCTGGTTTATGACTGTCTACGTGTTCAACAAAAACAAGAAAGAATATTCTAGAATTTTTTAATCAATATTTTTATTTTTTTAATAAAATAATTTTTTTAACAATTAAACAAATGTCAGTTGAGGAAGCCTGCTGCGTGGATTGCGAGCGAGTTCCCTCGGAGTATGGCTATTCCAATCTTATTTAACTAACATGGAATTGACACGCAATGTAAACGAAGCGTCAAATCACATGTACGTAAATTTGTTTAATATTGGAGTGATATTAAACTTATTGAATGATGTCTATTAATTTATATGGAATTGAAAAAAATTAACTCCTACTCAGCTGTCCCAACATTACAATTTAACAGGGATCTAAGCAACATTACAGAATCAATGTGTAATATTGAACTGATGAGTGCCAAATTTAAAATTGGATCCGTCATATTAAATAATCCATACATTATAGTTCAACAAACATGTCAAACAACATTACATACGGAATGCTAATATTTGAGTGATGTATTCGCGGTAATTATGCAATTATACACATTAAATGTTAGGCAAACATGAATGGGGGTAACAATGCGACTTGTACCGAGATTAACAATGTTGGAAGTACAACTATGTTAATATTTGAGTGATATTAAACTGAGTGAATGATGCTTATTAATTTATATGGGATTAGGCCTGGTCTACTCAACATCCCGGCATTATAGTTCAACGAGGCGTGTTGGACACCATCACATAGAAAATCAATGCATAATAATACATTGATGAATTTGATTATATATTCGATCAAAACTGGAAATTACTATTAATTTCAGCTCAAATCTCGGCATTAATGTTTAACAACGTCTATCCTCAGGTATATGAGTGATATTCGACAAATTAGTTTATTTGTATGGAATCGATCCTTTTAATTTCCGATATTTTCCACATAAATATTTATGCAGTACAGTCCAATACTGTTTTATATAATTTGTTGCTTTAAATACTAATGCATCGATTATTTTCAATCACGTTGAAATTGCCTTGCTGTTAGTCAATTTAAGGATTATTACCTTGATTTTAAATTTTTCTTCCTTTTATTATTTCCATGTTTGGGGATTTTCATTCCTTGGTATATTTCTTGACAGTGACTTGTATTTAAATTTATTTTAATCACAAAGTGTTTAACATTCCAGATTTTTACGACTTTTAGTTAACACTAAATGTTATGTTTGATAGCAAACCAAATTAATTCAAACCGTGTGAATAGCGATCAATGATTTAAAATTTTATTTGTTTTTTAATTATTTAATTTATTTTTAATTAATTAATAATTTATAAATTTATGTAAATACCTGTCACACTTCCAAAAAGTCAAAAAAGGTCCAAAATTTTGAATTTGAGATTGGCCTATATCCGCGTAGCGCCATGTGGTGCTGCTTGGTTGAAGTTTTCTGCTTGCTTGTCTGTTCCTCTTTTCTCTTCCTATTAGAGTGGCGTCATATGATCCACCTGTCTAGGTGACGCCCAGTGCCAGGCCGGCACGAAAAAGGATCATTTGCTCTTCCCCACTCCACTGGAGGGGTTTCCACAACTGCATGTAGTGGACGTCTTACCTTTTATGCTGATTCCGGATGGACTCTGCTTCTGTAGAAGTGGAAACTGGATACACTTAATTAGTAGTTTACTTTAACTTCTTTCTCGGTGTATCCGGGGTTAATAAATAAAAAAATCAACAATTTTTTCATATCCACCCCACACTCATATTTAGAGTTATAATACTTATTATAATACTCCACTCCACGCCTATAGTGCGTGGCATATGGGTCAATTTACACAGTAACGGAGAAAAGACTTTGATTGCTCTACTTTCTAGTTCCTCTTATCTTGTATTATAGCTCTAACCTTACTTAATGGCCAGAGTTTCCATTAGAATAGGACACGACTGAGTACCACCTAAGTTCTTATAAGTTGTGATTAAATTGTATTTATTTCATTTAAGAAATCTTAAGAGTACTAAGGTGTCAAAGTCAAATAATTAAAAGATCCAAGCATAATTAACTCTTGGACTCTTTACGAGTGTTCCGCCATTACGCTGACGCTTTAGGTAAATATGGTTTGTTAGTTAATGCACATCAGCGTTACCAGTAAACACTGTTTATGGTTTCGCTTGTCCCATATTTTTCGATTATTCTTGCCGTTAGCCTTCTCCATCCCTTTCGTCGTGGTGCTAGTTTCCTGATTTTGTCCAGATCGTCTGCATCCATCAATCGACCCCCAAGCACAGGATAATCTCCGCAGTGTCGGAAGACAACTTCTTGGACGTCCTCTGAATGTAGAAGATTCAGTATGGGCGAAAAATTCTTCCATGACAGCATTGCGTGGTGTTTCTTCATCCATCCGTAAAATATGTCGAAAAAGGCGCCAGCAGGCTTCAAGTACGTTCACACTTATTGGTCCACGATCACTCAGTCTTTATAATTTATTGTTTGAGATTTTCTTTGGGCAAGAATATCCAATGAGTATTTTTAGTTGGCCTCTATGAAATGAGTCGAGTTGTCCATATCTTTCTTCGATGTTTCCCAAGTACCCGCGTTGTACATGAAGACTGGTCAGACAAATCATTAAATAAGCGTATAAATTTTATTCTTTCTTATTAGAATAGATCGTGATTTTTAAGTGCTATTGTCGCCAATGTCTTTCGTCGTGTGATATCTTCTGAATCGCCAAGTAACGATCCGAGTTTTCGGGTGTTCCTCCACTTTTTTTAAATGGGTTGGAGTTCTTTCAATAGAGGTTACTTCAGTTTTATCTTCATTGACTTTGAAAGACCATTTACTCAAAATTGTTTTCGGTTTCTCCATAATAACGTCTATAAATTCACGATCTTCCGGTCGAATTTCCCGCATGAGTAACATTTTTCCAAAATGGGTTTCTTCGTCAAAAACGCAGGAAACCTTGACATTTTTTTACGTCGACTCCAAACACCGCCAAGGGATATCTCAGATTCACATTAGAATCCATTGTAAATAGAACCAACTAAGATTTTGATGCCGATACGAAAAACATATTGGCAAATAACTTGGCATAACTCTACGGCAACCACTGAGGAGGAACTACCATCAATGGCAATATTAGAAGTATTGTGGTCCTCAGTTGTTGGGATATGTGTCGAAACAAATTAGATAAAAGCGAGAGAGAAGATTATTATGGGACCCCGTTGAAAAGTAAGTGCGATCTTGATTGAATTTGTTTATTAAAACGAGCCTTCCAGGTTGACCCCAAAGATCTTCGTCAAACTAACCTTGAAACAGAGTCGAAGACAAAGTCGTGTCCACATAGATCCCACCCGTAAGTAAATTTACATTGAAACTATCCGAGATAAATTAGGAAACAGATCCCAAGTTGGTCGTGGTGTGTCGACCAAACGATGCTGAAACGCAAACATTATGAGGGAGATTAGTCCTAGAACCAGGTTCTCTTGCACTTAAAGTTAAAAATTAATTCAAATAATTAAATAAATAATAAATAAAAAATAAAGTTTAAATTCAAATAATATTAAAATATCCATAGAAATAGACAATGACATCAAAACTTACTGGACGCCAAAAAAGTCGTCCGAAAAGTCCGGGACCAGTTCCTAGTTTTGAAATCATTCCAGGACGTCTTAATGACATTGAATGGTAAAATTATGATTACAAATTATGACAGGAGTCAAATGATGGAACAGCAGGACGACAGTTTGTTCGTGAATCAGATAGTTTGGGGGATACTTTTACAAGCTGAGACTCAGTATTACAAAAATTTAATAGAAAATTCTCTGATCCCCTTCACAGTTACCATGGCCAAGGATGCTCTAAGTCATATAGTCAAGGTGAGACGATTTTTAATTTTAGTGGAACTTTATCTGCAGAGATGAAGGGGAAACAGATCCTCCAGATAGGATCCTCAGTAATGACCAAGAAGGTTGGTTTTCATCATATTTTAGTGGGACCTGTATGTGAGAGGGATAACTGGGCCCAGGCGTGCACAAAGAGTGTGATCATTCAGCCTCCCCCCGACAAAATTAAGGAGAACGAAAAATGCGAAAGCTCCGAAAGGTAATGAGATTCTCGATTTCAAAAATGAGTTGAAATTACTTTTAGTGTTAAAACTAGCAGTGAAGAAGAGTGCGTGGTGGAAGAAATAGTCCCCCCGATTGAGACAAATCCAGTAACAGCGACGAAACCCGTAAAAGTGATTGAAATGATAAAACATAAGAAAAATAAGCCAAAAGCTCCGAAAACCATCCAAAGGACCATGGAAAGTCTTCCAAAGGATGAGTTGCAGAGTATTCAAACCTTTTCCAGTCAGTCCTACAAGGAGAAAAAGAAGTTCTGGCCAACCGAAGAGGCCCATAAGTTTATCAGTTCCCACGTGTTTAAGGTAACCGAAATGATTACTCAGACTTTGCCAAGTCGAACCAACGCGAAAAAAGAAGTCGTCTTCGACGCACATGGGAATATCATATCCTCGATCAAAGTAGAGCCAAACATGCCATAGACTCAAAGTGAGGTCACGTTTATTATTAGAAAATTCCCTGTCGTGAATTTGAAGGATGGGAGAAAATCCCGCCAAATTGATGATGGGAGAGAGTTTGGTTTGCCACAGTCAAGTGAGTACAATTCATAAAAAATAGAACAAATAAAAGAGAAGACTAAAAAGAAGCAATCGGTTTCCACGAGTTCTTCGGCACATCCACGTGAGGAAATGTTAAACCAGTTCACCTTTGTATGAGCAGCTTTGTCATCGCGTAGCTCGACCACATTCAACCAGTAGCGGGCACAATCGTTATTGAGGGGAAAAGATCTAAAAGAGGTCCAGAACTATCCCTATCGAAGCAGAGTGATGATCACGAAGGAATTGTGCTTAAACCAGTTGCGAATAAACCTTGGAAACCGAAATTTAATATTTCACAAATAACAAATATTTAACTAAATTATATTAATAATTTAACTACCAATAGAACATTCGAGAATTAAAATGAAATTATTCCATACCAAGGGTAAACCGAACTAATAATCCCTTGATCTTGACGCGTTCCAGTAGGGCCTTCATCCTAGCACAATGATCCAGAGGACATTGTCTGGGAAGCTGAGATTAATGTTAGAACTTGTCGCCAGGAAGCGAAATTGTCTACCATTGGAATGAAGAGATAGAACCTATTGAATGTCAGCCATGCATTGGACGTCTCCTGAGTAAGGTGGATTTTCAGAAATTGTCGCCTTCCCTCTAAAAGCCCCGAGCAGAGATTACTATTCTGTATTCATGATTCATCCGCAATATGAATTTTAGTATCTGCAAAAGAGAAGACTTCAGAGTAGCTCTTACTACAAGAATCCCAATTATAGAGCATCCGGTAAACCTTCACAAGGCCAAGGTTCTTTTAATCCAATTAATTATAACATTATGAGGGGCGATAATAAAATAAAATAAATTATGGGGGCGATAAATTATTGACAGGGGCGAAAACTTTTCATAGGGACGATACGAAAAAAGGTTGAGAAACACTGAAGCAGTGTATTTCTAGTGGAGTCCTTAGTTGTTTTTAGTGAAAAGAATTCAATTATCAACACATGTCTGAGTTAGGCCCCACGTTCCCGAGTTGTAGAGGAGTATGGGTAGGACGAAAGCATTTTATAGTCGTACTTTTACTGGCCTTGAGACATGCATGTATCTCAGCCATGTAGATTAAGTCTCTTCAGTGCTATTGTCGACAACATCTTTCTTCGTTGAACGTCCATCCGGCCTCCAACCAAAGACTTTTTTTGCTGTCTTTCATATCTCAGCGGTAAGTTCGCTCTCTCTTTTAACTGTTTGCTCGTTCATTTTCAAGAACCAGTTTCCAAATACCTTAGAAGCTTGATTAATCCTGATATCATTGATGTCCTCAAAAACAAAATCCAAGTCATCCGCATATATTATTTCCAAGATAAAGGTAGGACTAATTTTAGCTCTTAGATCCTTAAGAACAGCTTCCACTTTTTTTGTCAAACGTTTTCCTTCCATAGCCATCATTGGGAGTTAATCATTTAGGTCCTTTCGGTTTGATTATTTTTAAATTATTGCCAATCATTACTTGGCCCCACGTAGTGCTACGCTATTGGTTGAAATTTTCTATTTGTTTTGTTTGTTCCTCTTTTTTCCATTCTTATTAGAATGCCGTCATGTGATCCACCTGTCAAGGTGGCGACCAGTGTTAGGTTGGCACAAAAATGGATCATTTTCTCTCCCCCAGTCCACTGGAGGGGTTTCCGCAACTGCAAGTATGGACGTCTTTTTCATTTTATGTTGATTCCGGATGGACTCTGTTTCTGTAGAAGTGGAAACTGGATACACTTAATTAGTTTTTTACTTTAACTTTTTCTCGGTGTTATTATTACTTTCTGGGTGTATCCGAGGATAATAAATTAATTAAAAAAATAATTACTTATTTTGGTGTTACCGTTGTCATTAGTATTTTTATTATTACTATATCTCTGTAAGATCGATTTTAAGCCCATGTGACCCGATACAGCCCCAACTCAGTTTAGTGCAGACCCTGGCCTTGAAACACTTTCGCTTTTAGTGTGTTTTAAAGATCTTTACAGGTCCTGCAAAAATAAATATGAGAAGCTTCTGAATCAAACCAACAGCAACACGCATGCGTGGTCACTGGGAGTGGAGCTTGGATCACTGCACTCCTGATCGGATTCATCGGAACTCACTTTGACGACAATAACGTATGAATCGGTATCTCAATCAGACATGGACTTGAGATTTGCCAGACTCACGAGTCTCGGTGCGGCGGTGCCATCGACTGTTAAGGAAATCATGTTTTTTCTTGTTGAGAATTACAGGAAGATTCCCAAGACATAAGGCGATAAACGGAGTTGTGAACTGTGCTGTGGAGTCTGCTGGATATCATCCAAACTGGAACTTGTCAGGCTGGACAGAGTAGACTGAAAACGGCCGTCCGGAATTACAGTCTTTCCGTTCGAGGAGGGGAACCAGTTCTTGTATTCCTCACACCGTTCATTCACCGACTCTTCGATTTTTTTGGATTGAAGAAAAAAATCGATTTCAAACACAACTCCTTGCAGCATTCTTAAGAATATTCATCGTTTCTTTCCACAGCAATGGTGGGGGTGTATCCCCAGGGGGACTTTTTAATTTTTCAACCATATAATTTTTTCCGGTTGGTTTGTAAATTATTTTATCAACGGCGAATCTTTCATATAGAATTATTGTCCTCATTCGTCCAGTAATTCTGAGTCTCCCTTTAATATTAAAACGGAAGACAAATAGTCTATGAAGGTTTATGTCCATTATACGGTAATGGGTATATCTCTTAGACCTCTTCTATAAATCACATAATCTGAGTGATTGTATTTATCAAGTCCTCGTGCTTATCTCTTCTTGTCCCAGTTGCAGTGGTTATGTCTCCTGCCGTGGGCTTGAATGTCGTGAACATTTCTACAGCTGAATCCAATCAAAGTTAATCCAGTTTCTTCAATGAGAGCCAATGCAGAGTTCACCAGCATATCCCTTCTCCTCCTTCCAATCCCAGCGATGAGTAAAATAAAAGATGAAGACAACCCTGTATGTTCTCAGTCAAGGGCAGTGTAAATAACTCCAAGTCTGCAACGTCTACATAAACCCAGGACGGCAAAATCATGTCCATAAGCAAAGTGACATCAAATGAACTATAATTACCTGCCGCACTCGAGTGATCCTGGTTATCCATCCTCTCTGTTAGATGCCAAACTCCTCAGAACACCAAAGTCTTCGCCGTCTCTAAGTTTTTTCTTCGCCAATATCAGATCATCAGTGAGTATTTCAGGAACCGTACTACTGGTCGTCCATTGAATTTTTTCTCCAAATACTGCAAAGTAGTCTTCCATTATGACATTCGTTAATGTGTTCGGGTTTATTCTCAGAATGTAGCCAAACAGATTCCATTGTGTTTCTGTGACTAACATGCTACTGGGTACTGTGAGGCATCTTTCGTATAACGCTTCATTCTTATTCACTTTGACAATTTCAGTCCTTGGAGAAACTGAAGTTGTCTTCTGTAGATGAGTCAAGCCCTTTCTCTTCGGGCTTTGAGATCCGAGATGTGCCCAAATTAAATATAAGAATTGACTTCAGAGACTTCATGCAGAAAACAGAACGAAGAGAGGCAAACAGAACGTCTCCCTATCTCTTTTTGTTGGTTAATTTAGTCATAGATACTGACGGTAACAAATTTCTCATGTTGATATCTTCGGAATCACAAAGAAAAGAATCAATTTAACCCGCTTAAATTATAATTTTCCGATAAAAATTAAAAATAAATAAAATTAAAAAAATAATAGTTTTTATTTTAGATAAAAAACTGCCCCAATAGGAGATTTCGAATATCTTAAATTAAACATTATGGTTAAAAATGCTTTAAACAACATTTAAAATCGTTTAAACAACAGATGGTTCCCAACGTCGGTACTACCATCACTTAGTTAATTGAGCAAAATAGTGTTTCATCTCTTTTTGTTTGGTTAAGTTAATTGTTGAATTTGAGGCTATCAAAATCACTGAATTTTGTTCACATTGGAATATAAGCAACTACTTTTGTTTCATCAAATCGGATAAATATTTTTCATAGGGATCTGTAGTGTAGGGAAGGGCAGAAAGAGAGGGATTCTTTTTGAGACCACTACGCTATCTGATCAACGTATGTGGGTAGTCACCTAAGTGGCCACGTGGGTAGAAAACTTAAGGGCAGTAATAAGAACAAATTTATAAATCTCCAAAAATTAATATCATAAATAATTATGTCGAATTACTTTATAAAATTAAGCACCCTTTCTTTTTGGTCATTTTTTGGATGACCACACTCTTTATGATAAAGTTCATCAAGTTTTTAATATTATACTGAGGATATTACCAAATATTACGTTTAGCAGGGCTGAGGTGTCGAAGTAGGATATGCAATTTAGCTGAGTTGCTAGGTTCTCCCCCATTTCCTTTGAGATTGGCGTCAGATTACGTTTCCTCAGTTTTTCCAATATGGTGGGGTCATTCCGCAGGTCCGATTGGGTCCCCACCAGAATGGCCAGTGTTGAAGGACCGAACTGACTTTTGATTTCTGAAAACCACTAATTTTGGTAAATTCGCTCTTACTTTAATCCTCACGTTTTCAAAGGAAGTGGGTTCAACCACGGAAAAGGCAACGACAAAAATATCCGTGTTCTTGTAGGCAAGGGACCTGAGATGGCTGTAGTCTTCCTGTCCCGCGGTGTCGAAGATACACAGATTCACTTCTATGGGTCCCTTTTTCTCAGTATCGACTGACACTTTCACAGCATAATTATCGAAAACCTAAGAATTAGCTTCATGAGAACTGTGGGTGTGTAGTTTAGGGGATACTCTCCGTAGGTATAGGTTATCATTAAACTGGTTTTCCCGACTCCACCGTCACCGACTACTACACATTTTATGGTCATTGAATTTTGGTCCATTTTGCTGCAAATATCCTAATCTGAGATTAATATTGCGTATAACGTCACCAAATAGTGTTAAATCAAAATCGCCGTAGTTGGAAATTATATAATAGTACAAAAACAGTTATTTAGGTTCGCCGCAAAATTATTTATTTGCAAATTTAAAAATTATATTTTTTAAATATCCAAGTAACATAATTTATTATATTTAATTTCGAAGCGAAATAAAATCCAAGTTATTTTATTTTTATTTTATTTCGGTTAATCGTCGTTTGAAAATTCCAACTACAAGTCTCCATCAAATTTCGGAGACAAAAATATTAATAGGGACCCCTGATGTCTTCATTTGGAAATTAAAATTCGCAAGAACGGCTACTAGAGTGAGAAATTTCCAAATTAAGAAATAAACCCGTCACTTAGGCCTTCAGTTTGATCAGGGACGTAGTTTTTGGAGAAATATAATTGAAGATTCATCCACGTGGATTTCTCACAAAAATGACTTGATAATTAAATCATATTTAATTTCGATCGATTTTGCTTACGTAAATAAATATGTATTAGGATTAAAGAGTGATTGACCTAGGTAAATTCAATAAAATGAGGGGAAGGATATTTTTATCTAACTGAGAAAGATGGAATAAGTGACCAGTTAAGCGATCCCGGTTTTCCCATGCTTACGAACAGGAAGGATGGACCAGTTAGTGACTAATTGGTTGGAAGGTCGGGTGCACCGCAGTATAATTCTAATCTTCGTCTCCTCAACGTGGGTGTAACTTCTCGTCCCCCTTTTGGACTCGAATGACAGGGTATGTGTAGTTACTTATTTGGTGGGAAAATGCTTATGCCATTAATTTCACTAATAAACATCACTCATTCTCTTAAAATTCAAAGTCTGACAAATTTAACTCAAACTATATTCGTGGGTATTCGTAAAGCTCTAATTTACCCTCACACTTCATAGGATATTCTTACCCCTCCGAGAACCGAATCTGGGCTGGAAAATACATGAAAGTGAGAGGTCTTGAGAACCCTCCTCACTTTTTGGCAAAAACCCGTAAAGCGTGTTCACTGAACGATGATCAAAAGAGGCGTGAGCTGGTTCATGACCTTAGAAGCTACAAAAAATCGATTTGCTTCCTAAACAAAGCCAAGGTAATGAGACAACACATAATGAACATTGTTGACTGCACGTTTATGTTACTCCCCCGAATCGTCCATTATTGTCTTGGATGCACTTAAGAGTGTTGAGCATTATGTTAGCACAATAAGTAGGATTCGAAAAAACTGGTGGTTAGAAAGAGTGATAAAAAAATTTTATTTTTTGATAAGCCATTCCTTTCTTTAACGCTTTTGAAATTTGATTTAACCCCTCCATTCCAATTAAATTTGGTCACATCTTAAGAATGGACAGGTATACTCCCGCTAATCTCGCGATGGAACACCGCTATGCTCCTCATCCGGGATCGACTTTCCGGGGAAGACCGCGAATTAATCTACCAACCCTTCTACATCAATACCTAACTTCGATTGGGTAAGGGTTGACGTCGGCAGATAATCTTGAGCACCTGAGGGACCTATCGAGGAACAGAGGGAACTAAAAGCAATTAACAAAACGCATCCAGGAGAGGGTGGCACAAGCGAGATGACTTTACTAACGTTATTTTGCGGTGTGCTTATTAATAATAATTCCTACTGTTTAAAATAATTTTTCAATACATGAAGAGCCAAATAATATTCTTGGTTGCCACATTAATATCGTCTGTCTCTTCAATTCGCCTACAAGATTTAAAGTATTATCAAATATTTCAGGGAACATATTAAATCCATTGCCTTTATTTGCTAATTCACTCGTTTCTATTTCAATTATTTCAAAAAGAATATTTTCCTCCCTAAATTCGATATTCAAAAATCCTTTTTTATAATTTACAATTTGAATTTTATCATTAAAAGTAAGGCCAGTATAGCGTCCACTAGAAGCATTGAAAGACATGTGTTAATAAAATATTTTTTTCCAATTTATATTAAAAATTAAATTGTGGCCAATTTAAAAGTTGCCAAAATAATTAGGAGAATTTAAAAGTTGCCCAAATAATTAGGAAATGATGGGAAGCGACCCGATGGAATTACTGTCTTCCCCTTCTCTCGGGGCAAATGCTTAATTTGGGATGCTGCCTGTACTGACAGCTTTTCCCAGTCGAAACTTTTGAGGTCGGCAATGAAAGCGGGAGAGGCCGCCCGTTTATATGAAAACTCAAAAATAAAGAAATACAGCAGCCTCCTAAAACGTTTCCATGTACAGCCAGTGGTCGTCGAGACGAGCGGAGTCTTTGGCCCCAAGACGGTCTCTTTCCTTAGAGCACTTGGGTGTCTATTAACCAAATCCTCGAGGGATCGTCGGGAAACCGAGTGGCTTTTCCAAAGGATATCCCTGGCAGTAGCCAGAAATAACAGCCACTCGATAATATCCGCTGGACTTTAGAACAATTTTATTGTTATAAATAAATGTTTATCATAAAAAAATTAGGAGAATATGATTTTTTTAATTTTTTTTTCAAAATGTGGCCAATTTAAAAATTTACCAATTTTAGAGGGTTTACAGAAGATACCTAAGAAAATACTGGAAGTACTGCCAAATAAATTCTCGAGTGGTTTTTAAACATGAATACCAAAAAACCGAAAACACCTGCATAGAAAGAAAATATGCCCCAAAAGACACGACCTTGGAAAATTTGGCTCGTTTCTTGGGGGCGAAGAGGATCTGAAATACAAAAAAGGTTATATACAGTCGCTCTGAACAAACTGAAGCAACGGAACAATATACCCACATTACAAGATCAGGAAACTCCCAAACAATCATCGAAGAACGATGGAAACTTTTCGCACATATAATGCTTGATCTTACAACTCCAGCGAATTATGTGATGAAAGTGTATTTCACGGAGGAATCTCCGAAATTCCGGGGAAGGCCAAGAATATCACTTTCGATTGTTCTCAACGCAGACAGAAATCAATAGGTAAACTCACAAGATCTTGACAACCTGCGAAAAACAGCACGGAACAGAGGACCCTGGAAGAAATTAGTTGTCCAGATCTGTCGTGGCACATAAGGATCTCAGTTTTTCGTTGTGATGTCTGATTCTGCAGTATTTAAAGAATCATATCCCATGGCCTGCAGAAACAAATAATTTCGACAGTGTATTGGAAGCAGGACAGTCGGCTCTAGAACTAGATGAGGCCACGTGAAATATATTGGAAAAGTCGTACTGCTGGGGTTTGTTCTCTAAGTGCTTCGAGAATTACATCGATGGATATCCGCTGAAGAATCTAAAGAACTTGCATCCAATCGGACTTTTTGAAAAAAATTTTTAGAAATTATGGTGGTTAAGCCCAACTACAGGGTTAGGGTTTGATGAAGATTTCATATCTGCTTCGAGCCAAATTGTTAAAGTGACATGTGAACTATGTGGAGGCACCTTCAGATACTGGAAGATAAGAATGGATGAGGATCAGTTGGTGGTACATTCCTCTAAGAGGATGAGAATCGAAGAAGACACATCCATCGTTACTACATTTTACGGAACGGCACTGAGACTTCCTCAAAATGGCAAAAATAACCCCCGGGCCGGAAGTCGAACTATATCTGGACGCCTGCCCCCTTCGAGATTAATACAGGACTTCAAAACTAACCGCGGGAGAAAGCATGGTATGGACACCAGGATCACTCAACTTAGACGATAACTTTTGTCCCTTCTTGTAGTTCCGGGAATAATAAATTAATTTTTTAATGAAAACTTTATTAGACAACACAAAAATCAATCAAAAATGACCCCCGCCGACATAAACGACGTTTCGTTGCCTCTCACGATTGCAAAGAGATCAACTAGAAAGCCACAGAATCTCACGAGTCATTAAAATAGCACTTATAAACCACAAATTACCGACAAATTTTCCCCTTGCAACCTACTCCAGAATGCCTTCGGAGAATGTTCTGCCGCTAAGAAAGCCGAAAGGTTGAAAAGGGAAAAGTACTCGTTCCTACCCAAGGAGTTTTTTGTTTGTTCTACTCGCCGTTGAGACGTCTGGTTCCGATGCCGGAATTCTTGAATGTCTAGGAAATCGGATTTCTGTACGATCAGGAGATTCATATGAGCGCAGCTGGTTAATCGAGCGAATCTCACTCGCTATCCTAAGAGGGATTACCCACGCAGTCAGGGCGTGCTGTTTAACCACAAATTATAGCTTTTAAAAAATATAGCACTTAAAAATGAATGAAAACATTTTCTTTTGATAATGGTCGGAACCTGGTTTTGGACACTACGTGTGTGTACATACTCTCCAAAGATTTAGTACCCAGGTCATGCTTCTAAGCGAGCTAGGTTCAGAAGAGAAGGAAGTGAGTCCAGTTTTTTTGTGTGTGAGTCCCTGAAGACAATAAGTTTCCGCAGTGATGAAACGCTGATGACGGCGTCACTTTAAACTCAGAAGTATCGTAGATGCGTGGAACCTTTAACGGAATAGACAGTAACGATATTCAAACCAGGGATCTTACAAGAAAAAGTACTGCGTTTTCGTCTATTCCTAGAGACTTTTCTGTATTTATACACTTCTTTACACCTCTTTGATACTTAATTCATGGGGGATGTAATAAGGGTCATCAGCGAAAAAGAGACATACGGTTTCTCGTATAAATTGACCCTGTCACCCTTACTTCAAACTCAAAATTTGTTTCATGGCTTTTGGTTTTCTCCTAACTTTAGTGTTTTGAGTTGATAAAAAATCTAACTTATTGAGAAATCATTGGGAGTGCCAGTTGAACACTCTTCAAAACACTGAACTGAAAAACTTGTGAGAAATGACAAGGAGTGTCTTCAAGTGCGTCCTACATGCAAAGGTAGACCTTAGGACTTGACACATGTGGAAGTACGCTAGGTTTTGAATATTAGCGAAAGAACGTACGTTCAATTGCTGGTAATCAAAGACTTTGGAGAGTCGTATTGTCCATATAGAAATGAGACTAACGCTTGGAGAAATAGTAATAAGCTTAATTGGGGGATGAAATACATTTATTCTTGATCCACTGTCAAATTATCAAAGAAGAATACATGAGTGGTGCAGTGGTTCGGGGAAGTCAGTAATAAATGGTAGGGATTGTGATGGATTCCATATCAATATAAATTACTTGATGTACGATATTTCCCAAATCAACGCCCAATATCATAATAGATCGTTACTATAACAACAATGGGTGGGACAAAATTAGACAATGATTCAGCAATTTTTTACATTCAACCCACAATGTCTCCATTTTAGGTAATCTAACTGTTTGATGTATAAAGTTGTTTAAGAGGTGAATCCATTTCGTCCCAAACACTCTTAAAACCCATAGAAGTAATGGAGGATAGTAAAAAGGCCATTTCCGAGAGTTGAAACGCTGTCATGCACGGCTTTGAGTCCCTCGGGTGGCGACAGAACCTTAAATTGGTAATTTGAATAATTTTTATATTGAATTAGTTAAAAACAAAATTTTTCATTTTTTTGTGGTTTAATTAATTGATTGATCGATAAATAAAAACTATAAAATTTAAGTTATTGGAATTTACTCGATGTTGATCGACAGAGTTGCACCATTTTTGAAGAATTGCTTAAGACTCCAGAGTACAGCGCCCTCGCCTGTCAGAAATCCTCAAATCTATTTCAATCAGCTCTTCATAAACAACGAATATGTTAACGCTCAGAGCGGCAAGACATTCCCATCCATAAACCCCGCCACTGAGGAGGTTATTTGTCAGGTGGCCGAGGGAGACAAAGTGAGGACTGATGAGAATTTTAGCAAGACGTCGATATTGCCGTGAAAGCAGCTCAGGAAGCCTTTAGGTTTGGTTCACCATGGCGAAGCATGCCCGCTACTGAAAGAGGACGAATTCTTTACAAAGTCGCGGACCTCATTGAGGAGAATAAAAATTATCTGGCTGTTTTTTGTTTCTCGTTTAAGTTAGAGCCTTGAAAGCTACGACAATGGGAAACCCTTCTTGGAAGCCTTCAATGCCGATTTGAATCTGGTGGCCCAGTGTTACAGGTTTTCCCCACGTGTAAGGTATTTCTAGATATTATGCTGGTTGGGCCGGCAAAAATTCAGGGGAAACCTTCGAAATGGGTTAATCCTGCTTATAATTTTTAGATGGAAACTTTTTGGGGATGACTCGCCACGAACCCATTGGAGTATGTGGGCAGATTATTCCTGTAAATAGTCGGACTAAGCCATAGTGGAACTTTCCCATGCTCATGCAGGCGTGGAAGTTGGGTCCCGCTCTTTGCAACGGATGCACAGTCGTTCTCAAGTTGGCCGAACAAACTCCACTTTCAGCGCTCTTTGTAGCCGATCTGTTTAGAAAGGTGCCAGTGTGGCTTATTTAGGCTGGTCTCCCTCCCGGGGTCCTGAATATTATAACTGGGTACGGACCCACAGCTGGAGCGGCTATTTCATCTCACCCTCAGATCGACAAGGTCGCCTTTACTGGATCAAACGAGGTGTTTATGCAGTAATCTGTGCAGGTTGGACGAATTGTGTCCAGGGATGCTATGGAAAGCAACTTCAAAAGAGTAACTTTGGAATTGGGTGGGAAGTCTCCGAATATTGTGTTTGCGGACTCTAACCGTTGCTTTGACTTTTTATCGTAGTGGATTTGGCTGTTTCTCAGAGCCACATGGGACTTTTCCTAAACCAGGGACAATGTTGTTGTGCTGGATCTCGGATTTTCGTGGAGGAAAGCATATATGACGAGTTTGTTGAAAGAAGTGTGGCTGAGGCTGCCAAAAGAAAGGTCGGGGATCCATTTGATTCCGAAACAACACAGGGACCACAGGCATTGATCTGAATTTGATTTTTAGGTCGATAATGAGCAGTTCCAGAAGATCCTTAGTTTGATTGATAGTGGAAGACGTCAGGGGGCAATGTTATGCACTGGGGGATCCAAGGGAGCTGATAGAGGATATTTTGTCCAACCAACGGTCTTTAAAGATGTTCAAGACAACATGGACATTGCCACCACTGAGGTTGAGGTTGTTGAGACGTTAGATCTTCGGTCCAGTTATGCAGATAATGAAGTTCAAGACCATGGAGGAGGTCGTGCAACGAAGCAATGACACTAAATATGGTTTGGCGCTTCAGTGTTCACCAGGACATTGATAAAGCCATGTATCTCTCCCAAGCTCTTAGAGCGGGGACATTCTGGTTGGAATTATGAGAAATATCTTTTAGGATTAACTGTTATGACGCCTTGGACGCTGCTGCCCCCTTTGGAGGATTCAAAGAGTCAGGTCAGGGGAGAGAATTGGGTTCATATGGACTCCGGAACTACACGGAAGTGAAGACGGTATAAATCGTGTTAGTTAAGTTAGGTTATCATCAAAACGCCGGTTAAAAACAACTAGATTCTGTCCTCGTTATTCTCTTTGTTACTCATTTACTAATAAATCGAGTTAATGGTTGTTTGCTGTTTAGTGGAATTATTAGATCGATAGAACACGACTACTAGATGTACTGTGGGGGATATAGATTGCAGTATAATAGTGAAGATTTCTGCTTTCAGGGTCACCGGGTTTCACAGAACTTAGAATGTGTTTCTCTTGCCTTTTTAGGTAAAATTCCAAAGTGGCTGGTAATTGTCTATGGCACGATGGCTGAGCATCTCTCTTGTTGTCTTTAGATAGCCAAACATGAGGTCAGTATGATATAGAATAACTCAAGATTATTTAATAGTCTGGATTTCTAAGATTTAACTGGTTTTTGCAACGAGTTGACCTCAATTACTCTACATATCATTATATCCTCTATAGTGTGCCTAAACTGCGTGACTGAAGGGATACGCATGTTTCTGACACTGAAAACGTCGAACACGTCCATGGCCTAAAGTTAAATTTCATTCGATCAGAAACCCCTAGAAGGATGGTCATTCTTGGCCAATGCCGTATACTAGGCCTAAACTAAATAATTTAAAAATATCGACCCCATCATCAAAAAGTCCATCAGAGTAAATTAAGTTTAAGCCAAAATAGCTCACGACCTTACACTCCTCATCAATGTCTGAGGGTATGACAGAACTAAGCAGTTCTTCGAATTTTCCAACCTCACAGTAATCATCACAACCTATATTCACTCCCAATCCCACCTTTAATCTTAAGGACTCTAACATTACTCTCATCAATTTTGTAGACAAGTCTGACATACCATGTAAAATTAATCTCATGAAGCTCCACAAACAAACAAGAAGCAAAACGTGGCCAACTACCATCGAGAACTCCCATTGCCCCCATTAAGCTCAACAAGGTATTATCGTGCTAAAATGATACGTGAACATACTCCCGAATAAATCATGGCTTTCCTTGGAATTACCGACCTACTTTCCACCTTGTCCTTCATCGACTGTATTATTTCCTTAAGAAGTTCACCTGGTTGCCTCATAAATTAGAACCTCCATGCAGCCGAGCCATTTGGAGGTCATTGTATATCAAATTTATCTTTTCTGTCTCCAATTTAACCATTTCTTCCATAGTAGAGTTATTTGCCCATATTGGGAGAGATAGATTCTCGGCTTTCTGGGAGATAGGTTAGAGAAATACATCACAAATGAGGTTGCTGTGAATTCTATTAAATTTCGGAAATTGAAGATAATCGTACCCCGCCAAATTAGATATTCTTTTGATGAACTCCTATTTAGGAATTTGAAAACAAACCTTGTATTTTTTGTCAACTTTTTGAAATTTGAACGAAAGATGCCTAAGCATTGCGTCATAGGCGGGACATTTGCGGGACATCTGAATAATCTACTATGAAATGGCCGAGAGAACCCGATCTTCTGAGGCAGGGATGGTGTGAATTGGAATGGGCCTCCAGGGAAGATTCAAGTTCCAAATTTCTGACTCACGTGGGGGGAAGAGTCCAGCCAAATTAGCTAAAGCGCTCATAATCGTTCGGTCGACGTCGGAGGATTTGACTTTAACGGAAGAATGGTTGTAGGGTTCCAAGGATGGGTACCTCTTTTTAATGAACTTTCCGAGGTTGTTACTGCATGGAAATCCCGTTCTAACGTAACAACGTGAGAAATACATTTGTGAAGCTGTCCCAGTCCTTGTTTCCAGTGGGTTTTGTGCTCATTTTTAGGGAATATATGGATGGGAGATCGGGCTCCGTGTCTGTAGATCTGTTAATGTTATACATTTGTTGTGTACTATATTGAGGTATCTGAGAGTTTTTTGCGTTTGAGAATTAGCGATAATTAAGCAGGAGAAAATAAATATCATAATTTTAATGTAAGTTAGTGGATTTGAATATTTATTCCAAATAAGGTTATAATTTAATTAAATTATAATTAATTTAAAAATAAAATTATTTAATTTATGGTATATTTTTGTTAAATAATTGATTAGATGTTTTAATATAGCAATGAGTTTTCAAAATTGTTTTGGCCTCGCGTGATCGGGAAATCCAAAATGCTACAGAAAGATTACAAATTAACCTGGACCGATTCAACGCCTGGGTAATGAAGAACCGACTCACGATAAATTCCAGAAAATCGGTCACGTCTATGTTTACTTCGGACAAAAGGTTGGGGAAGATGACTGCCAAGTTAAAATTGGACAACATTGAAATCCTCTTCACCAAAATGTCAGAAGATCCTAACAGTCAGCCGCCCTGTACGAGCTTGTGTGGGTACGAGGGAGGAGCACCGGGAAAGAATGAGGATTTTGGCGGAGCGCATCGGGATCACGTAATAGTTAGTTTTGGTTTTACCGTGGTCTTGGGTGTTAAATAAATAAAAATAAAAAAGTTTGAAGAGAAGTCGGTAGAATGGATGAAGGTAATAGTCTATGGGTATTTTTCGAAAAATCAATTTTCTAGGTGGTTTTCTGAATGATTCCTTAATATCTCCCAAGGCAGCATTTTGTGCATTTAATGAAAATTTTTTAGAATCAGAAAATAGTGAACAAGAATCGGAAAAAATAAGACCTGTAGACAAAAAATATATTGTAGTTAGATTAACTTCACTAGAGAGGAAACTCTTAGCCAATGTTGAGAATTAAGTTCTTAGTTCTTCAATAAAAAAGTACAAAGCAAGTATCATCCACTCAAACAAATAATAGTTAGGAATTAAATTTTATTTTAATAAAACTTAAAAACGTTTTTTTTTGTTCATTTAAGGCATTTTAAAAAATTATGTAATTGTTCTTCAAAATTGATTTTATTTTTTAAAATTGGCCACAAAATTCTAAAGAACCAAAAATGGCCAATTTGCGAGTCGACTGTAAATGTTTAATTTTAAAAATTTAGTTGAATGCAAATAAACATTGACACAAATTACGTCACCACTAAATTGCCTAAAATTATTATCCAGATGAGTTTTCCCTGGACTGCACTTCTTTCAAGTCCGAGCATGCGAAGACTGCTGAGGGAAGCCGGGATCAACCTGAATTTTTTTAATCTGACTATGACGGTGTTTTCTGGTTCAATAGATTTAATTTTAATTATTTATTACCCCAGGATCACTAGGTTAAAGGAAAAATGATAAAGTTTCCAACTAAGTGATCACATACCGGCAAGGAAGTCGTCAAACTGGCGGAGAAAGTTATCCACTATAGCCCACCTTATCGGACATGGTGCTTTTGGTGCCTAAAATAATCCTTTGGATCGAATTATGACTTTGAAGCCTCATTGGTCTCTACCAGAAATCAAAGTCAATGAGAATTAGCTGAATTACAGCTGTCTCATTTTGATCGAAAAGCCTCTATTCGGTGACGCATAATACTTTCGTACTATACCGGTAGTCATGCAGTTTAATCTGATAAAAATAAGAAATAAGCAATTTTTGTGATATTTTTAGAGATGTAACCCTGTTTGTATTGAGATGGTCTAGATATTTACTTTTTATGAAAAGGTCAAGTTAGCTACCCCATTTCACTAATAAGTATAAGGCCGGCGGGGTTCAGACGCCCAGCAGCAATTGGCAGGCGTTTCCACAAATCCTTAAGACTTGGAGGTCCCAGTCTTGAGGTAGTCTCTTCAAGAGGAGTGATATCTTGTTCGGTGTGGGGGATCCATGAATCAGCTTGTACTTTGTGTTAAGGTTTTTAGGTTATTATAGTGCACTTAATATATCCACAAATTAATTACTATTGGACTATTTCCGTAATCAAGAGATCATCCGGGCTCCTCCATTAAGCACTGCCTTATATTCGATGCCTCAATCTGAACTTTTTTCGTATTTTCGAAGCATCACGGTTTTTCGAGGTTTTACTTTCAAAATGAAAATTATTAGTCTCAAGCAGAATCACTTTAAATAGAGAAGAAAAATGGGGGTATAGAAGATCCCACTTGAGGTTCCCGTTTCCTAACGGAATCATCGTGAATCTCGAGTGGACATCTTCCTGTAATACGAGCATACTCGATATTGATGACAGAATTGGGCAGAGTGTATGAGATCTCGAGAAGTAAACCGAACGAAAATGAGGAAGGTACTGATAGACCGGGATCACCTTTTGTCAAAAAATGGTGGCGATTCTCAGTCAATAAATGAGAAAACGATCAGTTCAGAGTATAATATTAGTGTAGAAGCACTTGCAGTAACATCAAGATCAATAAATTAGTATAACCAACTAAAATATGTAAATAATATTTAAATCAATTTAACCCACGTGCCACTTTTCTCGGTTAGTTTAAAGTACTCCCGGGTTTTCCATAAACAATAGAATACCAAGGGTTTCCCTCGTGCAGTATTCATTACTATCGTTACTGCTAGTTTTTTTCCATCCAATTTTCCTCCTTGCACGCTTTTTAGTTCATAGAGGTCACCCCCTGTTTCCCCAGGCTTGCAATCTTTGATAAGTCCAGCACAAACAGTCATAACTAATTAATCTAAGGAAGAAACCCAAGGGAGAACAATAGGACACAACATGCTTCAGCTTCAGAAGAGAGGTGAAGTAGGCTCCCCTTTTTCCATTTTCATCACACGTCCTACCGTCGGGGACATCACTTCATTTTTTAGAACAGAAGAGTTTTCATGATGTAATCTTCATCAGAGGGTTTGGTCAGGAAGAAGGTAGGAAGATCCCTTTCAACAATTGCGTCGTGCCATAAGTACTCGTCGCCTCATGGGTTGGATCTGTTTGACGAGAATGGACCTTTGCTAAAAAATCGGATTCGAACCCTCGACCTTCAAATCCAACATCATCAGACGTTACGTTCAGCCAGAAGGATACTTTTCTTATTATTATTACCTCCAGGATCACTGGGTCAAAGAAAAGAAATAAAAGATTCTCAACTAAGTGATCCCAGACAGACAAAGGAGAGGACGAGTCCGGCGGGGTCGAGAATCCTGAACAGTTCTTCTCATTGGACATGGCATCGACTCAAAATTTCTGATGTATGATTTAGATATTTCGGAATAGAATGCAGCTCGGTAAACTAGCCTCCTTTAATAGTTTCCGTTTTAATTTGATTAAGAGATTTTCAATGAGCTGGATTTTATTATAGTACACGCCGTGTTTTGTGGTTGGTTGAATGTCACGTAACTCACCAAACTCATTTTGAAGAAAAGAGTTACACTGCCCCTATCCTACAAGGATGGACTGACAAAAACACTTTTCTTAACAAAAACAATAAATGGACATATTGGTTTTTCTTTAACAATAATTCTAAATTAATATTTAAACAATACCCTTTTATTTTAAAAATTATTATTTAATTATTATTCAATTAACTGGCGAACCTGTTTAGGCTTAAATAGATAAAAATATTATTTTAATACACGAAAATCATAATTTAACGTTATTTTTAATATAAATATTAATATAAAAGTAAATCAATTCAAATATTTTAATAAGGCGTTATGTTACTTCGCAAAATTAATTTTGTGCTTAAAAGGTAAATTAATTAAAATATTTCCCAGACCAATTTACCTCCATCTATCTTCACTAGAAAGGACATCCCTGCCGGTCACATCTGTTTCGGAAAAAATTCAACTAATCCAGCCCACGTGCCCTTTGCATTTTCAGGTACGTCATTTCGGCTCAGGAAACGTTGAAAGGTACACGAGGAGTGTTGAACACGCCAAGAATTTGGGCAACCAAGTGCCCGTCAAATTTTTGGGAAGGAGTTCACCTCCCTACCGTCCAGTGACGACAGTTTCATGCAAAACTCAGCTATTTCAACCCACGTGTATTTGGGATTTTCAAATTCGTCATTTCAGTTCATCAAACGTTGAAAAAGCCATAAAGAAGCTTGAAGACCAGAAAAGTCAAACCAACCAAGAGCCCGCCAAATCTCCCTCAGACCCTGTGCCAAAATTGAGTCTGACTCAGCGTTTTGTGAAGGAGTTGAAACATTATTATGATGGATTTCGTTTGTTCACGGTGGAACTCAAGATCTCCTACCGTTTAATCAGGAAAATGCTTCGGGGTCATTTTATTACTCGCAGGGAACGAAAACAGGTATTTATTGTTGCTTAAGTCTCCAGTTAGTTCGAACCACTGCAGATATGTTTAGAATGGTACCCTTTCTTATAATCGTGCTCATTCCCTTCCTGGAACTCCTCCTTCCTGTGTTTGTTATGCTTTTCCCCAATATGCTCCCCAGTACCTTCAAGAACGAGACGAAAGAGGCTGAAATGAGACGAAAGAAGTTGAAGGTTAAGCTGGAGATGGCCAAATTTCTTCAAAATACTCTGGAAGAGTCCGCGGCGGTGACAAAACTAAAGAACAACAGCGGTGGGAACTCCTCCGTTGAGGAATTTGTCGACTTCATGAAGACGGTTTGGTCCAGTTTTACTCCCAGATCCGCACGAATGCGCAAATGCCGGAGACTTCGGAGATTTTAAAGTTCTCTAAACTATTCGAGGACGACCTGACAATGGACTGGCTCAGTCGTGACCAGCTCGTGGCCATTTGTCGCCTTCTTGACATGTCTACCATCATTACTTCAAAAGCCACTGTCCCCTTACTCAGATTTCGACTGGGTTTAAAGCTGAGGATGCTCAAAGCCGATGATAAAGTCAGGGATCTCATCATTTTAGATGATCCAAATGGAAGGCGTGGAGAGCCTCACTGCTAGTGAACTTGCCTCTGCTTGTCGAGCACGTGGGATGAGGGTTGTTGGCCTCAGTGAGCAGCGATTGCTGAAGCAGCTTGAGCAGTGGTTGGATCTCCATTTGAATCATTCGGTTCCTGCCTCCTTAATGTTGTTATCCAGCGCCTTGTACCTCCCTCAAAACTTACCAGTGGAGGAGAAGCTCAAAAAGACGATTTTGTCCTTGGATGAGGACACGGTTTTCTGTTTAGGGACCATTTTAGGAGGATGACGTTAAACTAAGGATCGCAGAGGAAAGTGGAGAGCGGATTTCTAACACTGATAGACTAGAGGCTGTCCTAAATGAGGAGGAGGCTATCAGAGACGATCAATCGGAGACCAAAACGGTGGAGACGTCAGTCGGGGATATGGATGAGAAGGAACCTACTGTAGAGGTGGAGTGCCAGGATCTCGAGACGATTGAAAATCTGTTAATTCATGCCGCTGAACGTCGTCATTTGAGTTTGTCGGCGAGGGAACTCAAAGAATTGGAAGATGGGGTCTCGGAATATCAGCAGGTTCCATGTTTAAGTGATCTCATTAGAACATGGAGGAGCTTCAGAGACAATCCGACTTGAAGAAAGTGACTTTAAGTGAGAGCAGGGTCTCCAAGCTGTTGCGGGGGCGATTGGTGAAGATGATTGATAGAATCTCCACGACGACCCCTACAAGTGAATGTGAGGACCTTAAAAAGTGTGATTTTTATTTTTGATTGATCAGACAACAGTTGGTGAGTGTTGAGGAGATTCTGGACAATCTGAACGACTCGGATGACTCAAAGAGGAGACTGAGGACTATATTGGGGATAATTGATGACGACAGAGACGGTAAGATCGACGTTGAGAGAATTCTACGGGTATTTATTACTAAGACGTGTTAGGTGTTTGAAGCCATTGGGAATCCTGACTTTACTCTGAGTAGTGACCAATTGGCGGACATGATAAGACTATTAAAGAGGGAACATGAGCTTAAGGAGAAGGAAGACGATTTATAAATTATTTATTATAACATGTTTATTTAATGTTTTCTACTAATATATTGGATTTGTACTTTTTTTAGTTTTTTATTACTGATGTTCTCTCAAGCGGAAAACTATATGGCTTATGCAATTCGACAGCACATTCATTGCAAGCAATGGCATGCCTAGAGGGGGCCATAGGGGAGGAGATACAAGCCATAGAGTTTTCGTTATTAAGCTATACTCACTTTTCTCGATGTTTTCTTGCTTATTAGTGGATGCCTTTCCAACTTTGCATATTGTCTACTACTCACAGTTGGACACTCAATTGCTAGTTGTGAATGTTTTTTTTTCAAAGTTAAAAAAAATACAAACATATTTTAGGTCTGCTACGTTTCTTCAAGGAGCTAGGAAATTCAATCAGTGAAAGGGAGGCTCACGCAGGGGAATTCCGATTGACCATAAAAGAGGCCACCATGATAGAATATCTCTGCCGGCACAACAGAAGGCACTTATGGAAAGCAGGAAGTAACTGACGGAACACTCAAGAAGAGTTGGGAGCTGAGAAACCTAATTATCAGGTTTAACCTTTTTTCTTGTGGTCTTGGGGTTTAATAATAATGACTTAATGTATGAAGAGAAAGGGAATAAAAATCAGTCGACAGATAACTCTTCTAAGAGATGATGATACCTTTCCTTAGGCTATATTGATTAATAGATTGATGTTGCACATTTTATTAAATGGAAGTTATCATTCATGTTATTGGACGTAGCTTATATATATCCTTAGAGTCAGGCATAAACACCCTCGTTTTGCTAGAGACGTATCGACTGGTGGCGAGAACTTGAGGCAAATCAGGTTGCCTGTAAAATATTGAGATTTATTAAATGAACAAATTTCGCATCATAGAACTTTTACGTCCATCATAGACCAAAGATTTTTTTTCGGTTTTACACTATTCATCATTTTTTTTAAATTAGGAATCTTTTTTTGACTGTTTAAAAGTCAAACGAAAACAAGACGCCGAAGAAAAAGCAGGTCAGGAGCCAGCTACCAAAATCTAATAGTAACTAATAAAAAGGCCAATAGTTCGGATCACTACGCTCTATGATCTCCCACTCCTTTCAACAAAACAGTGATGCGACCAAAGAATTTTAATTCTCCCTTTAATCGACGAACTTATTACTTCGCTAATATATTTTTTAAGCTCGAGATAAACGAAAAATTCTCTGACTGATAAAACATTTACACTTTCACCCAAGAACGTTATATTAATTAAGATCTCGTTTGTGCCACACGTCCCAAATTTTGTTTCACTAGGCGTTTTCATCGACCTCTGCTGCGCATCTGTCTGTAGATCCTCTAGGTCTTCTGCAGAAAAGTTTTCTTCCAATTACATTATGATCCATGTTTAGAGCCACAGGGAGGGTGAATCTAGGCATTTTTGGGATGTTTTAAATTTTATGACTATGACGATTTTATGGCAACTAAAATTTCAAAAAAATAGCATTTATGGCATATATAATGAATTATATATCTATTGAAAATTTTATAATCCAACAAATAATTTTTTTATTTATTATAAAACATTATTATGAAAATTTTTAACATTACTCTCTTTTAGAAACTTTTTGAACGTTTCAATAGTTCACTCAATACTGTACGAAGTTGCAGTATAGTTAAAAAATTTTATAAAGAAATTATTTTATTTTTAACTACAAAAACACTAAACGTTCCTTTTAGTCAAGGCTTGCCACTTTAAATAGCAAAAGTAGAATTTATAACTTCTTAATGACCTAAGCCTTTAGTAGGTTATTATTATTAACCCCAGGCTTACCATTGTAAGCCCAACACAAATAGTCATAACTAGGACAAAATTTTTTAACCTTAAAATTAAAAAAATTTAACTTTATTCTCAATTTAAAATTGTAGAATATAGATGCGAAACAATAAAAGACAAATGTTGTTTTAAAGACTATTTTTTGAAAATAGACATTACGTAATTTTCCGGATTTCGTGTACAAAAGTTTCTGTCTATTTTTAAAAAAACTCTTGAATTGCGAAAAACATTTTTCGACAGATGCCGCGGATGGCTGAAAATTTAGAAGGAACGATAATTTTTAGGAGAGACAAAAATTTTTGTTCTCTAGAAAATAAAATTTTATGAAATACTTGAATATGCCCCTGAAAGAAGCTATGTATTCATTTGTAATATATTTGGCACAGTTCCTTGCTTGCGATTGCAAAGGAAGGGAAATTTGGTTGCATTTGAAAAGATCAATGAACAAAGGCATTGATAATTTGTTAAGCGGAATGTCACATTTCAGAAGAGTCTTAGTCACCTTCAAATCCAGTCTTCAAATTCAGATTAATTTAATTTTTGTTGGCTAAATGTTGTCAAACGATCTATCTATATCATCGAAAAATCCTTACCAAAGGAAATTTTATGTTTCTTGGACGTTTTGTGAAGGTTAACAAAGTGCTTTTTTGAGCACTTCACTGTCGTTAAGCATAGTTTACAAAATAACTCATGGTTATTATGTAATTGAAATTCTCTTGGAAATTAGTTAACAATTAATTTTACTTTAGTCAGAGGAGACTTAGAAATACGTGGCATATAAAAAAACGTGTAAACTAAATGATGCTTAATATTTATTTTTTTATTTATTTTTTTAAACAAAATAATTTTTTAACTATATCAATTTAATAGTAAAATAATAATTTGTTGAAATAATTAAAAAAATAAAGTTAAAAAAATTTAACCATACGATTTAAAAATTTATTATTATAATTAAAAAAAAGTAAAGTTAAAAAAATTTAACCATAGGCAGGGAGTTGAAAACAATGGATGACCTCGATGAACTGAGAGATCTTGCGAAACGGAGAGGCCTTTGGATGCGATTGGTGCAAAGGGTGGCCGGCGCGGCACAAGGGAACCTTAATTGACTTTTGTTTTTTTATGTTTCTCGCAGTGCTGATAATAATAATAATAACCATACGGTTTATTTTTTTAACTTTTTAACTTTATAATTTTTTAAATATAAAGGGAGAACGTTTAAAAATAATAAAAAAACAGAATTTATCACCCCTAGTCATAACTAACTAATCCAAGATAGGAACCAAAGAGAGAACATCTGCTTGTGCCGACCAAATCAATCTTCCAATACTTCATTAAGGCTTCCGCTTCCGAAAAAAAGTGGAGAAGTAGGTCCGCCCTTTTCCATTTTTGTGTCACATCCTAGCGTCGCGGACATCACTTATTCTTTAGCGGAATAATTTTCATAATGCAATCTTCATCAGAGGATTTGGTCAGGGAGAAAGGTAGGAAGATCCCTATTAACTACTGTGTCGTGCCAGAAGGACTCGTCACCTCACGGGTGGGATCTATTTGACAAGAATTAGTAGGTAGCATTTTTATTTATTTAACCCAAGGCCACGGTATAACCAAACTAATTATCACGTGATCCCGATGCATTCTATCAGAGACCTCATCTTTGCCCGGTGTTCTATCCATATTTTTGAATTTAACTCAATTCCTGACTTGATGATCTCACAGATCTCTGCATTTCACTGATTTCCTTAAAGACTATCCTTTTATAGACGTTTTCATAAAACCGTCATTGGTTAAAGACAAGAGGCATTAAACTACGGCCAACAAAGTTTTGTCGAATAAATACTCGTGTTAACTTCCAATCAGATGGACATCAACTATGAGGATCGGATCTAACCCCATGCTTCGTATCTCATGTCTGCAAGCACTCTAAGGTAGAAACACATTTCTCACGAATTCACGGCTATTAAAGTCTTCAGGTTGTATCACTTCACACGTAACGAAACTATAGAGAATAACCTCATTTGTGATGTTTACAGAAGCATTAATATTTTTAGGCCGTGTGGTGGCACGTGGCTACCTGATTGAAAATTTCTCTTCTTTTTCTCTAGTGGCGTCATTGGATCCACCTAACTCAGACGACGCCGAATGCCTGGCCGGAATTTAAAGGGAGGTATTTCCAGTCCTCGGCGACGAGTACTAGAATCGACCTCGACTTTTCGGATAATGTCCTCGGATCATTGTATTGGGTGAAGTTTCTGTTGGAGCGCCTCATGAAACTAGTTAGTTTGGTTTTACCCTTGGTCTTTGGAATAATTTAATTACAACATTTTTAAGAAAGCCATCTTTAAGGGACAGTTTGAAGGAGATTTACCGAATATGTAAGTCGCTTACCTATTCGTAGCATAATCTCTGAATAATTCACTATCATAAAAATAGAAAATTTTAGTCAGTCTGATTGAATCTTTCCATGATTCCTTGTGATTGAGAATGATTTGGGCGTCCGTGCACTTGTTGATAGCGAGTTCTCTGCAGAGCTGTTCTATTTTTTGAATTCCAATATGTTGTCTTGAGGTAAAGAAGCGACACGCATCCTCAGAAGTTTTATTTTTAAGCTTACAGCTAAAACCTGAATCATAGAAGCATCAATGACAATTAAAAGCAACGACAGGAATCATAGAAGCAGGTCATTGACCCTGCTAAACAGAATCGGATCGCCCGTCGCGAAGAGGAAAAGTGACAGAAGAGAAAGTAACTGGTTCATTGAGTGCATTTCCTTGCAAATCGTCATACTTTCTCAATTATGAGTTTGGTTTAATATGAAAAAACCATTTTTAATGAAATTTTATGCTTTCTAACATTTTCGATAAAATCTACTTAAAATGTTACATTTTATCGATCTTCTTAGATTTGTTGTGAACAGGTTTGTACCTGGTTGTCGATTTTTATGCATTTCGTAGTGAACTAACGTTTAGTTGGCTGTCCAAGGAGAGTTTTTAAAAAGTTCAGTTTTCGTTAGGACGAGATGACGTTGTTAGTGTGTTTACTGAATGTCATAAAGAGGTCGTTGTAACACACAATAACAGAGTTTGTAAAGGGGATTAAGAGTACGTTGATGGTTAAATGCGGTGCAGAGATAGTTAGTCTTCTATTTAAGTAAAAATCACTGTGCATTTCCTCGATCTTCCCCATATTTGTCCAAGATATGGACGGTCCCCACGAGGCGCATGCATATGAGAAACATGGCTCGATGTACTGTCTGTACACGTTCATCAGGACCGGGTGAATACCACTTTTTTGTATTACCGATAAACTTTATAATACGTTCAGTTTCTTCTCGCATTTAAAAGAATATTTTTATTAAGGTTATCTTGTAGGAACTCTTTTATTACCCGTGCACAAGCCTCTCCAGGATTTTAGACATGGAGCATAGTAAATTCAAAGGTATAAATAACGCCGGCTCATCTTTTGAACTTCCAGTTTTAGCATTGGCTGTTTGAAGGCGTCTGGGAACCGAATTTTTCAACTGAGAGCGTAACAAAACAATTTTTTGATTTTTAGCCATCAATTTGTATAAAAAATACATTTAATTGGTTATTAACACGTTGCTGGTTGTTGGTTGTTGTTGATGTTTGATAAGAACCATCTAAATCCGTCGGATTATGCTGACTTGTGTGCCGAAATGAGTAAAGAAAACCCAAATCGAACGGCCGCCGAGCTTGTCCGACATGTTTCCGGATGCTTTTAGGAGTCCTCAGCAAAACAACACGAATTTTTCGGTTTTGCGAGCAATAATGTCTCCTCAACGGCTGATTGTCGGAACAATGGGCTACCTTGTTATTGAAAGCACGCGCTCTAGAATCGGTAGTGTCCCCAGAGGTGGATGGGCTATTCTCTTGGAAGGGTTCAAGTCTAAGTTTGGAGAGGAAATAACAATGTCTTAGTTTAAAAAACTGATATACGTCCAAAAACGCCAACAATTATCAAGCAATGAACATAATTCGAAGGGGACCTCAGATTCTAAGCCTGATATGTCTCCCACCGTCTTGGACCCTAAATTTTAAGATCACTACCGACGCACATTTATGGAACAACTGATAATTGTCGAGCAAATTGAACAAAGCTCGAGACCTCAAACCAAAAAGATTCCGTATGTCAAGATTGCCAATAACTTACTGGAGTGTTTGAACTGTGTCATTAACCACTGGGTTCAAAAGAACTCTATAACTTCTATGGATCAAATTTCTACTCTTATTTATGCTGGTCAAGTTACATATCAGATCATCTCAGTAAAAAAATGAACCATCAAAATGGAAAAAGAATATTAGTAGAAAAATTGAAAAGTGGAAATCATCTCTTTTGCTAATTAAAAAATTTATTATCAAGACTTTGTCAACCGAGGAAAAACCTATGGCTTTTCACGCATCATCGTTAGTGGGATATAAAAAGAAGAACCATGGTGAAAGAGCAAGATTACTTTGTGCATTGAAAATAAAATTAAAATTCTCGAGAAGAAATTGTGTGTATTTGAGTCCCGCAAGAGATTTCGCCTTGATAATCTAAACTTTGAATTAGATCGAAGATCATTTTTACAGAAACTTAACCCCTACGGCAAATAATGTTACTACTTCTATTGATAATGGAAAATGTGCAGACTTTTGGGAAGACGTTTGGAAAAAGAAAGATGCGTGTTTAGAGATCAATATTGAAAAGAATAACAGGCGTTGAGAATGTACCTGTTGGAATTAATAAAATGCGTTTAATGAAACAATTAGATGCTCCAGAAAAATTTCCAAATTTGGAAATTAATGCTGGAAAATAGACTCCAAATGAAAAATGCCCCGGAACGGTGTCGGACTGTATTATAGTTGAACATAAAAAAGAAAAAACAGGCTACAGTGAGGATCGAACTCACGACCTTCTGTTTACTAGACAGACGCTCTACCACTGAGCCATGTAGCCAACAGATTCGGATGAATTCTAAAAGCATACAGAATAATTACTATCACACATTCGAACAATCATATAGAATCATGCCATACAATATTAATGGAATTACACTTAAACACATCGACCAGGTTGACTACATAAAAAACGCCATTTATCTTGTTACTAAAGTCATTGTTATCTATCTTTTCTCCAATCTCAAATTTTGATTGCTACTCAATACTTCTGTCTGCGCAAATAGGTGGCTTCCATCATGGTGGTCTGATAACACACAGGTCAACTAGCTTTGGCTACATTCAAAGTTCACAGTAATCCAAGCCTTCCCCGATAATCTATATCTTCTACAATTTATATAAAGTCTATTACTTATATCCCCTTTGATACACTGCCATAAAGACTAGGCGACCTTTGAGTTCCTACATGATTTTAATAACCTTATCTTCCGTCGTGACATAGTGCCAGATGCAATGATATAAGTTAACAGGAAACACTATGTTGGGGTAAATATAAGTTCATGAGAGTCACCTATCTTTTTTTAACGCATGACCACGGTAAAATCAAACTAGTTATCACGTGATCCCGATGCATTCTAACAGAGACCTCATCTTTGCCCGGTGTTCTTCCTTCGTGCCCGCGCATGAAAGTACAGGACTGCCTGAATTTTCAGGGCCACCTTCACGTGATCTGGAGTCTAGTCTCATAAGGGACTCCAGAGGCGTAGGTCCGGTTCGGTGATCTTCACAAATCCAACTCTCCGTTACTCTGTAAGCCCTCTTTTGCATTCCCTCATTTTTCCTCATATTTGTTTAAGATATGGAGGGTCCTCACGAGGCGCATGCATATGAGAAACATGGGTCGATGTACTGTATGTATACGTTCATCAAGACTGGGTGAGTACCACTCTTCCATATTCCCGATAAACTTTTCCATAAGTTCAGTTTCTTCTCGCATTTTAATAGAATGTTTTCTACGTGAGGTGTCAAACAGAGATGCATATCAATTGTCATACACAAGATCCTTTGACATCTTTTGAAAGGAATGCCGATCTTGTTTAACTTCTAGGTCACTGTCTTCCTTCCCAATCTTTTTTCAGAGGTAAATAGTGACGTAGACGACTTCTCTGCATTCACCACGAGCCGGTTTTCCATTATCGAGGCATTAAGCCTGTCAAGGTTATTTTGATTCTTTCTGTGGCTTTCTGGATGTCCTGATATCGCGAAGCCAACGCAATATCATCCACATAGGAAATTAGAACATCATTATCAGATTCAAGATTCGGGAAATCAGCCAGAAAGAGAAAGAGCATTGTTATGCACTAAAAAAAATTTCAATTAATTTTAATTTTTTAAATATATCATTTAGATTTAGTAAATATATTATAATATTAGTAAAATCTGTTTTAATTGCAATTAAAACGTGGCGTCATGTGGTCTATCAGTTATGAAAGCTCTGGAGGCGTTCAGGGTGCTCTTAATGCACAGCGGAAAAGGGCCATTAACTACTTCCCATCCGAAGAAGGACTCTTCGGACGACGACCTCTTCCCTTTCTTAATCCCCCTCGGTGAATGGGTTCCTGATAATTCTCGCCGGTGACATTGAACTTAATATAGGCTCCATTTTCAATTCTGCAGATAAACATCAACGGAATCAAAAGCAAAATTCTCGAACTACGGTCTTTTATTAAATAACAGAACATTGACTGATTTTACTTCAAGAAAGCAGACTTACTCCATCATCACCTTCCCTGCATTTACCAGGATACCACTGCATCTGCCTGGATCGCTCAAACCGTCGTGGTGGAGGTCTCCTCGTCATTATAAGAGATAACATTCGATTTACGGACACCTCAGCGAAACTACAATCACTAATAAACGATGGGACCACGGAAATATCTGGGATATCAATTACAAGTGGATTCGGGACTCTCAACATTACAAACATCTACGTCCATCCTCCATCTTCTTGCCCAAAAGGATTCTCTCTAAACCTAACCAAGTTAAACAAGCTCGAAAACTGATATTGTGCGAGATTTTAATGCTAAACATCCAGCAGACTCAAGAGGATTATCCTTATTTAACCAACTCACCTCTCTGACTATCCTCAGCAACCCTAGGAAGCACACTAGGACTCCTACAAGGAAAACGAAGCTTCAACGTCCCCAGACATTACCTTCTGTTCCCAAACCTTGTACCGGACACATCTTGGACGGTGCATTATGGATTATCTTCCGACCACAATCCAATCATTATTCGAACCAAAAAAGTTCTTTACCACAGAAAAGAGACTGTTTCATTTTTCAACTATAAAAAAGCAAACTGGAATGACTATTCAAAATACATCGATCAAGCTCTAGTAAACTTTGATATGATGATATTCCCCTCAATAGATAAAGCTATTGACTTTCTAAACAAAACTATTCTCATGGCGCGGAGAACATTCATTCCGCGTGGATCATTTAAATTCTACAATGAAAAACTTGATCAGAACACCAAGTCATTAATTAAAGAAAGGAATCGCCTGAAAAGACATGTACCTTCCTTTCCCGGACAGAAAAATCAAACAAAAACTCTCAATGACGAAATATCTAAAAGGATTAGAAAAACAGAAGCAAACAGATGGGACAAACTAGTATCTTCCCTTCCATTTCAGAAATCTGCTCAGAAGATATGGAGAGAAATTAAACAACTTGGATCAAAAGGAAATTTTAAAAGACAACAGACGGATCAGCACAGTCTTAGCAAGCTCATGAAATTACGTCAATATAAGCCACAAACCTTTCAGGAAAATGGATGGGCCTTCTTTATCCTCAATAAGACCGAAGAGAACAAAGCCGATTAACTTTATCTCTCATTCAGATGTCAGTGAGGGTTTGAAAAGGATGAATTCTTCCCATTCATGTGGGCCAGATTCTATCCCTGGTATTTTACTAAAACACCTTGGACCTATTGCGATTGATGCAATCACAGTGATTTTCAACTATTTAATAAACATGAATACAATTCCAACTATCTGGAAACTGTCCTATATACGCCCAATCCTTAAGCCTGGCAAGCCTAAAGACAATCCTGCATCATTTCGACCAATCTCTTTACTATTCACCTTATCAAAGTTATTGGAAAAATTGATTCTTAATTTTATAATCCTGTTTTTTCCTTTTTCGTTTTCACAACATGGATTTAGAAGGGGTCATTCAACTTCCACCTAACTTCCCTCAACCAATTTATTATTGAAGGCTTTAACACAAATCCTCGTCACCTCAAAACAGTTGTCTGTTCGATCGATTGACTCTGTCTTAAGGAAAATCCTAACCCGGAAATTGTTTATTCTTATTTTTTTAATAATATAATTTTACTAGTCTTTGTTTTGTCCTGAGGTGCATCTTTCTCGTGATAATTTTTCGTATTTCTGAAATGTGGAAGGAGGCATATGTATGAAAATATCGTTGTTCTGGGAACGTTCGTATATAAGGGCGAGCGCAAAGTTTAAGTGTATGAACGTCTTCTGACCACGCATAACAGCGGCCTGTCAATTTGACGTCATTGACAAAAATCCACTGCTTTTTTAGTGGTCTTATTATAATGACGTAGTCCGCCTCAATGTCGTGGACTGCATAGCAATCCTTTGTTTGGGCAGGTTAATCAAGTTTTTTTTCACCATATTGATTGGACCAATCAGGCAGAGTGGTCGATTATGAAATTTTTAAATTAAAAAAATGCACTTTCCGAGGAGCCATATCAGCTATCGCTCCCTTCAGGCAGAAACACACACTTTATTCTACGTAAGGGGAATTTATCATAACTATTCGATGAGGGAGAATCAAGGAATGCTATTCACTGCTTTTGTTTTGTTGTTGTTGGGTGTATATCCTATATAGACGATCCGGTTCGGCAGTGAGATGTTCATTGATGACAGAGTCAATCGTCAAGCCAAAGCATAGAGATGCGTGGAACCTTCAACCGAAATGTACAATATCGGGATTCAACTAGCGACCTTCAGGCCTCTAGTCCGGCAACCGTTACACTGTCCCACCCAAATTTTTAAATTAAATAAAAATTTACACGCTGCATGAGGGACCGTACCTTGGCCTGATGTTCCTCTGTCGAACCAACACAAGCGCAAATAAGGCGCAGAACTGGATGCTCAGAAATACACGAGAATTTCTCGGTTTTAAAAATTAAGGATTCCAAAGATAGTTCTTCAGAATCGGATACTACAAAATAGATATTGAATTGGTGTTTTATTTTTACGCGGTTATTTAAATCAAAGCTCGTTGGGGTCGGGTTTTCTCCTGAACACGTTGGTTATTCCTTGGGATTAGGAACACGTTGGTTATTCCAAGGTTTTCGATATCAAATTCTTTATTCTTATAGACTACTCTGTCATTCCAAAAGCCTTTTTGTATGGCCGGGATTTTCTGAGCATAGTCAAGACGCGGTTATTCATGAAATGAAAATTTATTTATTATTTATTAATTACTATATAGGCCCCCTTCGGAGACCACGGTCACACAAACTAACTAATCACGTCATCCAAGCACGCTCTAGCAGGGACCTTATCTCGGCCCGATGCTCCTCCCTCGACCCCACACAATCACGTATCGGTGATTTTGCAGGCTCTTTTACGGCTAGCCTAGATCTTCAAGACATTTGTCCAAGAGATGAATGGGCCCCATATACCACATGCATAAGAGATGCATGGTTCAATGAATTGTTTATATACAGTGCTCAAAACAAAATGCTTTTCGATCTTCTATAAGCCTGTGAGGCATTTCAGAAAATTAGGTTTCTTTTTGCATTTCGTAATTATGTTTTCAACATGGGGCGAGAATGACATCTGCATGTCAAAAGTCACCCCAAGGATCATTTGAGATTTTCTGAAAGGAATAGCTTCATTGTTTGCCTTCAGTTCGACTTAATAATAATAGCCTTTTTCACGGAGCCGTGGTATTTATAGCTCCGCATAAGCAGGAGACACATCTTATTTAAGTAAAGAACAGTTAATTTTAACTAATCGTAGAACCAAGGAATAATCTTTACTTCTATTTTCTTTTTCTTGTGTGTGGGTCCTTTTTTGACTATCCAGTTCCACAGTGAGAGTCCACTGATGACGTCAAGCCTTTTTAGCATCGTAGATGTGTGGAACCTTCCGACAGGTAAACAGCAGCAAAAATCGAACTCGTAACCTAAGTAACTTTAGCCCGACACCTAACCAGTATGCCACCCTGCTCAGTTCAACTTTATTATTGTTATTATTAAAAACCAAAAATCACCGACAAATTAAGCCACAAACCTTTCAGGAAAATGGATGGGCCTTCATTTTCCTGATAACTACATAGCCGTCAAGTGATTCCGGCCGCCTCGAGTAGCCATCTCATTCTTGCTCAGTGGAATTCTAAATAAATATTAATATATTATTTGGTAATATTCTTAAGTAATTTTGTATATATTTGGCATAAATAAATAGTATTTTTGAAATTTAATGCGTCTTGTTTTGTGTGGGTTTTAAAATAGTAATATTTTAGGGTTGGTAAAACGTGGAATTTATAATTTTTAGGGGAATTTTGGCATCTTCCGTTGCTTCTTTAGGGATTCTACTGTTAATTATGTTCTGTTCAATGGAAAAGTTGCTTTATGCTAATTGCAGTAATTGGCTTCCTCTCACAATATTCGTTTTTATACCTGTTTATTCAATCCTCGTCTTCCTGAATAGACGTAGTGACGAATCCCCTGATATTTTATCCTTCTTCCTCGGTGGGATTGGCCTCGTTTTGTTGACATATCCCATCCTCCTTTGTTTTGCCCCTCTCGAAAAACCTCTGGTAATCTCCCCTCATTTACTTAGATCTCCGTAAAGTCGGGCATTTCCTCCTGTTTTTCTTCCTTACTGTTCTTAGTGTTTATCCACCTTTGTGATTTGATTGCTATCAGACAGAAAGATGCTTTATTTTAGTTAGTGATTTATTTTCTTTCCTTCGATTTACTTCTTTACAGTCTCCTGTCGACTGACCACGTGTCTGTATTTTAGTGAATGTAAGAGGTTTTGATTATACACTGAGGCATTGTTGAATTTACTACCTCGTTGTCTGTGAGTAGATTTTTATTCTTTTAGGGAAAGTTCTGGGCTCTTTCTGTTTGTTTGACCACGTGTTTATATTCTCCTAAGGAGTAAGACGTTTGAGTGACCCCGTGTTATGAGATATGGTAAATTTTCTGATGACAAATGCCTAGAAAGTCAATTAGGATGATGTCATTTTGTAGGTCAGTTATTGAGTGTTATGCGTCCTCATAATATTGTTGCTGATTAGGCTTGTAGTCTTTTGGAAAGAGTTAAAGTACCTTCCAGCCATTAAGAGCACGTGACTGGACTATTTATCACCTGCAATAATGACAATGAGTGTAAATGCGAGAAAATCTAATGTACCACTACACAAACTCATTTCTCACTGTACAGTCATATGGGAGTCTTGCATCCAGTAATATACTTTACGAAAGACAGGCCAACAAGACAAACTCAGTGGCTTTCAAGGATGGTATGAGAGAGATGAGGTTCTGGATAAATCCAAAGTCCAAAATACCATCCCAGCACGATGACTGTGAAAACTTCTAAACAATTATTACACATGATTGATAATTATTGTTCCGTGAAAGAGGTTATTAAAACAAAGAGACATATGGTTGACTGCTAGCCTCACATCAAACTGACTATCGTAGTGATAAGGTCCTGACTTTTAAACAAACTCCCAGCAGGCTTTTAGCGGGAAAATTCGTTGCTAGAAAGTGCAACATCAATGAAATAATCACTAATCGCTCAATCTTCTCTAGAGGGTCTTGACAGGCTCTCAGTTCTCGCAAGTAGGCTGAATCAAGAGAACATAGTGACCGATTGGAATGATAAAATCGTGCTTAGAAAAGACAAATTAAATTTTTATAGAAATCAACTTTTCATTAAAACATAAGGTTAACGATTGGTGTGAAATTTGTTAGAATGGCCGTGTAATGACGAATATTTGATTATTCCTGCTAAATCCAACTGAATAAATTAAAGAATCAATCACAACTACAGTAAAAATTCCGTATACTTTCGATCTTCTTCACATGGTCTTCTTTCTTTCTCAGAGACATCAGGGCATCCCGCATGTTTGTGAAAATTTTAGCAACACGAGCGTCATTTTTGAGTAATCCGTTGGACTAAAAGTAAAAGTAATCAATAACAGCTATAATTGTATCGTCTTTAGATATAACCATATAATCTTCACTGGCTTCTTGAATATCATCATGAAATACCATCCACTAAGTCGATAATTAATTTAATTTAACTAAACCAATAATTCAAAATATTAAATAATTCATTTTAATTTAAATTAATAATAGATCTGATAATATGTATTTTGATCTGAAAAGTTTCTTGGTTCAATAAATTTAAATTAAAATGAACTGACTTTTTATAAAATGAACTGACCTTATTATATACCCGCGTCGACTTTCTGTGTAGAAACAAGCGGAGTAGTGGTTAGTACTTTTGTTCGCGTCGTATTTATCTGTGAGTTTGATTTTCATTTTGCTATCTACTTTGCTGGAGGATTTTCTTTCTGCTCTTTTCCTTCTTCTATTCCTTGAATCAACTTAACTCATGAGACGCCCAATACCTGGCCGATGTTCAAAAAAGATACCTTTAAAAAGATCCCTCAGTGAAGGGGTTCCCATACTGGCGGATACTTGGAAAGGACGTTATGCTAGGAAATGAACTCAAGGAACTGGATAAAACCTATTTCGGGTATATCCGGGGACATTTGAACAAACTGATCACTTGATCCTTTTCAAAGTTCTCACCATTTTTTATTTATACCGTTTCTCTTTTAAAGGATTTGAAAAAGTCACTTGCATTGCTTACAGGACTCTGGCGTCTATAGCTGATCGATGGATTCGATCTGATTCCTATCTGCTAAGTAGAAAAAATAGGAACCACTTTTTGACTGAGGAATCATAAATGAGAGAAGTGAAGAGTTCTTTTTAGTGACTGTTTTGCCGACCATCATGTTCTTGACGGAGTGAAATTTCCTGTTATTTGACGCGGATACGTACACATGGACCCGACCGTCGGTTTTACGAATTTGCTATATAGTCATGCGACGGTCTGCACCAGAGCGAAAACATAACATTCAAGAGAGAGCACCCAAAGAGGGAACTCTTATTAGAAAAGTCTGAAGCACTATTAAATTCTCTGAAATGTTAAAATCTGTATCCTGCTGGAATTATTAAAAGGACCACCGATTCTGAAAAACTACTTAGTTTCATGACGGACTTGTCTTGTCTTTTTTCTTACCGTAAACATGAACGAGGTGACTGACTCATGAATATTGAAAACTCGAAGTTTTCCGAATTCCAATTTTGTCCGGCCCAAATTGAAAGATAAAAATGAGGACTATCTGGATTCCAGTCAATTTTATTTCAAGTCCAAGAGCTCGGTGAGTGAGTCTCTGTATCGCTCTTTGAAAATCGTTGAGACTCAATAATACTCGGTAAATGGTTAAGCAAATGACTGTAATTCCGTGACCGACGGTATTGCTCTCGGAAAATGGTTGAGACTCCATCTAAAATCTTCTGGACCCTAAGGACGGAGCTTAGGACTATTTATCAGCCTACTCTTCCTTAGCTCTTTCTACTTAAAATATGGTTCACTGCTGCAGATGATGTGGATGAAGTCGGTATGGTGGAAGTGCTTAACATGGATATTACTGTTTTGAAACTATTATGACAACATCATCCTTATATGCAACTTCTGATCCCCCATGTTGGACCAATTTACCAAGAGGAACGTAATATTCGGCAGTCAGGCAATAAACTGACTTGCACAAGCCAAACTAATAGCCTAATTGTTAATATAACCACGTGGGTATATTATTGTTATCGATTACATAATTAATAGTATTCATATTAATGCTCGTGGGCAGTTTAGCAATGTCGTTTACTAATGAGTCTGACTCGGACATGGAGTTCACTAATAAGCGTAAATCATATGTTTTCAGCTTCGAAAAGAAACGTGCTCTTAAATACTCAGCGAAGCAAAGCAGCTACCAGGACTGGCTGATTGCGAAAAAATGCGAACTGGTGCTGCCCCCAAGGACGAGGGTCAAAATTGGAATTGAAGATGAGGAGGAAAGTCCAGACAAAAAGTCCACATCGTTTGGAAAACTCAAAAGAATATTTTACGTTGTGGTCATAATATTTAGAAAATTGAAAAAAACTAACAAAAATTCCCCAGGCGCCAAAATTACGCCTGAAATTCCATAATATTTTTGATTAAAATGATTTCTTTATTGATGAATGCTCGTACGCCACCTCATTAGGAACATATAGGGGACCAATCCACTGTCTAAACCTGTTGTGCCACACGTGCCATAGTATTATTACCATCCATTAATCTCAAAATCTGAATACGGGTCATTCTTGTTTTGTTCTTCCTATGCGTCCTCAGTATTACTGCCAAGAACCTTGGTTAATCACTTCAGCAGCCCTAACAGATAGGAGACTGGAAGTACCCAGCTACAATTGCGTGGCTTCCGTGAATTTCTCAAAAGACCAGGAGACCCAAGCCAGATAATTTATTCAGGAAGAGTAATACCTGGATCCATGGATATGAATTGGTCTTCAAAAACCTTATTAATATTTTTAACAATAAACATGATCTTAAATTCTCCTCTATGTTATGTTGGACTCTTCAGATCACCAAGATCTTAGTCATCCATCCTATCTTTTACGGGTTTTAGATCATCGTCAAGAACTTCAGAAAGCGTCTTACGTGGTATCTCCCCAAGATGCTACAAAGTAGTAGTCCGTGATGACATTGGCTGGTGTGATTGAGTGACCAAATAGATTCCGATGTGCCTCCATGGTGTCCTGTGGAAAATTTATTGCATCCTTCTTTATCTGCCTCAGCCAATTCAGTTCATTTCGGCCTCCCTCAGCAGTCTTCGCATGCTCGGACTTGAAGGAAGTTCCGTCCAGGAGGAACTCCTCTGGATGGTTGTGGACTAATGGTCCTTTTTGGATATAATTTAGGTTTCTGGGACCACCAGAGATGGTGAACCACATGATGCAAGCTACGAGTGAAGATCGACTTAAAAAATTAAAAAATAAAATTATTCCACAGACCAAGGGTAACCAAACTAACTAACTCCTTGATCCTGACTCGTTCTAGCGTTCCAGAACTTGTCTCCAGGTACCGACATTGTCCCCCGGGGAAGAATAGTGGATCAAATATAAGAAAACGAGATTTTTATAAATTTGTCTAAAAATATTTCAACAAATAAATAATTTATTATTTTAAAAAATTGCGGAAATAAAATCAATTAAAATAAATAACCGGTCTCTAAGCGACACCCGATATGGGTAAGTTGGACTACTTCTTTTACGACAATCCAGGACCACTACACCCTACATCAAGAATAGATGTAAGCAAACTCCCCCAAGACTTTCAAGTAGCCTACAAAAGCCGACAATTCAAGTCATATGTTGCTAAAAACGAAATGCTGGGCTTAATGACTGCCACAGAAAGTTCCAAGTAATTTCTAGTTTGAACGCAAAAGAAGCAAAAACTCCGATTTCCACAAAATTCTGGCGAATTCTTCATTTGAAAACATAAAGTTAGCGGCCAGCACAATTCTCAGTGAATTGGGGAACAACTCGAAAAGGTAGAAAACAGAAAACAAAAAATTATGTTTCCGGAGAATTTGATCAACGAACTTATGAAAAATTACCAGTCCCTCATATCGGAAGTGAAAAGTGATTGGAACTACAAGGGATCCACAAAATCCGTATTTCTGTGGGTAATCGCAGGCTGTCAAAAAGAAGAAAGGCCCGGCGAGTGAGACTGGACGACTAAGCCTCGATACACGTTCAAGTCAGTCCGCAAAGCCCAGAAATTCAATAAAAACGGTTTTACCGGCCAAACGAGGTTTAATTTGTTCATTAGACAGCCACTGTGTGTTATGCTCTTCCACAAATTCAGTTTCAGTTGTCAAATCTTACTTTTTTCGAGAAGGGATGGGTCAGACTGGAAGAACGTGGTACTGAGCACATACTCAAAAGCAAACTAATCAGGCTAAACAACGACATTAACCGCAGAATGTAGGACTTTTTTAATATTCCACTAGTGGAAGTATGACCCAGTCTTCCGACTCCCACAATGTCAGATATCACTCGGTCCTACCAACTGATATGAAGAGTGCCCACAAATGGGAGTTTCATATGTCCCCCGACACGTTCTACTGTGAATGCGACGACGGATTCGTCACGATTTTGTATTTCCGTTGAATCACCGGTAGTCATAAATCAGGAAAGGTGGCCGCCCTGAGTAGTCACTACAACCGGAATATATTAGTTCTGACAAACGATAAGTCAGATCCCATGTTCTGTCTGGCTGATGGGGGAGAGAAATTTGTCATCTTCCATCCTAATGGAAAGATTATGTATTTCTGAAGGATCACCTTAGGGCCATTATGGCTGGGAGTTGCATAGCTCTGTTTAACGAGGCAGGTACGTTCAGTGAATTTGTCAAAACGAACGGCTATGAGTTCCCAGCTTTGAAGAACATTTGGGTGACCCTTGCGGTAATGTTAGCTGTCTTCCAATATATCTCTGAGAATAACCCCACGTGGGTTGATCTTGGTGAACTTTGACTTTGGGAACGGAAAAGATACTCAATTAAAAATTCAGCAACTTGCTCAATCTCAAGTAAACGAGAGTCTCTCCAATCTGGGACAGTCCGCTATGGGAAGATCGTGGAACAGAAAGCGAGGTACCCCCGAGTTGTCACGAGCAGGACGACGACGAACAATTGGATCAATTTTTACCGGGTCTTCTTGGAGTTGAAGACAATTAGATTCACACCAACGAAAGTAAACAAGCCCACGTGTGTTCAGCGCACGGTCTATGATCAACCAAAATCCGCGAAACTGATAAAGAATAGTCACCGTGGAGTCTCCTCAGCGGACATTTTGAAAGTCAGTCGAGGACTGACAAGTTTCCAACCAACTTTAGTTCTAGGACAGGCCAATTCTCGTCCACAAACGGTTTCATACAAAGCTCAGCAAAACAGGGAGGTGAATCGGGAAACCATCAGGAATTCGGTGTGTCTCCAAGAGATCCGTACCTTTTTGTTGAGAGGGAGTACTATCCCTGCCACTGCCTCCCCAGCAAGATACCGATCCTTACAGACCTCGAACTTGACACGTTTATCAGGAACGTGGAAAACTGCCACCAATTCATCTGTATCCTCGTGCTCTCAGCATCAGAGTACCTTATTTGTGTATGTAGGGTTAACAACTACGTCTATAAAATGTTCACAGCAATCCACGTGGCCAAGTCTACTCGACGTTTGTCTTCTCTGTTCAACAACGAGACGATCTGCCAGCGATTCGGAAGAGACCCTTTCCGCCTACTGTTGTACAGCACCAATAACAACTCCCTCCTCTACGAACGAAACCACGTGGCCTCGGGACAAATTATGGTTGATCTTATTGATCATTCAGATATATCAATTTGGCAAACTGTTGTGGTGTAGTCAACAATCACAAGACCAGCATACCACCATCAGGGACTTTTGGAACCGACTGCATGAGCTCATGGCGTGGCCCACGTGCAGTCCCATCCCATTTGATTATAAATTTTAGTCACAAATATATTAATTATTTTAACTGTTGGAGTGGTATTAAATCGAGTCTGGGGATGCTCCATGGTCTTCCTAGGGAAAAATTCAGAGTCCAAATCTTATTTATTAACCTTAAGTCATTTGATATTATTTGCCAAACCATAAAACTTCCGGAACTAATCAAACTTGTAAACCCTGGTTCCCACACTTTTTACTAGGCATTCTAAAATTTTTATTCCATTGACTAACTGTGCCTACTTTCCACCAATTTGCACTGAACTCACAGTTAAAATCATTAATCTTGTGTTACTAAATCACCATACGCACGTTTTACTAACAAGAACCTCTAAGGGGGTGGATCTGTCGTGGTAGCAAAAAATTTTGTTAGCATCTGTTGACTGAGAGTCTTGGATAATCTTAAGGTCCTGTAAGAATGGATAAAAGTAATTTTTCTACAGAGGTTACCATGATTTAATGTGGTTGTTCAGCTCTACGTCGTATCATTTACGAGTCACCGACATGTTTTTTTTGATATGACTTCCAGTCATAACTCATAGAGAGCAAGGTGGAGGGTCGAAAAAGTAGTCATGTGGAAATGGGAGACACACGTCATATCCTTGATAGAAATAACTAGGGCAACCAGAAAAGTGCAATTTTCAAAATAAAAATTTCAAATACAAATTTTTCAATTGTAAAAAATTGCATTATGGAAAAATAAACGAAATTATTTATTCAAATACAAATTTTTCAATTTAAAAAATTGCATTATGGGAAAAATAAACGAAATTATTTATTACATTATGAACAAATTTTCAGGTTTAATGTTTCGATCTTTAGTAATAAATTTCCGTCAAAAGAGATATCTCCCTCTTAACTGAGGCTGAGCTTCCGCAACAATTTCGAAACTGAGTAAATTTTTGGCGAAAGATTTTTATTTGAAAAATCAAGAATACTTAGTATCTCAGATTTTTGAAGCTTTTTTGATATATAATTTTTTAAATTGCACCGATCTGATGAAAATTCTATGCTGATTTGAAATCATTTTAATTGAAATCAAATAGTTTGAGCTGATTTTGGCTAAACTTGAAAACAACGTGAAAATATTAACTGATTTTTGGCCTAAAATAAATAAAAATTGATACATGTTTGATTAAAACTCCATCTCCTTCAAATTCAGAGACAATTTTAATAATTTCTGGAAGATTATGTGAGTAATATTTGGCTGCTTTTAGCCAGCTTCCCCATTTGTGACAACAACTTCGACTGGATTTCCTATTTATGAGAACATTTCCCAGCGTCTTTAAAAAGCGAGTTCCGTTGACTTGAGCTTCATCATAAACCAGAAAAATATATTCCCCACTATTAAATAACTTCAAAAATAACATAAATTGATTCTGAGTAGTATTATTTTACATTTTGAGATTTTTTTTATATTTGACTCATTCGGATGGCGTACGAGAGAAGGGTGTCTCATTTTGTAAATTGGGATATTTGCCTCCAAAAATGTTTCTGTCACATTTATAGACAAGTTTTCGAGAATCGGTTATCTCGGAACTGAATGTTTGTGAACTCGGAGATGGGTTGGACTCTTGTATAAATTTAAACTTAGAAAAATACTGTGCCCTTTCAAATGTCTTTTTGTAGAACGATGTGCGTCAACAAAAATTTTGTGTCACATCGTACAACAGTCGAGCAATTGGAACAAAATAAATTCCCCTCTCCGTATATAACAAACTTTGGGAATTTTTTGCATAAAAAATTTTCTGTGAAATAGTCTTTTTACCGATAACAGAAAAATTTATAGCATGTTTTTTTAACTTTTTATTCTTAATTAATTTTAAATTATTGCAAAAAGTTTCAAGCATGAATAAAATTGCAAGAAATTGCAATTTTTAAATTAAAAATATATAACTAAAATTAATTAGTATTCGCTACTTTATTATTTATCTAACTTTTATTAAATTATATATAATTGCAATTTATTGCGATTGGTTGCCTTATAAATAACTTATTTAGTTACAAGACCACTACTAATAAGGTGTTAAAAGCTAATAATGTATTTTATGATCCCATCTTCCAAAACTTTTTCCGTGTGATCCTCAGCGATCCATCGTTATGAAAATCATGTGCTCATAGCTCATCGAGGTCATCTGCGTCCTTTGACTCTTCTATGGTTTTCATCCGGTATGACTAGAAAAGTGAACCTTGAGTGAGGTCCCCATCTGAAAAGACTGAAGTGAAGGGGTCCCCTAAGCAGTAGTCAAGTTCTCTTCAACCTCTGACTCTATGAAAATGATAAAACTAAACAAGAAAATTAATTTTATTTAGAAAAACTAGATTCAAATTTTAAATAAAATTCCAGTTATGATAGCAACATTAAAGTCAATAACAATTGAATTATCAAGAAAAAGTATTGATGGTGAATTTGGATTCAGGCTGAGGACCATTGAGAAGCACAACCATTATATCGAAGAAATAACTCCCGGAGGACTCGCCGAGACTAGGGGATTAAAATGTGAAGACAGATTGATTATGATTAACGGCGAAGATGCCATCAATATGACTCACAAAAAGATTGTTAAGCTTATTAGAGATGAACACGTGGTTTCCCTGCTTGTCCACAGAGATAAAAAACTTGTCTTGGAGAAAAAAGTTACCTTTAAATAACCGACCGAAACCGCAAAAAATGCTCGATAAAATTTTGTGCGGCCTAATAATTTATTTTATTCAAAAAATTATTTTATGTTGTAAATGACTTTAAAATAAAAAGTTAAGTTTTCAACTTGGATTTGGGGGAACACCGACGCCTCTGGAGGCCCTTATGATACTAGACTCCAGAATGCGGGAATGCGGCCCCATACAATCAGTCAGCTGTCCTGTACGATCATGTGCGGGAACGGGGGAGGAACACAGATGAGGTAACTGATGGAACACATCGGGATCACATGATAATTCGTTTGGTTTTACCATGGTCTTGGATGTTAAATAAATAACTAAGAATAGTAGACTGAGGGTAACTCCCCTCAATACCACAAGGCCAATTCTCTGAACGAATCATTGTTCCTTTTCCATTCCGATTGAAGGTTCCACGCTTCTGGGATTGACAAATGACATCACTGCGGAACCGGATTGTCTCAGGGACTCACACAAGCAAAAAAAAGAAGTTAAGAACACCCTCGATGTTTTGGTGAATTCTGCCTAAGCTGAAATGATTGGCGGAAACATTACTACTTTTCGGTGAAAGGACATAATTGACCTATTTTATAAAACACGTGGGTTTCGTATGTCTAGATAACTTTTGAAATGAACATTGCCAAAGACGACAGAGATTCCAAGGCACTAAAAGATCCATATCAGTTTACGAGGATGTCTGAGTATTCCCAATTTCGTTAACAAATTTTACCATTTTTCGACCGCTCAGAGTATTGAAGTGGATTGGGACAAATCGAAGCGATCTTCAAGGCCTGAGTATATATTCAATATCCTCTGGTCAAAAAACGGCGTTGAAGTGGTCAAAATGCAAACATGACTAATCCTCTTTTTTCAACCATGGCCACACAACGACACGTGTGGGATTTGAGACGTCAATCCGAGACGCAAATTAATTCCAAAGCGACTCTTGTTGTTCAACAAAGTTTTGAGGTTCGGGAGTTGATGAGCGTTTCCATGCATACTGGAGACAAGCGAGAACAGCATCCCATGGTTTCTGATATATTTTATTTACGGGAACGTCAAAGCCAAGTCTTTCCACATATTCCAATCGTATCGAGGCTGGTGGAAGACAACCCAGAAACTTGTTGAACGAAGCATTACTTCCATGGAATGATCAGTATTCTGGCAATTTATCTCTGAAAAGTTATGTGCACCAAAGATGACCTTCCTCACCTTCTCGTGTGGATGGACTCATGAGATATATGTTTCAGAACTAAAGAAGGATCGGACAAACTGTGTTGGAATCACACATGGCACTAAATTTGGTAAACTTTGACAAGTCTGCCTTGTGGAAGAAAAAGCAAAAACAAGAAAATCGGTTAGCGAATGGTGGTACAAGGCATTTTCCTTTGCGGAATTTATGATCTCTGAGTAATTTTGGGTTGAATTCTGCATTGTTCCAGATTATGGAGAGAAGACGTTGAGTTAAAACCCATAGACAGGCATTGTTTGCGAATTTTTAAAATCATAAAAATTATCGAATCTGAGAAGGTTGATCTAAGTAAATTTTTGAACGTTGAGCAAACGAGGAGTGAAGGTACGGTTAATCTCTCCCCCGATTCTCACGGAAACTTGTAACTCAAAAACATCATCAATAAGAGCCTCAGAGATTTTAGTGCCAAAACAGGGATGAATTCATCACCTACTAAATCAAGAAGAATCTTTAAATTTATTATCCCTGGATACACCGAAAAAGAAGTTGACTACTAATTTAGTACCCCAGTTTTTGCAGTCGAAGAGTATGTCCTTCCAGACATACAAATATATCCAGAACCACATCCGTGGGAAGCATTCCAAAGTGATCCTGTATGGTTAAGAAGAGAAAATAAATTTCGATGCCATCTGGCATTGAGGGTCACTAACGAAGGAGGGAAGAAAAAGGAACATAGCGAAAGATTAAATCCTTAGAACTAGCAGTCTTTGGGGAATCGAAACCACGGACTGATGCATATTCCTTACAGGAAGTGACTTTTACCTGTCATCACGAGAACATTGTGCCAGAGAATAATAATTGACAATTTGTGTCTCTAATTAGAATTATAATGATTATTACACGCAAAACTGAAAAGTCACAACATATGCTTCCAGGCCATATAAGGCATAGTTGGGTCATAGGTGCTAACAAAGCTGATGAGAAAATCCCAAAAGATTAGAAAGGCCATAATTAGTGTTATTATGTCTGACGGTAAAAATCGTCCCCTAGTTGAGATCACACATGGAATCAAGTATGTGGGGAAATCGTTAGGCAAAAATTAAGTTCTACACGTGGCAGCATGTAATATAATAAATCATTAAAAGGGCATGGATAGTCCTAAAAATGAAGCACTCGATGGAAGGGGTATATTAACATTTGTTCATTGGTAAAGATTTCCCACAGTATCATCAAGTAAGAGTACTAGAATGATATTTTATAATGTATGACAGACAAGAGTCAATGTAATGTTATGCCATTTGTGATTACTAAACATTTTAAGTTTAATAACGTATCAATGGCATCAATATAAAATGAGCACTAGCAAGCTTTTTTTAAATTATTTAATTAACAAATATAATTATTTAAATATAATTATAATGGAGCTCGTGAAAAGTAAAGATGTTGATCGAATTACAACATAATAATTTGTTTTAAAAGATCAGCTGCACTCCACAGGGAGACCCACTATCACCTATTCTCTTTGTCATATACCTTGAAGCTCCTCTACGAGAATCAAAACCGATATTGGGTGATAAGACAAACAGTATTGCGTATTTTCGGCCATATTCTGCGACTGGACCTAGATTCCCCCGCGAACGTAGCCATGGAGGATTACTTCATTTTGGAAGCCCCCTATTTCCGTGGTCACCCAAGGACGACACTGCCAGTCGTTCTCGACGAGGACTTCAAAGAAATGGGACGGCATGGAGGCTCTTGACTGGTTACGTACTGCGGCTTTGAATAGGAGGAAGTGGATGAAATTAACTAGTGATTTGCTAACTCGTGTTGCACATGCTTTGTCAAGTCCTATGACATAGCGATAAGTGCTAATAATAATATAAATGAAAGATCAACTTAAAAGGCCTTCACAAGGTCCTCTTCAGGGCATTGGAAATCCCACATGTCGACCTTAAGTCGTCGACAATATTCCTAAAATACGGTGACAACTCGCATCGATCGAAGGCTTAATCTTGTGTTTTTAATTACTTTAATAATTCTGGCCGATCTCCCCAACAAATCGTTTTAGGTTATCTCCATCATTGGTGCACCATCCTACCATTTAGTGATCTCCTGTGGGCAAACTGGGGTGACAACCACTACAGAAGCAACATTAAGTCAAAATTATTTAATGAATTGAACAACAAGACAATTTTATAAACTGAGAACTAAATCAAAGAAACGGGAATTAACGATAAGATTTCTGATATCTCGCACGTGCTCCAGGACCTCCAAATTTCTTGGATTCCCTCCTCCTTGGGTCAGAACGAAGCAGAGACTGATCATACTGCAGGAGAGCAGTTTCCATATCGATCTTGCTTGCCTCATCCTTATCTAAAGTAATCCCAAACAACTCACATTTCCCATAGTAAGCCACAACTCCCTTAGCGATGGCTTGACGAATAGCTAATGTCAATTGACACAAAAACCGTAAATTTGAGAGACTATCCCTCCGCCAGAGACCCTAACTCGGATTTCAAGATCACTGAAGGTGTCCTCCTTGAGAGCTAAGATGGGATCCCAAAGCTAAAATTGGTGCAAAAGGACTACTTTAGGCCAGAGAACTGCGGGCTGCCATATGTTGAGTATCTTATTGTTGACTCTAATCATCCCACGCCCTTTACGGACTAAGGCCACGGCTTTTGGCAGTTTTCTAGTGGTTTTTCATTTAATAATACTTTGGTTCCATAGACTTGGACGTAATCGCTGCAGTTTTTTTTCTCAGTAGTAGATTTAACCATGAAAGAAACACGTTATGAATTTAAATTTTATTAATTTTTTATTAAAATTAATTATTTCATTTAATAACAAAATTTTAATGATTAATATTTGCAGGTACATTTTTTTACATTTCGATAATCAGGTTGCAGAGCTATCTTAACATTTGGTTAGAGGACGACCACCTATCACTTAGTCCTGAAATCAGTCACTGCGTTATTTACTTCTGACAGAAAACTTAGCGACGGTGGAGCTAAAGGTGGATAAATCCCACTTAGGGAATCATCTTTGATATGGACATGTTCATTTTACAACACGTCGAAGACGTAGCTATCAAATGTGCGTCTCAGAATTATGGAGGATTGGAAAATATCCAGTCCTGAATTCTGTCTACAATCAGTACGTTGAACCATATGTGTGCTTCCTGGGCCATTAATATCTTGGACCAATTCCGAGATCACGTCCTCATAGAAAATAACATCAGGCTGACAGAACAGTGGATTTCCAAAATTAAAGGTTCAACTTCTATATCTCTGAAGTCACTAAGTCGAAAAGTGGTGCTGATGTTTCTTCTATCAAACAGCTCTCGCCCCATTTAAAAATGCGGAATTCTTCCAAGATATGATAAGAAATCCTCTCGATTATTCCAAGATTTCCAATCAAACGGCAGGAGGAAGTTAAGCAGGGACATCGAGATCACTTAATTAGGCGATAACTCGTATCCTTTTTCTCGTGAATCCCGGAATTAATAAATTAAATTTATGGATGAGAGTACCCCTCATGAAAACAAGGTCAATGAATTCTAAGTTTCTCTTAATTACATAGCAAATGCTTTGGAAGGACCTCATTTCTTACTGCATGGTTATTCTCTCCCCGAACCGCGAGGGGAATACGTTGGAACAGTCAACGTTATCGATGTTACCTGACGGAGCTGAAGTTAGTGTCCCCAGTTGCCCGAAAAAAAAGAATGCAAAGGTCCGATCATTCCAGTGGTTTATACCAGGAAAGGAATAAATGTGATATCTTAAAAGAGGTCTTTGTACTTTATCCGCTTGAACCTTTAGGCTTTTTCGGAAGCTGAAAAAGTTCACTTTGGAAAAGGTTGTTCGTCGAGACAGTTTCTGTACATACGACTTCCAGACTAAAGGATATTAAACCTCAAACTTAAAGATTGTCATTTTATCAGGTCGTCTTCCATCCGTCTATACAGACTGACGGGTTCGAGATCAGAAAGAAGTCAGCAGCATCATATTGCTTGTCTAATGACTTTGTTTGAAGCCTGAATGCCTTGCCGAAAATTCTCCTGCAAATGAAAGAGTGGAGTTCGTACGTTGTGCCATACAAATCTTCAGTCCATGGATGAGTGACAATCCGAATCGAAGTGAATCATGAGCATGCCCAACATTCCACTCGGAAGAGCATCATCACGGGTCATCTCAGAGTCCGCACCAAATTTATTCGTCAGCTCCAATTATACTAAGCACCATAGATTTGTGTTTACCAGTGTCGTCTTCACGAGTAACTACAACAAACCATACCATGGCCTAAGAATAAGAAAACCAACAACTAAGGTAATTAGCAAACCGTCATTTCTAGCTATAAAACCACATATTAAATTATGCGTTTGGTTGCAGTCTAATAATGCCTCTTCATAGAAAATATTCGATAAACGTAAATATTGCTGAGTGACTAGCAGATGGTAGAGATCCACTTGTATAATTGGCCCGCCAACTGCTGGGATTTTAAGAGAAATTTAGGAAGTCTAAGAATGGTGAAGTATGCAGAGTCGTTGGGAATCATCAGGTAAGTCTCACTTCCGATTAAAGGATATCTAAAACTGACACTCTGACCAAATTGAGGAATTCCTGGTAATCGAGGATTCCCGGGACTACCAGTTTGTTAAAAATGTAGGAAGGACATTCACTGCTGTAGTTGTTGACTCATGCCTAGATTTCAAAAAATCAAGAGGATGGCTTCAAAATCTTGCAATTTATAGGGAATTTCGAATTTTCCAACGAAATATTCATTTTGTTGACTCCTGAGGTAGTTAGTAGTCGTAATCATGAATAGTTCTCGGAAACGGAGGCCTTCGACGAACCGAGGCAAATATTTCCCAGACTGGAGACCACTGAAGGCTTGAGTGACCAGAATGAAATTTTCGTCACCAAGTCGTATGGTCGGAAAAACTTTGATAAATTTGACAAAAATGTAAAATAAATATTAATTTTTAGAAATCAAGAAAAAATAAACAAAATATTGACAAAAAAATGAAAACTCTGGGACTTATCAAACAAGTAATGGAGAGAGAAGGTGAGAGACAAAATTATCCCAGAACTCCTATCAAACGAACTACAGGACGAACTTGGGCGATTGAAGGTCGAGGTAGAGACAAGATCCGATCAGCAAGTCTTTGGAGAGAACAAGGTAGAGAAGAGGCCCACTCATGAACCAAAAGGACGGGAAAGTGGAATGAAGAAAGAACCTTTAACGGTAGTGACCGAAGCTTAGAATAGAACAACGAAGAGACTGGGGATGTAATAAGAGAAATAAGAGAACTAGGAAAGGATATAAGACAACTGACAGAGTTCGTCAGCAAAGATAAAACTGTTTTATTAACTAATTACGGCAGAGAAATGACAACAAAGGAAAGACACTAGAGCAGTGTCACACTATAATGTCACGTGCTCTTGATGACTTGGACAAGGTTAGACAAGAGATGAGCGAATGAGTAACTTGGTGACTAATTTTTTGTGAGTTATTAATAATAACTAATTTATTCAATTTTTATTTTAATTGTTAGAATTTAGGCTATTAATTTATGGAATTTATTGAACCAGAAAACCACCATCATAGCTAGAATGAGAAAAATAGGTGATCCCGGCCTCCCTCAGTAGTCTTCGCATGCTCGGACTTGAAGGAAGTGTCGTCCAGGGTGAACTCCTCGGATGGTTGTTGACTAATGGATATTATTTAGAATTAAATCTGGCGCCACCAGAGATGGTGAACCTCATGGCGCATGTTAACAATTCAAGCTTCGTGGAGCCAAAGGGAAGAGGCGGAACAGAAGAAAAACAAAGAAACTTCAATTCAAGTAGCCACATAGCACCACACTAACTTTGGCGCCACGTGGAATAGTTTCACACTAATGTTTATTAATTTATGTAATTTATATTCCCATTATGAAAAAAATTAAAAAATGTAGCATTAATATTTTATTTAAAATTAATAAAATAAATAAAATAAGATAATAAATAAGTATATTATTATTTTACAGTGTGAGGTTAACCAGTAATGGCTAAAGACAGAACAAATCGAGTGACCATTGTGGGCCAGGGAGCAGTCGGGAAGTCGTCACTCACTCTTCAGTTTATTTACAACGAGGTTGTATTCTCACTAATCAAAGTTTATCGAGAACTATGAGCCAACGAAGGGAGACTCGTATAGAAAGGTTGTCGAATCTGAGGAGGGGGAGGAAAATCTTGACATTTTAGACACCGCAGGGGAGGAACTGTTTATGAACAGCACTCACCCTATGTATACGACGGCTGAGGGCTTTATTCTGGTATGTTCTCTGGACGATCTATTAAGCATTCGGTCCCTAAATGAGTTCAGAGATAATATATTGATGACACACCCAAACAGTGACAATCTTCCACTGCTGATTGTCCTGAACAAGGTGGACTTGTTGGATATGGGAGGGGACAAACACAAGGCAGCAGCTGAAGAAGCGGAAGCATTTGCAGCCAAATATGGGATTCCCTTGATAAAGACATCGGCGAAGAGCAGAGAGAATGTGGAAGAGACTTTCCTAACCATGAATAGAATGATAAGCCAACTAAAGGACGAGTTGGAGAACACAATTTCCCCAGCAAAGAAGAAAAAGCGTTTTCGTCTCAAAAAGATAATAAAAAAATATATTAAATAGTAAATGGACTTTTTTATTAAATATGTATACGTTGGATTTATGGATAATCTTTAATAATAATATTTAAATTTTTAATTATTATTTTATGTCCACGCGTTTTGTCTTGTTCTCTTTCGTTAGGAGTTCTCGTTCTTTGTGGTCTTACTTTATCTTATTTGTAGTCGATATTATAGGCGAGATGGGGGGAGTGATTTCTTTTTTCAAGCACAGGAGATTAACTGGAAGGGCATAAAGCCTAGGATGCGGATTTCACTTCCAAAGTCGGTTCGTCTTTTGGATCCCGAATCCTCTTCCGCTTTCATGGACAAGAACAAAATAGAGTTGGAGGGACAGTTTCATCCTGCTGTGGTGGAACATTTGAGTGACGTTTCCTTTAATGGTTTGGCTTGGAATTATTTCAGACGAAGTTGATCGCAAGTTAAGAGATCAGAATATTGCCAAATCCACCCCAATTCAGGGTGTGGCTCTCCCAATCGCCATGAGCGGAAAGAACATCGTGGGGATTGCCCTTACTGGTTCTGGGAAGACTCTTTCTGTTTTCATCTTTTAATATCCCAGTATTTGTTGCCTGCACTTAAGATGATTCAGGAGGGGAGGAAATTGGGGATAAATGGTTTCATGGTTGAGTTTTTATTTTATTAAAGTGCCTTATCCTTGCTCCTACCAGAGAGATTGTCACTCAGATCACTCGGGTAGCGGCCTCAGTATTACCCAGAGGATTTTCGGTTTCTTCCGCATATGGAGGAGTCAATAGACAATCTCAACTGATGACGATAAACAGAGAAAGATCTAACATATTGGTGGCCACTCCCGGACGTCTGGCTGACTACTTGGGAAAAAATGATATCAACCTCAAATCCGTGGAGATGCTGATATTGGACGAGGCTGACCACATGCTGGACATTGGGTTTTACCCTCAAATCAGAGAAATAATTAAGTTTATCAGAGTTTGTGATCGTTTAATCTAATAGCCGGACAGACAAGTCATGATGTGGAGTGCCACGTGGCCTAAGGAGATCAGAAATCTGTCGAGGGAGATTCTTGGTGATGATTATTCGATGATCACTGTTGGGGGGAAGGAGCTCACGTGCAACCCTGACATTATACAGATGTTTGAGTCTTATGATTACGAGACCGACAAAATTGATAAGTATCATTTTTATTTATTTCTGACTTTTTAAGTTTTTGAGCAGTGAACAGGCTAAAGTCAGCAGGATTCTGATCTTTTGTGAGAAGAAATCCACGTGTGACTTTCTGACGAGAAAACTATGTGAAAAGAAATTCAGAGCCGCAGTTCTTCATGGATCAAAGGAGCAGAGCTATAGGGAGTCTCTTATTAGAAGTATTAGTCTCTTTCAATGTAGGCTTCGCTAGGACTGAAAATGATGGGATAACTCGGATAGTGGTGGCCTCGAATGTTGCCGCCAGGGGACTCGGTTAGGGTTGGGTTGACTTTAGATATTGCTGGGGGAGTTGATGTGGTCGTCAATTTTGATTTCCCTAACGACTTTGAATTTTATGTGCATAGAATTGGAAGGACTGGAAGGGCTGGTCGAAAGGGACTGTCACTGTCCTTTGTTGGGAGGAACGAGTCGGGTTCTGTTGGTAGAATTATTAACGTGAGTGACTCGTTTACTTTTAGTTGTTGAATCAGGTAGGTCAGGAGATTCCTGATGTGCTCAATAAGTTTGCTTTCTCTAGTCCCTTGGTTCCTGACTATCGACGACGTGATGACTATAGATCTAATAGAAGAAGTCGTTATGGTGGTGACTTTTTTAATGACTTCTCATTTGATCGGAAGAATCATCACTACGGTGATGACTTTTATTCAGACAGACCGTGGAGACGTGGGAAATTTTAGAAAATATTTTGATTACTATTTTTGGCTGTTGTGTTCTAATCTTTGTTTTTATTAATCTTATTTTTATTTTCTCAATTATTTTCTCAATTAATTATATTTCTAAATATTCATTGTTTTGTTTCTATTAAACTCATATTTCCTAATCTCGGAAGGTGGTGGACTTATTAAGTAATTATCCCTGTCAATCCAGTGTAGGAGATGAACTAGGACCCGGCAATGTGAAAATTTATTACATGTGTTAATACCCGATGAGTCGGATGGCTAAATGTACCATTATTGCATGAGATGTCTATTTGGCTTCTTGGATGAAGGACCTTGTCTTCTTTGTTCTCGTGAGCATCTAAAAGGTGATGGAGACATCAGAAACTCTAAGTTCTAAACAAAAGAAGATACCATGTACCCTGCTTCGAATCTCTACCTTCCCAAAATTAAAAGAACTGGGAGGGGCATCTGTATGAAGCTTCACGTATGGGGTGATAGTTAGCCACTGAGACAGTCCTCTGACAATCGAGGCGAGGTCATCGTAAATGATCTTATTGATATGATTGCCTTGAATGATCTCTAAACCCCATTAAGGAGTATTGATTACTGTACATCTCCCAATCTAACCCCGTGTTCCTTTTCATTCGTAGGACTTGCTTCATAGAATGTGAATTATGGTTTTTCCAGTGACCGCAACCCACAAAAGATTCAACGTAAAAGGATCCCACTCTCCTAAAGTTAAGGTGATTCCGACGTAATCAGAGGACTTTGATTACAAATACATTTGATAGATCAGGTCACAAAAATCAATGCGGCCATTCAAAAAGCTGACAATTTGTTTTTTCTTCTTTCATTATTCAGTCCGACCCCAAGCCAAACCCCACCCTCGGATTTTGGGGCATTTTGTGAATCATGCCTATTTTTAAGTATTAATTTCCAAATTTGGAAATTAAAAAAAACCCTACTTAAGAAAAATAATTTTTTTGTTAATAAAAAAATACAAGAATAATAATACTAAATTGAAGATTGCAATGGATTTGGCTTCGAAAAAATCACCTGAGAGGCAAATAATCAATAAATACAAGACAAGTAAAGGTTTGCTTCTAATTTATGCAATTTTAGGTACTGTGTCTAGGATTAAGAAAAATATTTGGTAATTTTTTTTTCAAAATGGATTTGTTCATTCTAATGAAACCAATATTAATAGTCGAAATCCTGACATAAAAATATTTCAGTAGAGAAGTCACAGAAACTAGATAAATTACTGTACGAAGCGTTTACAAAATGCAGGGAGCAATATATTCCCATTTCGGAACATTATGAAGAATATAGCTTTATTAATTTCTCGAAGAATTGATTATCAGACGTTTAAAGCACAAATGAATGGTTAGATAGATTCAAAAAAAGACACGAATTGCTATTTAAATCTATAAATGGAGAGAAAATTCATCTGAAACTTCACAATTACCGTCCTTTTTGCTGTATCTCACCAAATTTTGAAAATGCTTAGGAGAAAGTAACATTTTCAATTGCGATGAAACATCATTATATGTTAAATATATCCATCAAAATCATTGGTGGGAATAAATGATAACTTTAATGGAATAAAAAAATAATAGTCAGCATTCTTCTTTGTTGCAGTGCGCTTGGGGAGAAGTTAAAACCTTTGCTAATAGGAAAGTATAAATCTCTCTCGATGTTTTAAAAATTTCCAAAAAAATGATTTGTCAAAATAGAAAATATTGTTAATGCTAGACAATGCAACATGTCATAAAAATTTTTCTTATTCGAATGTTAAACTATTATTTATGCCAATACTACGTCACTTGTACAGCCATTAGACATGGGAATAAGAAAGGCATTTAAATCAAGATATTTTAACAATTTGATATCTTTTACTTTTGTCTCCGAAGACGAACAACTTATTTTTCCAAAACTAAATGAAATCAATCTGAGACATGTCAAAACAATCATATTTTCAATGAATGAATTAGAAAAAGGTATTCATGGTTATGTGTCGGGCTTAAGTGGCTTAGGCTACGGGTTCGAATCTCGCTGCTGTTCACTTGGTGGAAGGTTCCACGCATCTACGATGCAGAAAGGGTTTGACGAGTGACGCCGTCATCAGTGAATACTCACTGCGGAACTGGATTGTCTAGAAAGGACACCCACACAAGAAAAAAAGAAGTGAAGATCATTCCTTGGTTCTACGATTAGTTAAAATTAACTGTTCTTTACTTAAATAAAGTGTGTGTCCTGCCTATGCGGAGCAATAAATACTATGGCTCTCGTGAAAAGGTTTTATTATTATTATACCACAAACTCTAACAAAATATTCGAGTTTCGTAAGATTTTATCTGAAGATATTAAAAAAACAAAAAATGTAGGAAAAAAATAACGGATCATTTTTAATAAAAACTTGTTTATTCATTATTAATTTTGATATTAAGCAAATTATTTTTACCCCCGGATTTTGGGGCACTTAATGCCTCAGAGCTGTGGTCCTACTTTATTTGATTTTTATACCTACTTTCAACTCCGCACACTCACCCTCATAAAACGAAGAAACCTTTTGAGACGATGCCAACTGATGGACCCAACTCTTCGAAAAACATCAGTTTGAGCATAGAAGAACACCAGGACAAAAACTAACGGCATTTGGTCAGATCCTAAGCATGAAAAGTTCATCCCGTCAATTCTGGAAAACACTAAACCAGATAAGTTGGAAGATGCAAAAGAAACCGGAAGGGTTTCTCCTGACTATGTGTCTCGTATACATCGTAACTTACGAAATACCACGTTGCTATCATTTTCGAAACATTCGCGAAGCACCTGGACATTAAGGTCCGCGGCCATAAACCGAAGAAAACCTATTATTTTCAAAAAAAGTAAATTTTATAAGTTTTCGTTGGATTAGAGTTCAGTATCTTCAATTCATCTAAAACATCTGAGCCACTATTCAATGGGAACCTCAAGCGAATCTGAATGCAATATTAGGGAGATCCTACTTTATACAGATCCACTCCCACGTTGTCCAAAACTCGTAATCTCAGCTATTATTTCATCTCTGGATTCCAACACGGTCTTCGTTCTAGATTGACCTCAACACACTCATTCAACCCTCTCACAATTTATTGACGATGGCTTTAATGCTACTCTGTTTCACATGAGTACCAAGATGACTTCCATTGATATTAATACACAGCTCCAAGGAACTTTTACTGGGAAGATTTTTGTCTCAAAAAACACCCAAACTGTTTTGGCTAACTTTCCCTCGGGAAAATGTGGAAGAGTTAATTGTGGCCATCCCAGTTTAAGATCACCATTACTTTTGAACGGAGTGGCCCAGGGTTCTCTGCTATCTCCGACAGCGCCGGCTGTAGAGTATACAACTGATTCAGACTGTATGAGGCTGCTCTACAGACTCAATTCCCTTTATCTAACAACTATTCGTATGGTGGGCCCAATCACTCCCTTACTTACAAAAGTTACAACCCATAGACGTGGATCCAGATTCCTTAGTGTCTTTGAAGAAGATTAAAACCTCATTGGTATCAATAGTTCCTCCTGATCCTTATATCCGACTTCATAGGGAGAGCAAACTTTATAGGGTTCTCTTCAACATAAAGATAATTATCTCTTTCCTTGGAGAGAAAAACACCCTCGAATACATAAAGCGTGGTGGGAGAATCTTTTATTAGAAAACAAATAGAAAAGTATCTCACCAAATTTGAACTTTCACACGGCTTTGTAAAAAAAGGCTTTTTTCTCCTGAATTCAATATCTCCACTTTAATCGCTTTCCCCCCCCCAAATAGCGTAGTAGATGCGCGCTCTTCATTGGGTGTAATGCACAATCCGAATAGAATTTCCTACGACCTGAAATATAAATAGGCTTGTTTTCTCTGTAGATATGTTCAGACCTCACATTCTGCATCAATCATAACACAGCCAATATATTCCAAAAGTTCAGGTTTCTTGAGCATTTGAGACGAGAACACAGTAAGCGTAAAAAATGCATTTTCGTATCTCCGCTATGGGAAGTTTGCATAAAGATGTTGGAAAGATGCAGACTCAGGACAGATCCCCGAGGGACTTTTCCTTTCCAAGACAATCTCCTTAGAGATATGAAGTTTCTCGTCGAAGTTGTTTCAGTAGTGCCTCACACCACATACTGTCATCCTTGCGGTAATTGAAACCATTGCAAATATCTAGGCAAATAACATTGTGGTGGCACTTAGAAGCACGTGCCTTTGCTATCATAAAATTGAGATAGAACATCCTGAGACCACTGAATTTTCCGGACTAGAGCCAACAAGTTTTTTGATTTAAGCCAGTTTAGTTTTATTATTTTTGATAGAAAACATATTAGGTTTATAGTTGTAGCTCGAAAGCTCTTTCCTTGGTTTCCCTGTTTTATTATTATTAAGCCAAGAACACACGCATCCGAAGATAACAGGAGGTAGCGTAGTGTAATGAGTCCGGGCAAGAGGCCTGATGGCCCTTAGTTCGAATCCCGCTGCTGTTTCGGCTGAAGGTTCCATTCATCTACGGTGCTTTAGCTTGAGATGACATACATTCAAAAAAAAAAAAAAGAAGTAAGAGTATTCCTGGTTCTCCCTCTACAATTAGTTACCATAACTTTCCTTTACTTAAGTGTGTCCTGCCAGAGCGAAACTATAGCTAACATGCCTCTGCGTAAAAGAGCAGTTTTCAAGCCAAAAAATCACCAAAAAGTTTGTTTAATTCTAAAAAGAGCCATCAGGTGATCAGAGGTGTCTTTATCTTGTCCCAGTGTTTCTCTCTAGATCCAACAGATTCCCCCTGTTTAGAAACCATATTGATGATTTCTAACTTATAGTTCGTGGAATATATTCCAGTCCTAGACTAGAATTAAACAGTCTCTGGATAATCTCAAAGAGGTTTATAGGTCTCCCTTTAAACAATTTCATTCCTACATGATTTCTGCATTCTCTCAAACCAGTGTCCGAAGACGAAGAACATCTCAGATCTCGTCACTTCATAAGAATTTGACTGTCCTTCATGAGCCACATCTGGATCTGTGGTCATACTTTCGGTAATTGTGTCCAGGAGGTTGACGCAGGTTGATGAAAATGGTTGTAATTTTCTGTCACGTGGTAAATCTTCAACCAAGTTTTTTCGACACGACAGAGTTAGATCCAGTGTCTTGTGTTTTTGCAGAACATCTGGGGAGTTAGGTATTTCTTATTCAGCTTTTTACTTCCATTACCCAACCAACGTTCCTACAAAGGAACGATCTCCTTTCCGTCATCCAAAAGGAGTCTGGCCTCAAATAAATGAAGATGCAAGATATTAGTGGACAAGATCCTCCTTATGATTGCGAATACCATGGTGGGCGTTTATCCAAACGTCAAAGTTTTCTAGATCAACTCCCACTGCATGTTTTCTGAGATACTCTGTACTCCACAAGGACTGAGTGAGGGCAACTGTTGGAGGATTCCAACAATTCAGGAACAAGGCAAATAAAAAGTAAAGGAAACGTAATTTTTTCCTTTTATTCTACCAGCGTTTAAAGATCTTCTTCCTTCAATCTCCTTGATTCGGAGGATTGAATCTTCTCAACACCTTTTCAGGTCATCCTTCCGGTAACTGAAACCTAAGGGACATTCGAATGATAGGCAATCGTTAAGGATTACTACGCAGTTATCCCTTTCATCACTAAGATTCCATAAGTACGCACCGTAGAACACCTTGGCCCAAACTTAGGCTTAAAGAACACCAAACTTTGCACAACCCAGCTCTTGATGAGCACTGTGCCCCAGGAAATAATACATAGAGTTGAATGCGACCCCTAGGTATTCATCCCCTTGTGACCGCTACTGAAACTCTACAAACGGTAACCGGCATTTTTCAGGCTTAGCACGAGTCCTCTAGTCTCACACAAGCGTATGATGACATCCACAGCAGCTTGTACCTCTGACACACAACATCTGGTCTCCATGAATGATCCTATTGTACAATGCCACCCATATATACTCCCATTTTTGTCCTCACATTGGATGTCAACCATGTTGTCTTACTATGTGAGGGGAATAACACTTTGGGGGAGATTTCCATTGATTGTTATTTTCATACCCCGTCAAGACATTTTATATCCCTAAGGGATCATGTCTGATTCTATAGGGGAAATTGAGTGCTGTGATCTCAGCCAGCACAACAGTGTCGAACATAACGTCTGAATTCGGATTTAAAACTGAAGGAACTTTGATATTCAGAGTGGCTATTTTAATAACTGCTTTGACCTAATAACTACGGAAATAATTATTCAAAAAAATCTTAAAAATTAATATCGTTCAATCAAACTACACTTTAAGACCAAAGATAATAATTATGCGCATAAAAATCTTAAATCACAGAACTCGAACACGTGCTAATATCTTTATGATTTCAAGTGACTATTAAATGGTCATAGTGAGTGCTTAATGGCCATTAATGATTCAAACAAAATTTAGTCTCAAATTAGACAGAGCATCAAATAGAAGTCAATAGAAATTACCGATTTAATAGCTGAAAACAATCAATGAGTGTCAAATCAAAAATGACAGCACATCAAAAAGTACACTTCAAACACGTTTTTTATGTATTTTAATTTATAATAATAATAAAAAACAAATATTTATTTTTTTATAAATTTACCCACGGCTAGTCTACTTTAAGATGATTAGACTATCCGATTCTGCCTGCATGCAATATGCTAGTGTATCTACGGTCATTCCAGTCCTTTCGGTTGTTATCTGACTCGGCCATTAATTTTATTATTTTATATTTCCTTGCAATAAAAGATTATTATTATTAAAAACACTTTCACAGAACCAAAGAACGTTATATTAATTAAGGTCCCGTTTGTGTCGCACGTTTCAAAATCTGCTTCACTAGGCGTCTCGTCGCCCTCTGCTTTGCGCATCTGTCCTAGATCTTTTAGGTCTTCGGCAGATTTAAGTTTTCTTTCAATTCCATTAAGATCCTTGTTCAGAGCCACAGGTAGAGTGACTCTGGGTCTTCCTCTGAACGATGGTTTGTTATCATTGCTAAAGTAATTGTCCATTATTATATTTGCAGGAGCGTTTATGTCCATTCTAAGCACAATGTAAGATTGTTAAGGCGATATGAATGAAAAATTCCAAAAATTACGATAAAACCAAGCTAACTGATCACGTGATCCCGGAACGCTCCAACAGAGACATTAAAAGGCTATTAATTAAGAGAAAATGAGATTTAATTGAATAAATGACAATAAAAGTGAATTACATTATTAAATAATATTAATATTTCTTAATGAAATTATATAATTGATTAATTATATAACCATCGTAAACAATAAAATCAGAACAACTTAGGCGGCACATTATGTTCAATAACAAGACAAAATGTGCTGTTACCAAAGCAGAAGGTAGTCATTAATTTGATTATCGATCAATTTTTATTAATTAGTAGGATTAATTAGTCGTTCAGAGAGGATGAAGGATTTGAAGCAGATCAGCATGGACAGACATGCTGCGGCTGCTCAAAGGAGGGCTATAATCGAGGAAGAGCGTCAGGTCTGATTAATGCGATAAAGTAGTTGAAATTAGCAGCAAAGATTAATAAAACAAATAAATATGTTGTTAAAACCCAGACTAATGCTAGAATTGTTTTCGGCAGTACTACGGATAGATTTACTAACAAAGGTCCCCGATTGCTAAAAACCACTTCCACCAATTTTGCCAACCCACAGTGTTACAATCCTACAAAGATTGAACACAGGTTAGCCAAAAAAGAACCAAACAGTTAAACCTGTATATATTACTTTTAGGAATTGGTTCTAAGAAAATGATTAATGGACGTAAAGCTGGGGACATTATAAATAAGACTGTGGTAGTGAACTTTATTAGCAACGGAGTTATTAACAAGGATAATATGGGAGCAAATCAAATAAACACGGAAAGAGTAGGAAATGAAAGGCATCCCAGTAATGAATACATTAATGAACCAATATGCAGTAAAATAGAAATTAATAAAGAAAACCACGTGAAGGATAAAGTTGTGTTTAGCAGAGACTGTAATGAGTCGTGTTCTTTGGAAGTAAATTCTACGGAGAACAACCCTAATGAACTTATTAGTAAACAAGAATTTGTTGAAGAAATTTCCATGGAGACTGGTCCAGTCCTTAATGGAGAAATTGCTAGTAGACCATATTACATTAATGGAAACTATTCGTTGGTCCTTACTAATGATTTTAGTAGACGAGAATCTTTTATGGAAAACTCTTTGGAAGATAGTCCCAGCATTTATGAGGAAAATGTTGATGAGAAAGAAAACTATAAAATTGATAATCCACTGTTTAATGAGGCAGAATACAATATACATGATACTACGTTAATATTTGATAATACTAATCGCGAATCCACCAAAGTAATCCATATCGATGATGGGTCCCTCTTTATTGGAGAAGCCACTGAATCAGAACCTACTAAAGAACTCTCTATCGAAGGTGAACTTAAAAAGAACACTATTGCGACCCAATCTCCTGAACAAATCTCAGTTGAAGATACAAAAAACCTTAATAAAGAAAGCGCTGCATTAGAATTCACAAAAATTACCCATGTTGATGATGGGCCCTCCTTTATCGATGAAGGCAGTAAATTAGAACTCATTAAAGAAAACTCTACCGAGAATGAACTTATAGTAACTAATAATGAATCAAAAATCTCTGAAGAATATTCCATTGAGGATAAACCAATGTTTAATGATGAAAACACTACATTAGAAGCTATCGAAGGAACCCAAATGAATGACGAGTCAATGCTTAATAAGGAGATTGAAGCACAATCACCAGAAGAAACCGCTATGAATGATGACCCAATTCTTAGTAAAGAAGGTTTAGTACTGATTGAGGATAGTATTATGGAGAATAGTTCTATTACTGAAGACATTTTTGTCAACATAATTAATAGTGAACATTCACCACCACATATTACAAATGACGAACAATTTGAAGACCACCAAAACAACTTAAATACACAACTCAATGAGACAGAGAACAACCACCAGACTGCAAGTAGTGATCAACTACTACACAACTCAATGAGAGAGAGAACAACCACCAGACTGCAAGTAGTGATGCAACTACTACACAACTCAATGAGACGGAGAACAACCACCAGACTGCAAGTAGTGATGCAACTACTACACAACTCAATGAGACAGAGAACAACCACCAGACTGCAAGTAGTGATGTAATAATAGTAAGCCCAATATATTAACATAGACTATTGGAGAAAACATGTTCACTACCATGGGAAAGTCACGTGTTAGAATCTGAAAGACATGAGCGACAAAAGGTAAAGTAAATAAACAACCACAGAGACTTAACAACATTATGTCGAAAATTCGGAGATAACTCTATGTTACTAATAAAATGTTGGTTATTAAAACGTGAAAATAGATACAAAAAATCAAATAAAACAAATTCAATGGTCGAACGACTGATCATCACTTAAATATTTATCAGAATTCCGCCGACGGGCATTCATAAAAAAGTTAGCAACAGTGCTATGTTCGAGAGAAAGGCGTTCTGAGAGGGTGATCTGGAACTCCTTAGAGGGTCGTTCACAATCCCTGAAGGCGTTATTGAGGGACTGACGCTGGTATTCTGTGAAGACTAGTCTCGGCTTTTTCCTGTTACTAGGTCGAGTGTAGACATCTCTCCTAATAGTCCCTAAAAATTAATTACAATCAATAAATCAATAATATTGATTCTAACCAACATCTCGGAGACGGCCAATTCTCTCTTCCTCAGGCTCCATCAACCACTTTCTCATTCTTCTGAAGGTCTCCTTCCCTGACTTTAGTTTATTCCATGGTTTCGGGTTCCGCAGAAGGTCTGAAAGAGTTCCCTGACTTCGTTTAAGGATCACATTAGAGAATAAGGCCTGGGGGATGTTGTACTTTTTCAGTTCGGAGATGACACTGCATGCCAACTTTTGAGTGTCAATCCCCTCATCTGGTAGTTCTGAATCCATTGAGTCACTCCCCTTGTGGAATACTGGAAGTTCCTCTTGAAAAGGCTTGCTTGGATATGGATTATTCATAGGATTTGGTTTTATATCACTACAATAATATGGATATATGTTAGTGGGAATAGCACCGACAAACATCGGTTCATGTCCACCAGAATACCCAACAAATTGATGATTCCCTTCAATAAGACACAATATAAACCATATCCACCATTAGAGACGTTTCTGTGGCTGTCAAAGTTAACAGGGTAGGCATTGATAAGCGGTATCCTATCAAAGGAATGCCCGTATACCATTCCGTTCGAATTGTTTGGATCAGGGGGTTGTAAAGGTCCGTTATTGTTCATACCCACTAAGACAATAAACAACCGCGTTCAAATGCACAACATAAATACTATTTTAATATTTTAAATTTATTGTTTTATAAAATATCATTTTAATTAAAGACAATTTTATTAAAATGGATAAAAATCTACAGATTAATCTTCCTTAGTATATCGTGGATTATAATAGCTGACTGTTATTATAAGAAAATGCCTGTTGCAGAGGAAACATTCAAGGAGTCAATGGGAGAGGTCGGACAACCACGAATCGTCACTAAATAATCACAAATGGATGAGAGAGTAGGGGATATTCCCTTTCGTTCGTTCCCTGCTTGAATAAATTTCTTTACCTAAGACTATCATAGTAGATGATAGAGCTGGAAGACTGTTGAGACTAAGAACACCGCTGTGGTTATTTGAAGTGGCTCCCACAGTTATCCAACCGTGGTTTCTGGCAGTCTTCAAATTGACCCATGAGAGTACTTTGATGAGCTCCTCCAACTGACACCAGTAAACGTCGGTGATTTCCATAGCACCAGCACTGAACTTGCTTACACAGGCAGTGAGTCCACAACTAAAGTAAATGCAGTAAGGGACCTATCAAAGCCGGTAACCACATATGAAATGCCGAAAAACGTCGCCAGTCTCACTACAGAAGCCAAATTCATTGGATCCTTCAATTTGTACAACCTCATACCGATATTGATTCCATCACTATTATTATTTGGTTGGCTTTATTCCAGTCAAAACTGAGGCTAAACTGAATGAATACTTTTTGAAGTCGAACAGCTGTTTAGTAAGTGGAGAACACAGCAGGTAACATCCCTGCGCCACTCTTTGAGACCGAATAACCGAGGGAGCAATATATTTTTCCAATTTGGATGTAATTTCACTAAATTGCTTTCCATTGAGCAAAGTAATGGAATTTGCCTTTTAGTGGCGGCAATTTTGAATATGCAAATGTTTGTCTGCCACTTTGTTGGCATTGTTGAGTCGTAAATAAAGGTGGTCGAATGTGCGTCGGCCTCTATTCCAATGCCAATCTAATGGAGTGAAGTCCGTATAACACATCCCTCACTGGACTCATTATTATTTAAATAATTATTTTATATTTTTATTAATTTATTGTCCTCATTTGAATATCTTGCATTCGTTTGACAGGTGACACCGTCATCACTGAACATGTCACAGCGGAACCGGATTTCTACAAAAGGACTCACACTTAACAAAAAGAAAAAAAAAGTGAAGAGCATTCCTTGGTTCTCCCCTTACGATTAGTCCTGATTTTTGCTTAAATTAAAGTGTGTGTCCTTCCTGAGAGGAGCTATAGCTAATATGGCTGATAAAGTGGAGTATTATCAGAATATCTTCATTAAGAGCTAAACATACTTAAAATTGTCACAAAAACAGCATGTTGTTTTTAAACGCCATCGAGTCGTTTATAATGGACATATTAGTTTCCCATGCTTTGGGAATACAATTACAAGGCTGAATAGGAGGATGATGTCCTGCTGTGATTCAAGTAGTCGTTTTGGGTTTAAACCTTTTATTGGTTAAAATGTATTTTATTTATAAATTTATAATTTTTTAAATAATATAAATTGGATGACCTAAAACAGAATAATTAAATAAATCATTAGTAAATTGATTATGGAAAATGTAGGGTTGAGCCAGCAGGACGATGATCAGGAAATTCTCATTAAGGAGGAAGACTCGGGGACCTTCTATTCTGTGGAAACGGCTATTGATTCTATCGGAATGGGAAAATTTCAGTACAGAATAATCGGAATAGTCGCATTTCTTTCAGTAATATTAAAAACTAAAAAACAGTGCACTGATGCAATGGAGATGATGCTTCTGGCAGTGCTGTCTCCCCCTCTCAGGTGCTACTGGATGCTCAGTGACGTCCAAGTAGCTCTGATAACCACAGTTTAGTTTATATATGAATCAAGTGTGTGTTTATTGGAATGTCCATTGGGGCTCTCTTCTGGGGATATGTTGCTGATAAATTTGGGAGATGGAATGCTCTTTTTCTGTCCTCAATTAACGTATTCTTTTACGGATTCCTTTCTTCTCTGAGTCCCTCCTACGTTTGGATGGCTTTCCTTCGGGCACTTGTAGGATTCTCCATAGCGGGGCGGCACAAGGGTACTCCGCTCTTGTAAAATAGCTCAACCTTGTTGGCTGAATATTTGCCTTCTTCTAAAAGGGCTACGTCCTATTTGTTGCTATCTGCTCTCTGGACTGTGGGCACCTTCCTTGAAATATCTCTGGCCTTTATGATTCTCCCCAATCTGACTTGGAGGTGGCTTATAGCTGTGTCCTCCATTCCAATTGGGTTATCCATTGTATTCTTTAAGGTAACTATTGATCTCAATTTTAGTTTCTCCCTGAATCTGTCAGATTTCTACTGGCTGCAGGACGAGAAGGGGAAGCCAAGAAGATTCTAGAAATGGCTTCTAAAATCAACAAGACGACTCTTCCAGAAGGGAGATTGCTACCAATTATTAACATTGTTGAGAATATTGTTATTCTTAGGAAAAGAGGGCCAAAGTGACCGACTTCTTCAATCCAGGATACAAAGTGGTATCATTGATAATACCCCTCATGTGGTTCGTCTTTGCATTCTCTTACTACGGAATGGTCTTGGCCTCCTCTGAGATATCCAATCTCCCCTCATGTACTTCCACTGGTAATGATGCTACTTTATCCCAGATGACTCTAACCAGCACGTAAAGTCATACTGTGCCAAGACAACAACATCAGAGATGCTGAATCTCCTAATCTCCACTTTGGGGGAATTTTTATGTGATTTTACTTTTTATCCACCAGCAATCCCCATTAACTGCCTCATTCTTTCACTCATTGGACGAAAATGGTCCCTTACAGTGATCTTGTTCTTAATGGTGTCCTCTTTGCCATTATGGCCATCTGCATGAATCACGCGGGACAAACAACCGTGTCCTTCTTTATTAGGGCGTCCACCACTGTCCTTATTAACACAGTCTACCTCTACACCATTGAAGTTGTCGCTTATTAGTGAGACTAAGGTGTACCCCACAGTCGTACGAGGCCTCGCTTTGGGCATTGGATCTTTCTTTTCGAGGATTGGCGGTCTCATCACTCCTTTCGTTGGACAAGTATACATCATTTCCTATTTAGGTGTTGTTAAGAAAGTCAGTCACTTTGGCTATGGTCACTTACTCCCTAACATGTTTTGGGGCCTCTCTATCCTCACTATTCCTCACAATAGAGACTAGATACAGAGAAATGCCGGTTTTCATTAATTTTAACATTTTAGCAAAATTTTTAGATAATTGTATGTGACTAATTATAATAAAATATTGATTTATTATTTGACGTAGTTTAATATACTAGAACTTGATTATTTACTCAGTTTTCTCATTGGAAAAATCCTCTGATTTAATAGGACGACCCTTTGTATGACTGATTCTAGTAAATGATCGTCAGTCACCAGAGAGTCATTTGTAAGACTAATTCCTCGACCGAGGGAGTGCTCTCCGAGAGTGATTATTATTACCTCAGGATCACCAGGTTAAAAGGAAAAGAGAGAAAGTTCCCAACTTATTAAGTGACCCCAGACCGATACAAGGGAGGTCCTATCCGACGTGGACGAGAATCCAGAGAGATTCCTCACTTAAAGGATCATCAGCATAGTGAGTTTTTGTAAGACTTATTTCTCATTTAAAAATCTAGGTGCAATCCGACCTCGTTTTGGGGAAACCCAAACTGCAAGTAAAACCCCGATTTTACGGAGTTTTCATCATTTTAATGGTAATAATGAAATTTTTTATTAATAAACCCCCAAATGGGGAAAATTAGTAACGGAATTTAAACTCAGTTTTATTTAACTAACGAAAAGGTTAATATCTAACAATCAACAACCCTCCTCACCTGCCTGCTTGCCAACCTCCTAGGCAGGTTCGATTCTGCTGATACTGCTCCGAGAGCGCCTTGTCCAATTGAGCCCTTTGCCCACATGGCATCTCCCGGCTCTGCCTCCTAACCCAGTGTCAGGCTCTCTAGGATCCGCTTTAAAACAATGGACTGTAGGTGTAGCTTCCTACAACTATGTTAGATAACCCTTATGGTACATTGTTGCAATTCCTTCCTACATCATTACTATTGGAATAACGAGGACCTAAAAATAAAAATCTAATGATTCATATTGTTTTTAATACAATTTTAATTTTTATTATAAAAGTGATTTTTCCATATTTTTATTCAGCTTTTAAGAAAACCATCATTTTTGGGGAAAAATCTCAAAATTAGGGAATTTTGCCCCATTTTGGGGTCGGAATGTATATGATAGGTGGTTGAATATCAGTTAAAGAACCTATGTATATTTTATTGGTAATCAAAAAAACTTTGGATTCTTGGAACCAAGTAATATTTCGAAGCAGAATACAAGGCTTAATGAAGAGATCAAAAAAATTTAACTTTCATTAAATAGCGAAAAATTCAGGATGATAGTACAAGAGGACTATTGGATTGATCGGAGTTAGTGGACCATTATAAAATGGTCCAATCCCAAAGTTGCCAAAAAGGAAATGTCTCCTTTATCTGTGTAATAAACCAACTATCAAACCAGAACTAAGTGACCCCGACTCAACTCAGCACGATGCTCCCTTCAAGTCCATAAAAGTCCATACTGGCGAGGAACTGTCAGATTTCGATAGACAAAACTACAAGAATCTTAAAAAATACTCAACCCTTGGAAATCACTTCAGCTTTGTCAAAATCTGTCTCGAAACCTCTTGAGGGGTTGGGAATAAGTAAAAAAGTAGTTGGAAATGCGACTGCGGTACGATCAGATACTCTCACGAACGGAGATGATTTTTACATCCCTGGGAATGGTCACCGTTCGTGGAAGTGTCCATTATCTTTCGGAGCTTTAAATCAACTCATTCCACGTGGTAAACTTAAGACGACTTATTTTCTTGTAAAATTAGAGTTAATATAATCAACATACATAGAATCATATTGTCGCGAGTACAAGCAAGATCTACCTACAGTCGTTGACACTGTCAATGTCAAAAATAAAATTAATTCTTATTGTAGGCTCAGCCGAGATCACATAAAAACAAATAGTCAGTTAAGGGTCCCTTGAGCCACGCCAACCACCCTTTGTATCAGTCTCATCCACTCTTTTTCGCAAGTTCTCTTAGTTATCGAGATTGTTGGTCGTTTTTATTTTTCTGTCGACGCCTCTTATTTCTGCATTTAACACAGAAGGTCGAGTTTCCTGGGCTTTCCTCAGAATAATTTTCCTTGTTTCATGAAATATTCTTTTATCACACGATTTGTTAGTACGTCCGAGTAAATGTGACCAAACAGTCTCCATCTCGATCGGAGGATTTCCATCGATAAAATAGATTATTATAATCTACATTCGCAATAAGAAAGTTATATCCTTCCCCCAGATGATCCGGTCTGTTAGGAAGATCAACCTGTATGGCTCCACTAGTTCCTCCAAATCTCAGTTTAGCCTACTCTCTTGGAGGAAAGCGACTGAGACTCCATAACGGACGAGATTCTAGTCAGCTAAGTTTTTGGAAGAGAAGAGGAAATTCCTCTAACGTTGAATGTCGGTAACAACGTCAATCAATGTCAAAAAATAAAATCTATCATTTCTATCAAAAGTACATGGTCCTACCCGAGGATTTTTTGTTTGTACCACCCGCGATTGAAACGTCTCGTTCCCTTACGGCTGCGAAGCTGAATTTCTGAGTCGTTTAGGGAATCGGATTTCTACACGAAAAAGAGATCTCCGTGAGCGCTGCTGGCTATTTGAACGAACCTTGCTCGCCATCCTCAGAGGTAATAGCGGTCAGGGCTGCCGCTTTATGACCTTCGGTTTCTTTTATTTTAATAAAACAGTTTTTTATCCATCGTTTCTCATCATCCAAAACCACCACTGGAGCGTTGAACTATCCTTCGACTATAATCCTACACGTGCAGCTTCAGACAGATGATCCTCAAAGTCCTTTCAATTTTGGACCGGGCGAGATTCGAACAGGAGTTATAAGTGCATTCGACACTTACTTCCTCCAAAATTTTGGGTTTTCAATGTCTCATGAGTCCATCACCCCCTCCATGCTCACGAGAAGGAAGATGTGGTCTTTCACCCATCTCGAAGTGAAGAAGGGAGGTACGCCACTATCCCTAGCCATTCGACTAATTAACCACGGTCTTACGCGAAAATCAGAATTTGTAGAATTCTGAAAGGAATATTTTAATAAATTTGCGACAAAAATAAAAACAAATTTATTTCAGAGTTCATTTAAAATAAGAAAAGAAACAAAGGCTCCAAGACATCCAAGAACGGGTGATTTGCGTGACTTTTTAGTGACTGTGTTGTCGACACATTCTAGCTGTATACTTGTCTTCATTTTCCCATAAATGATTCCATCTTCAGCAAAGGAATAAATGCTCACAACTTCTTTTTCCTGTGGAGTTTTTTTGATGATGTAATTTCCACTTCCACAGAATCCAATTTTGGAAGTATCATTCCCAATGAAAACGGTTTTATCCTGAACCTTGAAGCTCCTCCAGCCATGTTCCTCAGTTCCCGTGTAAACCATTAAATAACGCTGATTGTTGTTGAGTGTTGTGGCAATATATTTGCTGCACGCGTTGTCTGTGCTATTTGAAAACTTTCCCAGAGCAGCTAACACTAAGAGAAATAGCATTTTCGTTAAATTTACGCGAAAAACAAATTTATCTTAATTTAATGACAAATTTAGAATTTTTACTTCCTTCGCAGATTCACGGCACTGAGCACAAATTTTTAGCAAGAATCACAGTGCATTCGCAATAATATTCAATTTACCGCAATAATTAATGAAAATGTAAGGTTGGCCAAAAATAAGAATTTAACAAAACTCATAAATTATCTCCAAATTTAGAAAATATATTTTTTTTCACATCAAGAAAATTTACTAAGTTCCAACTATCCCTACCGACATAATTGAACGGTGTCCTCTCTCACGATAGGCCCAGGGATCAACCGGCGAGCCATTAGGTTCTACGAATATGGTGGTTTCTGACTGTTGCCAGACACCCCTGCCTCTTGAGGAAGACAAACACTTCCTACTTTTAGGAAGAAAATTAGGAAATAATATTTTATTGCAAATATCATTTAAGGAATCCTTATTTATTTATTAACCCCGGATACACCGAGAAGGAAGTTAAAGTAAACAACTAATTAAGTGTATCCAGTTTCCACTTCCACTGAAACAGAGTCCTTTCGAAATCAACATTAAGAGTAAAAGACGTCCATACTTGCAGTTATGGAAACCCCTCCAGTAGACTGGGGAACAGCAAATGATCCTTTTCGTGCCGGCCTGGCACTGGGCGCCACCTAGACAGGTGATCACATGACGCTACTCTAATAGGAAGAGAGAGGAATGTCTCAACAAAGATCGGATACAACTCTGTCAGCCCCGAATATTTTCTTTTGATTTTTATACAACGCTCGATCTTGCTTTGAAGATTTTTTCATTTCTCCGTTATGTAGAATCCTTGAGTCCGTGGCACTGAAACTGCAGCATCTGACCTCTTGTAACCGCCTATACAGTTCAAAAAATTCATGAACCAAATAAAGCTTCACCATCAAATACTTTCGTGATAATGATGCTTAACACAGAGTTAGGAAGTTTTGGATGGTAGAGGGTACAGTTTCTTTCTATCGACATCTCCACCACGTGAACAATGATGTTTAAGATAGTCCGTCTATTCGTCGGATACCATGACCCTTACATCGTCTAGAAGTGTTTCAAAGGAGACGAGGGAATTGTTTAAATTTCATTTAATAAGTCCAAGATATTGGGTGGCATTACTGATGCTATTCTTGTGGGAGTAGCTGCCAGTGCAAGGTTGGAAAATAGGAAAAGTCAACAACAAAAATTATGTCCAAAGCTAGGTATTTCACACCAAGTCATCCTATGAGACCTTTTTATCCCTTAGTCAAATCTGAGCGGTTCCAGATGTAGAGGATACTTAACAATTTTTGAATTCAGTCATTGTCAGAAATTTCTTAAGTAATACTCAGGAAAAAGCTCTTATTAATAGATCTGGAGGCAAAGAATTTGTTATAGTGTTGATGCAAAATAGACAATTCCACTGGTGCTGATTCTCTATGTGTTTGGGGAGGTCCAAGTTTAGATGTATTCGATGTTCTTCACCAAGACTTATTAAAAGCTTGCCTGAGATGCGTTTAGATAGTGTATGATCTGGTGTGGAAGAACGCTAATGGCCTTGATTGAAGAGAAGAAACCTAGAAGGGTTATTTCTAACGGTAATTAGATGTCAGTTCCAGCAAAAAAATTATAAATTATCGCTGACTCACTATTAACCCGTTTAATAAAATATTTTTTAGGCCCCAGTGAGGATCGAACCCACGACCTTCTGTTTACGAGACAGACGCTCTACCACTGAGCTATAGAGCCATTAACTTTCATCGAATATTTTATAGAAAAAAAAGATTATAGATTATATTTGATAAAACGTATATTAATATCTTGTTTCCGGTCGACGAATTTATTTCCTTGCCTGTTTCAGATCGAGGCAAACCAAAAGATCGGATGTCTGTTATTCAAATGAACTTGAATGGAATTAAAATTATGGAATTTAGAGCACTTATTTTAAATTTCAAGATTGACATAATACTCACTCAAGAGTCGAAGCTATCGTTTATGACATACGCCTTTTTTACTGGATTTAACATAATACGGGCTGATAGTTATAGGAAACGGGGTGGAGGGCTCCTCACGTTCATCGGGAAGGGCCGTAAATACGACGATAATCCACCGAAAATAAACTCCTGGGAAATGATAAAATAACTGAGATCATCAGGATATCTGTCAGAACTAGAAGTGGAAAATTGTTTTTAGTGAATATTTATGTACCTCCTCCTGAGTCATGCCCAAAAAATCTCATTGGTGGACCTGTCAGTTCTGAAGAGTTTAAATGAAGTTTTGATCCGTGGGGACCTTAACACCCTTCTGGCTGACAAGCCATCCCGCAGATGGAAGGGGAAATTTACTGCTGTCGCAGACGTTCCTCTGCCCTTCCGAAAACACGAGAACGCCAAACAGAATCTCAGATCAGCCAACGTCGCCGGACATCACACTCTGATCCTCTCTTCTTTCTACAAGAATAAATTATTGTTCCTTCATCTATGACACCAGTAGCCACCATAACCCTGTTGAAGATCAAGAGGGAGATCTTTCTCCTGAAGCAAGACTCCGTATAAAATCGTTGAATGATGAAATAAAAGCTAAAAAACTCAAAATACAGAGAACGAAATGGGCACGTGTTATATTCTATGTTCACTGTCCAAATTCTTGGAGAGCTCATCCTTGTGAAAATCAAGGACATTCTTCCTGACAGACATTTCCATCAAAAAGACCGATCAACTGCCAGTCTCCCTGGATGACTTCATTCACTCTGGCTTTTCACAACAGAAGAGGGTTCTATGCACACGCATAGGCAATGTCTTCGACTCCATTCCCGGGAAGAATCTTGCTTTGAAAATATTTCTCGAGGTCACAGTTTGTTTTTTGGTTTAACGGTGGTCTTGGAATAAAAAACTGACACTATCGTTCCTTAAAAAGAAAAGCCCTGCTAGAAAACTCACCCCCGCCAATAGACGATTCAAAAGCAATCATCGATAGCGATTCAAAAAGAATCCTATCCCAAATCCGCTCCAGACATTTTCATCTCTGGGATGGATCAGAGTTCTGCCTCCCTTCATCTAACCAACTAGAGATATTATCTACCTTTCCGGACCAGGACCACCAATGAAACTAAAGGACTTGTGAGAGGGCCAAACATTGGACCCTTGATTGCAGCCGTCTCCACAAGTTAGTGAGGTCGTGGCAATTAACTAACAATTTTGCAAGGGCAGTAAAATAAGGTAGGAAGAGATATGCTTGTCGTCTTAATGAATTATTATTATTGAACCAGAAAACCACCGTCATATCCAAAATTAACAAAATTCGGGTGATTCCAGCCTCCCTCAACAGTCTCCGCATCTTTTTCGTTCCTGCGCATTTCCGATATGGACGGCGTCCGCATACTCGAGTCTTTCGCAGGAGCACTGCTCCAGTCGCCTCTATCATATTTTCTAGGTTTCTGGGTAGGATTTTCACACGGGAATATTTCCTTAGTAGATTTGCTGCTTTCACTTGAATGTTGCAGGTTAGATCTCCAGACATTACATGCGTATCCTATTGTAGCCTCGATGAACTGTTTGTATATGACATCCAGTCCACTCAGATTTTTTTTTGTCTCTTAGGTTTCCAAGAACGCGTTCAGGAAGTTGATTTTCCTGTACAAGTCAATGACATATTTTCGACATGTTTTGTAAAGGTTAGAAGGTGTCGAAGGTAATTCCCAGGATTTTCTGGTATTTGTTTTGCGGGATATTCTTCTCATCCAGTGTGTCAATTGATACTTTCCTAGTCTTCTGTTTGTCGTGAATAGAGTCAACACCGACTTCGGGCTAGCAGTAAATTGATTTTCCCAAAGCCATAAACTTAGCTTATTCAGATTGTCCTGTACTTTTCTCGTTGCTTCGATATAATTCATTTTTTATAAAGTAAAGACTTAAATTCTACTTTTTATTTTTTAAGACTCTCAGGTATTCCAGAACCACTTATTCTAGTAAATCTAATTTGGCTCTTTTGCACTCGTCATTAACAGTCCTCATCATCTGGGGCAAAGCCAATGTCTGTCAGTTCTCTAAGTGTCTATTCCATACATGTAACGAATAAAATAGTGGATAACGGATCTCCTTGAAGGTACTGCTATAATCGTGAATGACTTGGATAGCACTTCTCCAATCCTAACTGAGAGCTCCGTATCTGATAGGAGAATTCTAATCAGTTTGGTAGTGGAAGTGTCTAGGAAGTTTTCGATCACTTCAATAAATTTCAGTTGATTGACAGAATCACTTGAAACATTAATTCCTAGAATTATTTCGGTTTTGAATATTGGTTGAAGTGGTGACGTGATTCCGTTTTTCCACGGAAAAATATGTCTTTCATCATGCTTAGATTCAAACTCCTTGTTCATCATCGCCACATACAACGTTCGAGGCCTTCTCATCTCTATTCAAGAGGGAGAACACTATCTGAAGATCTGTCACGTTACAAAATTGACATCTGCTGTTTACAAAAGACACAGATTGCCCTTGGATACGAAGGAACCTTTGGAAACTACCGGATTATCTTACTCCCCAATCAGAGAATCGTCATGACCCCGTAATAATTGTCGGAACGGTAAAGGAAACACGTTCGAAACTGGGAAGTTCAAATTCGAATAAAAGTGCTTCAAAGAAAAAACAAAACGATCGAATGAGCTCTGGCACAAATATTTAAACGATAAGACGACTTAAATTAAAAACTGTCAGTACGGAAGGATGACTGTAGAGCATGGCTTAACCGAACCCTTTTAGGGCTACGCGAAGAGCTTTAACTAACTAAGTATTTCGGTTTTGAATTTTTTAGTCACATATATCCATACAACACCCGACATATCTTTTTCGGAAACAGTTTCTCTAGGGTTCTTAATGAGTCCACAAAGTCCTCATCTTGTCCCGATGTTCCTCTCTCGCGCTAACAAATGACCACACTGGGCGACTAACTGAATTAACGGAGGGAGATCCTCTCAGAGTCCAGTCGCATAGGAGTTTCCAGAGGAATCAATCCCGATCGATATTCACCACAACGCCCTCTTTACATTTCCTCAATCTTTCTATTATTCGTCCAAGATATGGACGGTCCCACGATGTCCATCATATGAGATGTACTATTTGTACACGTTCCTCAAAACTGGGTGAGTACCGATCTTCCATCTTCCCGATAAGTTTTTTAACACATTCAGCTTTTTCCAATTAATATCTTCTCTACCATTTCATAATATTTTAAAAATTAAGAGATAATATAAAAAAGAGTTCCTAATATTTTTTTCATAATTTTAATAAATTATTAATCAAATCTAATAAAATAATATCGTTGTTGTGTAATGTCTTTCTGGCGTGAAGCAGGGTTGAGGTAATAAATTAAACCAATCAAAGCTATGTTCGCTACTCAAACATCTGTGCACAAGTTCTAAGGAAATGTCTTAAAAGTGAGTTCCAGACAGAGGCAGAAAAGCGGGGGGAAATGGCCGCCAAGTTCATCAAATGGGAGAACGGCAAAATGCTAAGTATGACATGATAAACTTAATTTAGAATAAATAATCTAACAGTTACTAATAAATTTTAATAAAAATGTGTTACACTCTGTTAGTCTTCGTGTTCTCGTATTCTATTATGCGAGCCACTGCAGGCAGAACTCCCAACTTGGAAAACCTCACAAATTTGTTTCCAATTGAGGAGCTCAGTACAAATAGTTTGGAGTGAGTTTCACTCTCGTTGGTGAATCTGTCAAGGAGAGACCGTTGAAGCCGCATATATGGGCAAAATCATCGTTGTCGTACCCAATACAGGGAAGTATTCCACATGCATCCACGTGTGTGTATCCTCGATCATCCATTTGCTTTATGCAAACGACATTCCCATCATCAACAGAGGAAACCATCGAGTAGTCGAACCCCCTGTAGGCCCAAGACTCGTCCTCCACTTTTTTGGCAGAAATAATGTCTCTGGCGTGGACATACTCGGGGTACGTCACTGGGTCGAACTTGTCAAAGGTTGTTAGGACGTCTTCTGTCCTCTTCCTGTACACGTGTACCACTGAAATACCAAATTGCTCGCATTTTAGTATTTGCTCTGCCGCCTGCAGTCCCGCCCCCACGATTACTACAGGAAGATTGCTGTAGCTGGTCAGTTCACAAAGAGAGGACAGAATCGGGCAGTTGCTCCCGTTTATGACGTCGACGATGAGTTTCCTCTTGTTGTGACTTCTTCCAACAGCCAGAACGAGATATGGGGCTCGGAAGACCATCTGACGACCGTCGTTGATGTAGTGCCCAGTCACCTGCCATTCCATCTTTGGAGACTCTACCTCAGACTGAATACAACTGAGAGAATAACCTCACAGTGATTTTCGACAAGGGAGACCCACTGAATGCAGCTAACTATGAAGGGAGGTCTCTGAAATTGTTCAATTCCCACAACGGAAGGGTACTGAGAGTAATATTTGGACACACAAGCTATGGCCGGTCTGCAGAAAGCTGTAGGAGAGGTCTGTAGGTTATGACTGTGGTTAAAGGACCAAATTACCACTTCTGTGACCTCATCCACTCCTCAATTTCCATCCCAGGAAGTTCAATGTCGTTGAATACGCTGATTATCCTCATAGATCTGTTTTCCATCCTCTTAAATCACTCCATAACTTACTGTCCACGACCCACCAGGTTTATCACTGCCCAAAACCACGTGGTCTATTATTTTGTTTGGGTTGAACTCCCACTTTATAAAATCTGTGTGGTGTGACTCGTGGGAACGAGTTAGACAGTCGTAAAAGTTGCAAACAGAGCTTGATGAACGTCCCCCAACGAACTCCCCCAGTTGAGCTATCCGTTCTATCTGCCATTGAACAGGAACCTACTGATTGCTCAAAAAATGATTGGTTCTCCCTCAAGTGTAAATCTATGGAGGGAATTGGATGTCTTCGACCGTTCCAGTAAGGCCAATTTCCAGCCAGGCAGTATGACGTCATCATTCCAACTGGACCATTCCCTTAAATAAATAAAGTTATCACCGATTATTATCACTGTAGATCTCTCTATTTTGTCCATTAATTTAAATTGCAATTGTTAACATTATTTGAAAGTTAATTTATAAATAATAATTTATTTAATCAAATTAATAAAAATAAATTTAGAAAAAAAGGAACCCCTTTCCAATACACTCCCTTTGAAGACTAAAATATACTAGTAAATTCTGGTTACGCCGCGTGGCTAATTGGTTTAAGTTTTATGTATTTGTCGTTTCTCTCTCTCTTCCTACTAGAGTGGCGTCATGTGATCACCTGTCTAGGTGGCGCCCAGTGCCAGGCCGGCACGTAAAAGGATCATTTGCTCTCCCCACTCCACTGGAGGGTTTCCACAACTGCAAGTATGGAAGTCTTTTACTCTTAATGTTGATTCCGGATGGACTCTGTTTCTGTAGAAGTGGAAACTCGATACACTTAATTAGTTGTTTACTTTTTTCTCGGTGCATCCGGGGTTAAAAAAATAGTAGGAGTAGTTCGTTCTTGTCCTCAGCAGAACCACGGAGAGTGAAACCAGAATGATGCAATGGCTCTTCCGAAACCTTTTCTCTGCGATCATGAGGGGTAACTCAATCAGTTTGTAACATTTTTTATTACTGTCAAATTAGATATTGGGTCGCTTACGTTGTTTTCATGTATGACGTCACAAGTTTGAGTTCATATCTATGTCATTGAATGAACTTGGTTGAGGCAGTAGGATGGGCAGTAGGATTTAAATGTTGCAGATATTAATAAATTAAAAAATTAACCCCAGACATGACGAGAATGGGGGTAATTATTATCTTTGGTAATTTATCCAATTATTTTTTTATAAACCACTAGAACCACGAAATGAGTTATCGTGATGAGTAATGATGTCAATGCTTAGCTACTTCCTATGATTTGTCTTGGAATCCTGAATTAACTCCTTTAAATGTGAAGGTTTCTTTTCAAATCTTGGGGAGGATTCCAGATAAGATTTGATTGGTCCAAGTGGATGCAGTGGAGACTTGGCCATTTTAAGGATATGGTGATCAATAATAAGCGGGACTTTTAACGTATTCTGCAACAATAAAGTAGGCATCCGTTTCGGGGGTCGTATTGCTCTTCGTTAAAAGCGAGTTTTTTTACTTATCGCCCTAGCCTAGATTTTCATAAATTTTTTTCGTGCTCTCACGCACGCTTGTTTTCCAAGATCTATCATAAAAGGTTACATTTCAGGGTTTTATCGTGCTTGTTTGTAAGCGTGGATATTTATATTTTGTACAATACTAAATATTATTTTCATTCAACTTTTAAAGTCATCAGTTAATAACCGCTGAGAACCAACATTATGTGACGTGCTGGACTGGTCACCCACTCCTCGAATGGAAAAATTGTGATTCCGTCATGCCGTCTTCTGACTTTTCTGCCAAAGCCAACAGGTTCAAGTATGGAGGGGTATCCAGAAGACTCCATGGCTCGCTTAACAATTCCGTTGATCGCCTTATGTCTTGGGAATCGACTTGCACTTCTTCGACAAGAAAGGGCATGATGTCCATAACAGTCGACGGTACCACCACACCGGCATTTGTGATTCTGGCAAATCTTCAGTCCATGTCTGATGGAGATACCGGTGCGGACACTATCGTCATCAAGGTGGTCCCGATTCTACCAACTAGGTGGTAGCGTTTTTCGCATCTTCCAGTGAACATAAAAGACGTCTTTGATTGGTTCAGAAGCCTCTCATATTTATCTTCGCAGATGGTCCTGTAACGGTCTTTCTTCTCAGGCAACTTCACTCTGAAATCCTCCATATCTGTGATTTTCGACGATTCTGTCTTTGAGGTGGCCCGGACGGAGCTCATAAGTCTTCCACAGCTGCTCGGGACGAAAAAGAGAATCCCATCTTTTACGTCCTCTTCAGAACAAATAGATTAGGTAATTGTCCAGGGCAAGGCGGAATCCGGTGGTCGTTGTGGGGGACTTTGGTGTCACTCAACAAGTGCTGTGTAAGGACTGTTCGGTTCTGATCTGCAAGAATCTTACGGATTCCACTTCAGAAAGCTTTCGACGGATTGCACTTCGTAATCTTTGTGTGTCCGAGATAGTCGATGTTGGCTTCTCATGGTTTTGGAATCTGTAGGTCAGCTTTTCGGAGTCAGCCAATAAGTTCCAGAGGAGAATGTGTGGACATTCTCTTTTACTATTGACGTGAGTGATTTCTTTTATTTCCCTCTCCTATGGAGTATGCATAATGTGGATGGAGCAAAGCAAAATAATCGTACCTAATCCTCGAAGTCGTCCGAAGAGACTGACCTTTCAATACACTCACATAGGCAACCGCGACAGATATACGGGGGAGGATATCGTATTATCTGGTAGGAGGCATGACTGACAATGCAATCGGAAACAAGACATGTGGAAAACACACGAACAAACCGTGGAGTAGATCATCAGTTTCCTTTGTTCATTATGTTGCAATTTTTTGCAGTCTCATCTTTTTTTGCTGTTTGCTGCATCTTCTTACTGATTTTTTTCTTTCTCTTCTTTTGATTTTCCTAAAAGCTCTTTAATCTGAGTATATAAATTTTAAAATTAAATTAAAATTAATTCAAAGACTGTTAAACCGAAAAAACTAAACTAAGTGATCCCGACAAATTGGATCAAGGTTCTCATCTTTGCTCGGTGTTGATCCCTTGAGCCTACACAAGTTCGTTGTGGGCGGGCACTTCCTTTTTGTGTAATTTTTGTTTTTTTCGATTAGTGTCTCCATGGGCGTCGGTATTTGATTTTTTCCCCTGTATGCATCTCTCAGTCATTTTGAAGGCCCTTTTCTGGGTTACGGAGATTTTCTGGATGTTCGTATAAGAGGCCAGTGGTCCCCATGAAGTACACGCATATGAAATGCATGGTTCGATGTACTGTGAGTAGAGCGTTTTAAGTATAGGGTGATGTCCAATTTTCCATAGACCTGTCAGGAATTTCAGAAGGTTGATTTTCTTCTCACATTTATTCAGCACGTTAGTGACGTGTCTCGTAAAGTTCATGTGTGTATCGAAAGTCAGACCCAATATTTTTTGCCATTTGGAAGGCAATGCTCTTCCCTCCGCAGTGACTTCTATTGTCCTGTTCGACAATCTTTTGTCCGAGGTATAGAGAGTTGTAACAGATAATAGGCGATTATTTGATAAAATTAGTAATTCCAGCTGGTTGATGAGGCATCTCAGAACGGTTGTCTTAACGACGGGTTCCATGCTTTACCAAGGAATGATCAAAATACTTTATCTCCTACTTTAAAGTCATATGGCATATTTACTGTATATACATCGATTACAGTTAAAATCCATTTGTAGTCTTCAGTTGAAGTACTCAAATTTTTGACATCGATTAAGTCCACTTGGAATCGTTCATTTGGTCTAGAAGCAATACCATGATGATTAAAGTCAGAAATCTATGAACTGTATTAATTTCACAATTTAAGAGGAATGGAAAACCTGAATACTGAACAATCTTTAACGACTTCAATAACATTTCTTTTTATGGCAAAATATGAGTGTGAACACTGATTAACTTGTTGATTCAGGAATGACTATTTATAAGCAGAGCATAAGCTATTGTGTGCATTAGGATTGGGGTCATGGATTAGGGGTTAGGGTTAGAACTTTTGTTATTGACCCGTATTTATTTTATTTTAAAACCCCCAAGACCACCAAGAAAGAAAGAATCAATAAAGTGATCCCAGTCGTCTCCTCTGAAAAGAGACTGGGGATGGATGTGGAGTCCGAATGCATATGCTTCATGATCTTCCGTCTGAGAGAGTTCATACGCTCGACCCTCGTAGAAGAAATAGTGAATCTCTAGGCAGAACCGGCATATTCAACCGTCGGCACAATGACTTGCAGACCGTATTCAAAATATGTTTAACCTATTAATTAACAGAAAGGCACTAAAATCCTTAGCACACATCCTTGTCCAATAATGAAATTAAAAAAATGCGAGAAAATGATTTAAATATTCCTTATTCGAAATGTGGTTTAATTTTTTTAGACACAAAGACAAAACATACAGTAAATACAGTCAGCCGCCCTGTACGAGCTTGTGTAGGTACGAGGGAGGAGCACCGGGAAAGAATGAGGATTTTGGCGGAGCGCATCGGGATCACGTGATGGTCAGTTTTGGTTTTACCGTGGTCTTGGGTGTTAAATAAATAAAAATAAATAAAAACATAAGTTAGTTAGTTGCCGCCCTCACTGCGTGCTGTTCCCTCCAGAATTGCGAGAGAAATTCGCTCAAACAGCCAGCGGCGTTCGCGGAGATCTCCAGTGCATGAGGTGATCAGGTTTCCAAGACGTCTGAAAAACTCGAGTGTAGAGTGGGAGTAGGATCCGGAAGTCTCCATAGCAAGGGGAACAAATTTGACATTATCGGGAAGGTCAACGTATTTTTCGAGTTTGGCCTTTTCCGCCTTGACGGCTGCAGAAGGCCCTTGAAGCGCACTCGTGAATATTGTTCGGGCGAACGTGGCTGTACATATCATCTCAAACAAGTGGTTTCTCGGTCTCAAAAGAAAATATGGTCATCCCGACCGGTCGTTTCTTGTCACTTCTGCATAACCTGATCGGTTCAAAAATGTCCGAGTATCCAGCAGCATCCATAGCCGCTGACAATCTCATTCAGAACCTTGTGCCTTGGAGATCTGTCAGCGCTCTTCTTGCAGGCGAGAGGGTGCAGGCCATAGCAGTCTATCAGGATGCCACATCGGCACGAGTGAGGTACACATACTTTCAGTCCCAGCCGCAGAGAGATACCACATCTAACGCATTCATTATCCAGAAAGGTGCCCAGAGCTCCATTGGGATGGCGTTTAGCCAAGCTCTGTTCTCAGGGGAAGCCCCTGAAAGCAAACAAGCGCGTCGTTGCTGATTGGTTGATTCCAGTAGAGACCAAATGATTTCCAGCACAATAATTGTCCAGGTTTCGCTGGCAGTCTTGTGAAGGAGGCAGGGGGAGGTTGGTGGCATTCCAGGCTTCTCGTGCGTGGATTATCTTGGTAAATTGAGAATTCTGGTAGGGAGTGTAGAATCCTTCTGTCTAAAGGTTCTCAGGCCGTGAGTGAAGACAGATGAGCAGGAAGTGAGACGTCCAAAGTACGACGGATTCCAAGACCCCCAAATCTAACTGAGAGTGTAGCTTGTTTCCATGTAGCATCGTCTCGATATTTGCTCCGTGACTGAGGAGGAAAGACAAATCAAAATGCTCAAGCTGCTCCAGTTGGAATAGTACGGGCTGTCCTGAGTAAATAGGCGATTCTCTGAATGTTAAGACTTCTTTTCATGAGGAATAGTGCTGAGTGTGAGTCAAGTAGCTGTAATCTGTCTAGCGACTCGCAAAGGAGTTGTTTTTTGTCTAGGAAGACATGCTTCATGCATTCCTAGTGATCGGGGATCCAAGAAAAATCAATTTGTTTTCAGGGGTCGAAATCCCACCAGGAAACAAGGAGTAAAATTTTGAACAATTGAAGAGAAGTCATCGTCAGCAAGACCACAGTTTGTTATTTCACATTTCGTTGGATTCAACTCAAAACCCACCTCGGACAAGCGGGGATGAATACTTCTAACTCATGGAAGATCGTCTCCGGGGGACCTCCTAAGACAGCGTCATCGAGGTACCATATGTTGAGTGGGCATCGAGAGAGCTTCGCAATCCTCTCAATTCCGAGGGAGAACAGCAGTGGTCCGAGGGGGTCGCCCTGTTGTGAGGACGATGGAACATGAAATCCCCGTGCAATAGTGACGTAGGCTTTCCGTATGAATAATTGACCAGTTCAAATATATATGGGCATCTTTCTTTGCAGGCCTCCAGAATGCAGTCTCTTCTTAAACTGTTAAGATCCAAATGGGAAAGGTCTTCTCCGGAGGTGTATGCACTCGCGTGACCATTAGGCAGAACAAAAAATTTCGAACTTTCTCAAATTTCTCATGTTGCAGGCAGAGCAATTAGACGATGACTTTTCGAGTAACATTCCACTGAATCAATAATAGGTGAAAGTCAAACATAGGAGAAGAATCTCAATAGGCGAAAGTCAAAAATAGGAGAGAAATGTAGGTTAAATATGACACCTGTCAGATTACACATGACAGGTAATTAGTCCTGCATGGTAACCACTCCAGCATGTCACATATTAAGAATACACTGTCATTAGACACACATTAATCTAATTAAATGTATCCAGTTCTCCCAGTCGCAGAAGGGCCTTCTGGCTGATGACATCGGATGTAATAGTCGTGGGTTCAAATCAGCAAAGGTCATTTCTCGTTTCTCACAGATCTTTAGATGCGTAGGCGACAAGTCCATCTGAAAACTCTTACGCCTAAGAATGAAGTGATGTCCGCGACGGTGGGACGTGTGATGAAAATGGAAGAGGTTGGATTGAATTCTCCACCGCTTTTCTGAAGCGGAAACCTGTAATGGACTATTAGGGGATGGTCGCCACAAGCAGACATTCTTCCTTGGATTGTGACTTTTTGCTGGGCTTACCAAAGATTGTAAGCCTGAGGTTAATAAATAAAACAGTCGCAGAAGCAAAGACCTTCCAACGTCACACACAAGTCAACCTGAACCAACGGAAGAAAACGTCCAGTCCGTTGGGAACCCCAGTGTTAACTCCCAAGTAGGCTGATGCGATCACTAATGTTGGTCTATAATCTGATCGGATATATTATTAAGAATAATTAAGCGAAAGCGTAAATCACATCCTCTTAATTCTTAATTACGTCCATTTAATTAATATTTATAGCCTGAACGGTGAGTTCTTCGATGCCCAAGGAATTGAAATTTTCTGCTGATAAGAAAAACGAAAAAAATAAAAAAAACAAACTAAATTTGTCTCGAAGTAAGACCACACACGCGGTGGTAATACAACCGACGATGGTTTCTGATCACAACGATTCAACGGAAGAGCAACGAAACAGCGCATTTACAGAGCCGAAGAATAAGTTGGAGACAAAATCCTCTAACCCAGTACTATTTTGTGCTGAATATCGAGAAAAGCAAATTAACGTATTTGGTGGAAGAATTTGTCGAAACGGAGACAACATATACGAATAAACTGAAACTCCTCTATGAGGTACGCATCTTGTAACGTCGCAGGGATATTACAAGACAGTCAAGTCGGACGCGGAACTGCAAAAAACAATTCCGGAGAAAGACATTGACGAAATTTTTTCAAATCTATCAAGCATATATAACTTCCACAAGGACTTTATCCTCCCTGAGATGATAGAGTGCTCTTCCAAACCGTATCGGTCATATTTATGCTAAGAACCTACAATCTGTCAATTGGAAAGCTTTTTAAGGAAAAGGCTCCGTTTATGAAAATTTATTCCGAGTTTTTGACCTCATTCGATAAGTCGATACAACTCATTGACGAGTACAGAAAGAAGAATCAACATTTCTGCAGCATTCTCCAGAAGGTCAAGTCATCCTCCGATAACCCTGCATTGTCGATTGAGGACCACATGCTGGAGTTAGCCCAAAGGGTCCCCAGATATGAACTTTTGCTTAAAAGTATAATGATTGAAGTTAGTTTAGGATATGTGGAGGCTCTTCCAGATAACCACAAGGACATAACACCTACAAATGGTGAGATCCCCAATAATTCCTAGATGCCATGAAGTTGATAGTAAATGCAGTGACTCATACTGACTATAACATGAATATAATTGTACAATTTCTCCTATTAGTTCAAAGCAACAATTCCAGAAGGCTATTTTGACCAAATCCCTCATAACCGGGGCCACTCAGAGATTCTACGACACCACAGTCGACTTTTTATACGAATCAGAGATATCGGTCTCTACTAAAGGACGCTCTAATAAGCTCTCATATATTTTTTTGGTGATTTTTATTCTTTAATCAGACTTTGGGATTTGTTCTCGTGTGCATTAAAAACTCAAACAGAACCTTTAAAGTCACCGAAGAACTTTCCAACGAGAATATTGTCTATTATGGGGATTCCCACACAGAACCAACCGTGTACATTAAAACCCTCAACAAACACATCCTCTTCACTTGCAGGTTATCATTCAACTGACTTTCAGTTCTGAAGAATCAAAGACTGAATTTATGAACGTTTTCAGTTGTGTGATTTTTGTAGAAATTATCTGAGATCCTGGGAGATGCCAGAAAAGTATCGATGGAGAAACTAACTGAGGTATTGTCCAATATTTCGGACGCATCCACGAAACCGACCTCAGAATATTTATGGTTTGTCTAAATATACTTTACTCCACCAGTCGCATGAATGAGACAATAGAAAACGTCCTAAAATGGGGGTTTGTAGTGCTGAACAGACCGGGACAGAGAACAGAAGTACTAGGGATTTGCACTGCTAAGTATTTGTACATTTACAAGTGCGATGACACCAAAAATAAAACAGAATTGGAATATTTAATAAGAGTATGCTTGAATTAATGATTTTGTCAGAATAATGATATAATTGTCGTTATAAATCTAAAAACCTGCAAAAAAGTGCACGAATCACAGAGTTATCAAATTGAGCTCAACTCCGATGTCGTGGAGTTGAAATTCAAAGTCGACAAGGAGACCTTCGAATCCTGGAAAAAGGCGTTGGGTTAGATCCGGACGTGAATTACATTTTTAGTTAATAAAAATAGGAGAGTTACCATTATTATAATAATTCCCTTGTTTTACCAAAGTTACCCCTTATGTGATCCAAACCATAAACATTGATATCCCCTCTTCTTTTAATTAGAAACTTTGCTTATCCAAAGTTTTCCCAGTGCAAACGAACACAAGAGGACGAAGAGGGCAATTCGTAGCACAGACCTATCGATTATTAACAAATATAGGTCAGAGCTTTCGTTTTCCAAATTCCTATTCTTATATGAATTATTAGAATCTTGTTTAAATGTACTTTTTAGAGAGCCACGTGTGTAAGACTTACTAGAAGGTGTTCTGCTGGTAGACGATCCGTTTTCGCAGTGAGAAGTATTCATTGATGACGACGTCCCTCGTTAATTCAAAGGATCGTAGAACCTTCAGCCTAGTGTACAGAAGCAAGACTCGATCCCGGGGTTTGTCCTGGCTAAATAGCTTATAAAATATCATTTCCGGATAATTCAATTGATTTAGCATAAAATATTAATTTAAAGCTAACAAAGCCATGGACAATCTAAGCTCATCTCTCTTGATTCGTTTACTTATTTTCTTAACGGCACGTCTTCGTTTGCTTGGAGTATTTCTTAACCACGAGAACCCCAAGAAAAAAAGTCATCGTCTAATTAAGGGATTTTAGTCAAATGTATAGAAAACGATCACGTGAATCACATGAAGGCATTGCTCGCGTAAATTGTTAAAGTAGGATTTCCTGGTTCATTTTATCACAAAAACTGAATTAATCACATTTAAGTGAAAATTACGGTTGTTTGAAGTGGGGGATTATGAGGCTCTATTATCTATCTCATTTAAGGAGGAATTCGGAGGATTTGCGATATTGAAATTAATTAGAATAGTTAATTGATAGCGTTTATATTCAAAATATCGGTAAATATAATAAATATGATTAAAGGATGCAAGGTTGTGACTATTGGAGATGGGGGGTGCGGTAAGACCTGCCTTCTGGAAACATTTTGCAATGGAGCCTTTCCTGCCGATTACATTCCCACGGTGTTTGAATCGAAAGTTACCACACTTAAAATGGAGGATAAAGAAGTTTGTATCGATTAGTCATTTTAGTATGAAATGAAAATATTTGATACTGCTGGTCAGGAGGACTACGACAAACTGCGCCCATTATCATATCCAGACACCGACGTCGCCCTCCTTTGCTTTTCCTTGGTTGATAGGACCTCACTATCCAATATTATTGAAAAGTGGGTCACCGAGGTTACCTATTAAACTGATTTCAAGATCAATCTATACTTACCAAACTGCCCTATAATTCTTGTGGGAACTAAATCCGATCTTAGAACACAGGGAGGTGATTTCATCTCAAGAGAAGAAGGAGAGAATACAGCAAATGAAATTAATGCCGTAGGGTGTCGTTATTATGACATTTCCTAGGTACATTGAGTGCTCTTCCCTTACCAAGGAAAATCTCCGAGAAATATTTGTCAAATGCGTACAATTATCCGATTCAAAAAAAAAGACAAAGTCCCACTGTTTGCTACTCTAACATTAAAGACAATTAACATTATTAATAAATTGGCATAGTTTAATTCACATCCACTCTTTTTTGATTATCCATAGTACGCCTTCTTCCTCCCGTAAAACTAGTCGTTATACCCACTAAAACCATTTCTGGCTTATTCACGTCCTCTTTCATTCTCTTGGTCATTTCTGGATCATCTACAGTAATCCTCGTTTGTTCTGCCGTTGTCCGTCCCCGTTTTTCTTCAATCTAGCGTACTGGTTGTCTGTTTACCTGTTTTTGGAGATCAAGAGACATTTCATGTGTTTTTCGTTGACTGTTCGCCTTTTCAATCCGTTCTGTTACCCCAAATTCCTCAATTTTTTCTATCAAAGCTGTCCTCTCCTTTTCCTCTTCTCGTTTTTCTTCCCTGATTTTCCGTAATTTGTACTCAATCTGAGCAGACCGTTCATTCAGAACCTTCGATTACAAAAGAAGGGACCTCATTCATTAGGTTTTCCCTGGCTTTCTGTTCTCTCACCCAATTGGCTTCCCTCTCCTGCCACGCTCTCATTGCCTCGTGGCTGAGATTTAGTCGGTGGGGCTAACCTGTGAATCAACTCCAATTCCTTCTCCCGAGCCATTTCTAATTTACGTTGATCCTTAAAGACTCTTATCATCCACTCTGCATCAGCTCTGGCCCTATCTTTTTTTTCAGCAGCCTTGACAGAGTTCTCCTTTTCTGTTTTTACCAACATTTCCACCAATTTCTGGTCATAATCCTGCAATCACATCCCCCACTACCAAATCATCTTGCACTTGACGCGAACGTGCTCTTATTTTTGCAATATGTTGAGCCTTCAAAGTCTCACTATGGTAACAAACACATATTTAAACCCAAGTTCTACATTCTTGGCTCTGTTATCTCTCTTCCTCTTCATTTCTTCAATCTCCCCAATCATCTGTTGTTGAGTGATCAAATTGTGTTCATCCTCCTCAAGTTGTTTGCACTAAAGTCTTTGTAACAGAAACCTTTTGATTTTTGACTCTCAGTTGGTCGATTTGTTGTTCGATCGACCGTTTAAACTCAAGCTGTTTTGCTAATCTGGCTTTCTCTTCCTCCTCGGCCTTCCTTCTTGCCTCTTCAGCTTGCTTCTCGAACATTTCCTTCTCCCTGATTTTCCAGTCTTGTTCCTGCCTCTCTTTCTGCACATTAAACTAATTTCTCACAACCTCTTTCTTCATTTCGATCTGCTGGGCCCAATCTTCGGTTACTCGTTTCTGTATGACCTTGGATCTTTGCTAGGGATCATATAGACATATCACCTCCTTAAAATTTGAATTATTCTCCAAAAACTGTTTGTATAACTTCTCATCAACAAACTAAACTGAATGGAGCCTATTTACCTCCAACCTGCGTTGTTCTTTGGCATTCCTAAGCTGGGAGATTCTTGCCTTCATTGTTTCCACACTTTTCTGTGGGAACTGCTTCCTTGCCAACTCTTCGTGGAATTTTAGACTCTCTTCATGCAATAACTGAGCCAATGCATGTCTGCGGCGACTTTTATGAAGACTTTGAATATCCTTCTGAGACATCTCTCCCAACGTAGCCTCACTGATTTGTTGAGTTTTGTTAGAAGTAATGCGGGAGTGGTTTGAAACAGAGTCTTCTAGATTTCTGTAGTAGTCAACTGCTTTTTGTGGTCTCTTGACATCGTCTCTTAAGGTACTCATTATGTTGCTTGGGAATTAATATTATTATTATTAACAACTCACTTTATTTAACCAACAATTAAAAGTTAATATTTAATAATCAACAACCTTCCTCGCCTGCCTGTTCGCTAGCCTCCTCAGGCAGGTTCGATTCTGGTTGCTGAAACAACTCCGAGAGCGCCTTGTCCAATTAAACCCTCTGCCCATATGGCATCTCAGGGCTCTGCTTCTTATACTCCAGTGTCAGACTCTCTAGGGTCCGCTTTAATACAGTGGACTGTAGATAGGCCTGGAGCTTCCTATCTACCCCCAACTGCTTCAGATAACCCTTGTGGTACTTTATTGTGCTTGACTAGCACCGAGGTACGGATAACACTGTCTACCTTAATTTGGACCCTGGTGTTCTCTACTACAGATTGCACCTTATGAGTCCGCAACTTTCTGGTGTGGCGAATACCATACTTATTGCATAGTAGAAGATGAAGACTCCTTACTACCTCGTTATGCCTCCACACATAGTCGTGGCAGAGCATGGATCCACATCGAGTGGCTAAATGATCAACCGACATGCTCCTTGACTTACAGTGGGGACATGTATTTGTTGATCGACCCCAAAAAATATTGCGGTCTTGCATATACGTGCACAGCGCCTCCGATCGAGGTGAGTTGTCACCGTATTTTAGCCATATTGTCTACGACTTAAGGTCGACATGTGGTTGTCCAATGCTCTAAAGAGGACCTTATGAAGGCTTTTTAAGTTGATCTTTTCCATCAAATTATTATATTGTAATTCGATCAACGCCTTCACATTTACTAGCCCACCATCATCAACACCATACTTAGCAGACAAAAAAGGTCTGATAGTGCCTAGGTGGGTTGCCCGTGTTTTCTCGGTCGTTATTATGGCGTACTTCCTAGCAGACACACTTGACCCAGCTATCAGGGTGTCGTGCATTCGCATTAGGATACGCTTACTTAGTTGGACTACTCCACACAGTCCATGGCCGAATTTATCACGGGGTAAATATAGTCTCTCCTTATTGGTTGCCAGCACATGGACATGGTTCTCTCTGAGTACTCCACGGATCATAACATCCATCTCATCATACTCTTTGGGCTCAAACTCCACAACACCTATGAGTAATTTAGCAACGACACAGCATACTCATTTAATGCTAGGAACAAATTCCTTGCATTTAGAGACGTCATACACAATAACGCTGCCTTTTACGGATGCCTTCAGTAATTTGTCGCTTTGTCTCAGGCATTATAAGGCACTTTGGAGTTTCGGTAACATCCAGATACTTAAATCCTTCGTGTTCCTCTAGGACTCTAACTAACTCGCTACATACTTGCGTGTTAGTCGCAGACTTTGAATAATTCAAATCTAGTCCTATACTCAAAGAATTCCCTGGCACAGACCCCCATGGAGTAGAGCTCCTCGAGCATACATCTTCAGGTCATCGATAAAAAGAAGGTGATTTATACTGAAACAAACCCTCTCACAATGAACTGGTATTTGGCTCCAAACAAAGAAAAAAGAGCAGCGGAGACATGCTATCTCCCTGAAGGATCCCCTCTTGAGTTTTACCTCGCCTATCCGGTGCCTATTATAGTTCAGATGAATACTCCACCTATTCATCACAGCCACTACAAAGCTGATGAACCACACAGGCATACACAGACTGTGTAGGCACTCGACAAGGTAAGAGTGATCAACTGAATCGTAAGCCTTCTTCAATCCACCCACATAGACAAAAGTGAGTTTCCGTGAGACACAGAAAGGCACTTGTTGATCAAAGCCTGCTCTTTTGCCCCTGATAATTTCGCACAGTACCCAACTGATTCTCGGAGAATTCCATTTGCTTCTACAAAGCTCCTGACCTCATTAGCCACCAATTTGGTCATCAGTTTATACAGGGTTGGCATGCAGGTTATCGGTCGATAGTCTGCAGCAGACTGGGGGTTGTCCAGCTTTGGGATCAAATAAGTTGTCCCTGTGCATGCCAAATCAGGAATCGTTTCCGGGATAGTGAAGCTATTCTTTAATACACGACACATAGACTCGTGCAATGAAGTGCATCTTTTGATAAAGAAATTATAAACTTTATCGACCCTAGTCGTTTTCCAATCAGAGAGATGTCTCACTACCGCCTCAAATTTCTTACGGAAATCGAAAATTCCGCAAGATTCCGCCAAGAAAAGGACCGGCGCTGTACGGGACATTCCACGCATTTCCTCTGCGTGGTTTAGCCTCCCACATACTACCCCATGTGGAAAGCATTTCCGCGTCCTGCTGGGAACATACACTATGCTATTTTCGTGTAGGCGACGGTAAAACAATCTGCGATTAAACTCAAACAGATTATTTTCTCTCCTTCTCTTACACCGACTTTCATGTGTATAGAGTTTCCTCTTGTACACCATGATTGCCCCCTCTAACTCCACTATTGCCTTCCTCAACTCTTTGAGGTCCCATTTGAGAACACGGAGTTTACTAATTAGCCCCTTTACTATAGGCGGTGCTTTTCCTCTAACCCTCTTGCCACACTACTTATGTGCCCCTCCAGTGCTTCCAGCTCAGTCTGTCTCCAAGCAATCTTGGCACAGATCTGCTCCCTCCATTTACTGGGTGGTCTGGCTTGTCCGTCAATTCCTCATAGGTGATCTGTGCTGCATACAGCAGTAGGGAGATGTCACCCAGTGACCCTACTGGCTTAGCCTCTACCGCATAATCCACAGCCTTATTGATACAGGTTAACACTACTCCGTTAACCTTACAATGAAAGATCTTGCGGGTAAATCTTCGGTCCTCAAGTGGGACATCTGCCGCTGCAGCAAGATTCCGCGCAAGACCTCATAAACATGCTTGAGCTGCAACCTATCACAGCTCTGGTGCTCGTGCTCTCTTTGACAGTTGTGGTCATCTGGTCCCCGTTCCTTTAGACCAGTACCCTCTTTGCCTACAGCCATTTTCTTGAGTTCACTCACAGATATATAGCAGTACTGAATCTGCCACTGCAGAGCTCCGCCAAGTATGGCCAACCATTCCAGGGCATTCGGATAACCTGCTACGTACCTGCAGGACTACCTGCCTCGCCCATTCTTTTGGGTCAGCTGCCACAACGCTCTCGGATCTGGCAAGAATTATATTCATACCATCTGATAACGCAAGTGACCCTTCTACTTTTTTCCTTTCAACGTTTTTACCAACTCGAGAGAGTTTTAACGCCACCGAATCGAACGCACGTTGCATGTTTGTTATTTTATTAAACATTATTTTTACAAATCGTTACCTCAGCACGAAAAGAATTACGGGCAACACCACGAATAACATTATATGACTTCCTGCTTCTCATTAAGAAGACCCTTTCAATCCTTGGAGTCATCTGGATCCCCTACTCACATTTACCCATCAAGTTGACCTAGGAACTGGAAAGATCCAAAAGAAAATTGGAATTCTCAAGGCATTCACTCAGTCATGGGAGTCATATAATGTTATTCGTGGTGTTGCCCATCGTTAGAGCTTCTATACAAACAATTTGTTCTACCTAGTATCGAGTACGCCTGTGCTGCATGGATTGCCCCTTATCAATATCGGCACAGAGCAAGCTGGAAGTTTTACAAAATCGATGTCTCAGGATTCTATTGGGATCGTCGAAAAAGACGTCCACCTCGTTAGTGCGGAGAATACTAAACGTCCGCCAATCATGGAATATTTTACGGAATGTCACCGGGACTTCCTCAAGATGGCAAAGTCCCTTGACCATTTCGGGCTATCGGAGTCTATGGTCCAAAGAATCAACTCGATATACCGGAAAACAATCAGTATGCTTTGCCCACGTAATGGATCAACAGTCGACCCACTACTCATGGAAGCTAAGATCCGTAGTCGTGGCTCCAGATTTCTTCGCGTCTGTGAGGAAGATGGAAATCCGCTTCGCCTGATCCTTTCCATGGCAAGAGAAAACCAATTGGATAAGAAATTCCCCTCCCCGATCGGATTCCTCTGCAAGACCGAGAGAAGGCTCTTCCGGAAAGTAGTGGGGACGATGGAAGATCACAGACGTCGAATGGCACAATTGATTGCGAGGACTGGGATCACCTAATTGTTTGACTCTTTTGTCTTTCTTTCTCGGTGTTCCCGGGGTTATTAAAATAAAATAAATTTTTTCGGACCGCCATCAGACTATATATGGACGCCTGCCCGAGATATGAGAAGAAACCTCCCCGCTGTGGAGATTAATTCAGGACTTCAAAACTAACCGCAGGAAAAGGACTGGTCTAATGACATCAGATCTGACAGTTGTGGGTTTGAATCCGAAATATGAAGTTTTCATTGAATGTCAATTCTCGCCAAATAGATTCCACCCTTGAGGCGACGAGCCCATCTGACACGGCAGGCACAGTTGTTGAAAGGGATCTTCCTACCTTCTTCCATGCAAAGAACACTGGTGAAGATTACCACTATGGAAACACTTCCCCCAACGAATGAAGTGATGTCACGACGGTATGGCGTGTGATGAAAATGGAAGAAGGCAGACCTACTCCTCGACCTCTTTTCGGAGACGGAATCCTGTAATGGACTATCGGAGATGGATTTGGCTGGCACAAGCAGACGTTCTCCTTTGATTTTCTTCCTTGGATTAATTATTTATGACTGCTTGTGTTGGGCTTTCTCGACGTTTGGCAATGCGATTCACAGATGCTGGAGTGTAAGTGACAGGATCTCTGTCATTCAACTGAAGTTGGGGGTAACGCTGACTACCGTTATCAACGCATATACCCGACTTGAGCTTGGCAATGAAGTGTCCAGATGAAGTTGAAAACCTCTACACGGAACTCGCGATGATCATGGACGATATTCGAGCTTCCCCCTCGTTTTTCTTACCGGTGACTGGAACGCAAAAGTTGGTACACGTAGCACGGACGAAAACTTCATTGGAACCCACAGTAGAGGGAAGAGAAATTCTAATTTTACTGCACTCGCAGGATTCTGCTGTGCATTTGACCTCTTTCTGTGCATACGGCGTTCAAACATTCCAAGACGCATCGGAATGGTGAGATAGTCCCGATTTACAATCAAATTGATTATATACTGTGTAAGCGTGAATTCAAGTGCATGCTTATGGACTCGCGATCTTATGGAGACACTATCCTACTGAGTGTTCATAAAGTGGTCATTTCTCGCTTTAAACTAAAGTCAAAGAGTGATCAAGAAAAACAAAACAAACAAAACTCTGGAAGGTTGGCACAAATATCGTCACCCGCAAGAAATTCGCTGACAAAGTAGACGTCAAAATCGGACATGAGAGGCCCACCAAGTCAGCGGTGGGCTGCAATAACTAATGGACTTGGAAATATTGCTTGGTCACTATTGAAGGATGTCTCAAGAAGACCACAATCTGCTCGTCTATACGACAAACAAATAGACTTGTTATGGAGAACACAAAAAATTTGAGACTCAGGGCTGAGAATACAAAATGTCAAAAAAAGAAAGCATTATTTAAAGAAAAAAGGAACTCGATCCTACGGAACATAAAGAAAAGAGAACGATTGCTCCACGAAAGGACACTTGAACAGTACGCAGAGGAGGTTGAGGAACTTAATTTTGGACCGAAGTTGTTCAAAGCAACCCGGCTTTTAAACAGAGCGGATAAACCTAAAGGATCGATTGTGAATGACAAGAATGGAAGACGAATACTAGAAAAAAAGAAGTTACAGAGAATATTACTGATCACTTTGAATTACTCTTTAAGAGTGTCGACAAACGCATAACGGTGGCGGAGATGCAAACGGCTCTGCAAAAACTGAACAACACAAGGAGTCCGGACATTGACGGTATCAACGACATTGACAGAAGGTGATCAGCCACCAGAACCTATACATTATCTGTAAGTCTGAAAGCTTGGGGACCACTGTAATGAAAACTCGATGGGATTATTTGGGCACATCTTGAGGATGGATTCTGCTGCTCCCGCAAATAATATCATGGATCTATACTTTCTAAGCACTGGTTTATTTCGGGGCAGACCACGGACAACATTTCCTCTGACCTTAAATAACGACCTTAAAAAATGCAAAATGCGACTGGAAAACCTTGATGACTTAGACGACCTCTGAAAAATCGCTATCTCAACAGGAGCGTGGAGGCGTCTGACTACAAAGATTATCCGAGGTGCGGAAGACGACATCTAAAAAACAATAAATAATCTTTTACTGTAGAAACACGCTATTTTGAAAGATTCTAAAAATCAATTGTAATTAAAACTCCACATAAACCAAAAGTTTGAACTGCAGAAAGTGCAAAACTCGGCGCTGAGAATAATAACTGGCTGCTTAAACTCAACCCCCACCGACCATTTACATTGGGAGTCGAAAATCCTCCCGCTCTATGACCACCTGGAAATGCGTAATTTACAATTCCTACGGCAGTCATTCGACCCGAATCACCCAGTTCACGCTTTGCTAAGTAACAATAACCGCAGATTCATACGCAGGACCCTCTTTGACCTACAAAGAGCCTTGTCGAAGATCACCCCCCCCTCAAGAAGACTCAACTTGGACCCGCCGAATCCATGATTTTATCTCAACACGGGCCATTAGGACACTTCAATATAACAAAGTCTTGGAGCGCTTCCCCCCGGATATCAGTCCAACGAACAATCGCTCCCGAGGAAGATCAGAATCGGACTGGCTCGCCTACGTGTGGACACCACCCTTTTCTGGCTGGCAGAGTAGTTCGAGACCTTTTTCCCTGCCCTGGACCACCGGATGCAAAAGTCGAGGATCTCTGGAGCGGCCTGTCCGGACTGCACGCTCTTTGATGGTCGCCGGCTTCCCACTTGCTGGCGAAGCCAGGGTTAATAATTAATTTAATTTAATAAACCAAAGTTTCCAAAGCTTGAAGAGAAGTCGGTAGAATGGATGGAGGTAATAGTCTATGGGTATTTTTCAATTTTCTAGGTGGTTTTCTGAATGATGCCTTAATATCTACCAAGGCAGCATTTTTTGCATTCAATGAAAATTCTTTAGAATCAGTGAACAAGAATCGGAAAAAATAAGACCTGTAGACAAAAAAATATATTGTAGTTAGATTAACTGCACTAGAGAGGAAACTCTTAGCCATTTAAAAAATTCTTTGTTCACTGTTCTACAAAATTATTGATTTTATTTTTTCAATTTGGCCACACAATTCTAAGGAACCAAAATGGCCAATTTGCGAGTTGACTGTATTTTATTGAGCAACCCCTCTACGGTTTCCGGATAGAGGATTTCAGCTCGATCGACGTTACCTTCAGACACCTCAAAGAGATTATACTCCGAGATCGCAAAAGATTCATTCCGATGGGTCCCCCACAACGTCTCTCGCATCCCATTGATTCTGAATCGTGAGCTCTAATCCAAACGAGAAATAATCTAAAGTCGAAAGACAATCAATGGACGTCACTGAATGGAGAAATCATGCGGAACGTCAAAAACACAACAAAAAACGTATGGAAAAAATACGAATAATATTTCTTCCACTGTATTACGGAAATCGATAAGTAGGCTCAAGAAGAGCTATCCACACTTAACTGCACATCGAGAGCAAGGTACAAATCCCAATATCCTTATGGACTACTACTTGAATATGTCATAAATAAGGCAATTTTTATGGCAGCTAAAATTTTTTTGTGGTGAGTAATTGTATCATCATGGAGCGTCGTTCATACAATGGAGCAACACACATTACACCAAGAGACTGGACACTACATGCTCTACATGCAGTTTTACAATGCACGCAAATATGGACTTTTCTGCTCGTCTTGCGGTGACTTTTTCCACCTTGGATGCATAAAGATGTCTCAGCGGGCTGCGTACTCGCTCTGTCTGTGGAACTGCAGTGTCTGCATGGGCACTGGTTGGAAAACCCAGATGATCATTCCAAACGAGCACGTCGAACCAAACGAGCCTCTAGACTTCAATGATATAGACAACCTATTGCTCTTCTTGTCGGATCTAAGGAAAGCCAGGAAGATTTCAATCAGGATCCCAAGACCCGTCCGGATCCCCGCGGCTACATGCCTGGCTGCTGCAATTGACGATGCTCTCACGTCCGACGACCTGGAGGCCTGGCACTTCAAAACTCCTCAGTTTTGCTCCGATGGCCTTTGGAATTCCATTTATCGACTCAAAAGGAGATCAACGGAATACAGAGAAAGCACGACACTTGGGAACTCCCTTTCTTCAAAAATGAAGAACATCCAGGTTTTCTACGTGCTTTCTCTCACCAAGACGGATGTCAAGAAATCAAGACATTCTGATTCCAATCCTCCGGTTTATTTGAATGGCCCGGAGAAACTTAAAGAGAGAGTGAACCGCAAACTATTCGAAGGCGACGTCCGAGCGGCGTTGCGCGTCGTCTGTTATGGCTGCGACACCTGAGGTGCTGGAACTACTCAGACATAGACATCCATGTGCTCCGGAAAATTCGTGCTTCCGGGAAATTTGTCAAGGACGACCGTCACCGAAGGCGAAGTGAGACGCGGCATTTCGTCGTTTGCAACGAGTAGCAGTGGAAGTATCGATGGCTTGCGGCCGGGTCACATCAAGGATCTTACGGCGGGGGCTACCGCAGAAGCTGGCTGCAACCTTGTCAAATCAATTACAAAACTGGTTATGCGTATTTTGAACGGAGATATTCCTCTTCACGCAAGGGAGCTTCTTTTCAGTGCACATCTACTGGCCTTCAAAAAACCCGAAGGTGGGGTCCGCCCCATCGCGGTCGGCAACTATTTCAGAAGACTGACAGCGAAAATCGCATGCAGTATTGTCTGTCCGAGAATATCTGAAGAATTTTCCCCCTCCAACTGGGGGTCGGTGTAAGGAACGAATGCGAGGCGGCAGTGCATAGTGCGAGGTGTTTTTTTGGACAGAAAGACGAACAAAACCCACAAATTGGGGTCAAGCTGGACATCTGCAACGCCTTCAATTCATTGCGGAGGGATCAAATTTTCGAATCTACAAGCAAACGAGCCCCGGAACTTATTCCACTTGTCTACCTCGCTTACGGAACCAATTCTTCACTGGTTTTTGGGGACAAGATTATCTGTTCGAAGACGGGAGTTCAACAAGGGGATCCACTTGGTCCACTACTCTATCGATGAAATTGTCAGCTCTATAAACACACAACTAAACCTCTGGTATCTCGATGACGCCACAATTGGAGGGCCGTGGAGAAAAGTACACGACGTTCTGTCACATGCCGTGCCGGCACTACGAAACCTCGGACTTGAGATAAACATAAAAAATCGGAGCTAATAAATATCACATACTCGGAGTGATTTCATCAACGTGGTCGAGTCTTTCAACTCGGTACTACCTGGAATTACTGTCGTACCCAGGGAGCGGTCATACTTTCTTGGGTGCCCACTTGACGAAAAGGAACTGCGGAGCCATCTACAAACAAAAGAGGATGAACTCTCCAGAGTCACGGAGAAATCTCCTTACTCGATGGTCATACAGCGTTCTTCCTTTTGAAGAATAGCATCGGCTTGCTCAAACTCCTATATGCTCTCCGATGTTCTCCCTGCTTCAAACATCGTGACATCCTGCTGTCACTGGATAGGACATTAAGAAAATCAGCTGAATTGCTTCTAAACATCCACTTTGATGTGCCGAGTTGGAACCAATGCAAGCTTCCTACACGCCTTGGAGGAACGGGTCTCAGGTCGGCGCTGGAGATCGCCTATCCAGCATATGTGTCATCGCTCTCAAGTGGAACCCTTTTGGTCCAAGAAATCCTACGTTTTACAACCGGACTTTCATGGGAAAGAGTCTTCGACGAAGCTCGTCGCGAATGGTGTGAAACTGGTTTGGATATGCCGAACGATCCTTTGAGGCTACGTGACTGGGATGATATCTACTCCAAGAATATCTTCGACGTGTTAAAGTCCATCCGATAGTCGTTAAGAATTATGAAGTTATCCAGTAGAGAAGGAGATTTCCTCTGGCATCAACAGTTTGGCTTTTGTACCGGGTCGGTATTTTGCGTTGAAGTCGCCACATATCAACAAATGTTGTTATTGATGTAACACATCCAAAGAGAAAGTAAACTCCTTTTGACAGAAGCTGGGGGGGGAATGCACATGTTCACAATTGTAATATTTTCCATGTTTGTTCGAATGGAGATTCTAATGTTCGAATGGAGATCCCAATGTATTCCAAAATGTGTAATTCGATCTCTCAGATAATCTTGTTCTTTGTATTTTTTGATTGTAGGAATGTTAAAATAGTCCCTTAGTTTTTCAAAAAGAAAATATTCCAACACCCAATTTGGGCGATATCGTCCAGGTTGAGAATCACTGCTCTAAATCCACACGAGAGAACCGTGCTGGTCTCAGTGGATATAGAGAAGGTTTTTGATCTTCATCCTAAATTGAAGTCATGGTTGACTTCATCAACGGTTGCATGGACCAAGGCCACAAGGACCACCATTGTCATCAACGCTATTTAATATGTTCTCCAGTGACCTCACCTCCACAATTACCAAAAATGTAATTCTTTATCAGCGAAACATCGAAGAGTTGAGGAGGAGACATGGTCCGTGCAAGAGACATTAAACACGATGGATCTTTGGTTTTTGAAAAACCGCCTAAAAGTATCACCAGAAAGTCACATGTAACGACGTTCACCTCATCATTAAAAGAGATACGGACAAAGTCAGCAGTAAATTATATGATCCTATTAAAACCCTTTCAATCCCGGGAATTACCCTGGATTTCCTTTTTAATCACACATCAAGTGGACTTGGTAACATCGAGAATCCAAAAGAAAATTGGAATTGTCAAGGCTTCCACACACTCATCAATATCTTCCCACCCATCGTTGGAGCTTCTATATAAACCGTTTGTTCTACAGAAATTGAGTACGCCTATGCTGCATGGAATGCCTCGGAACATAAAAACCTGGAAGTGTTACAAAACAATGTCACAGAATGTTATTGAGATAGTCGAAAAAGACGCCCACGTCGTTACTATGGAGAACACTAATCGTCCTCCCATGGAATATCTTTTAAAACGTCATCAAGACTTCCTCAAGATGGCAAAGTCTTCTGAACATCCACCTGGAAGCCTGCCCGAGATACGAGAAGAAACCTTCCCTATGTGGAGATTAATCAAGGACTCCAAAACTAACCACAAGAGAAGCCTGGTATGGACCAGGCTCACTTAACTTAGACGACAGCTCTTGTTCTCTTTCTTGTGATTCCGGGGTTAAAAATCTTCTCTACCAAGACCACCAAGGGATTTGTGGTAGTGCCCACACTATCAGTTGGCCGTTTAATGGCAGACGGTCTCCTACATGTTATTGAGGTTACGACAATTAACTAAGACCAGTCAACCAAATGGTTATTTGGTCGGAAGGTGGGCGATAGTGATATACCTCTTACTACGAGGAATGTATATGAATTTTTCTCGTCTGATGGACGAAATGACTTTGTATACAAATCCATTATAGTCTCCTTTACGTGATCTATGGACTGATCATTTACATTATACGTATTGATTATGACCATTTATACGTATTGATTGTCTATCACGTGACCAATTATATGCATTGATGATATTCCTCGTTTTAATCGCGTGACCTAGAAATAATTCGAACTCTCAGACCAATATTCATTGTCCCATTCACGTAACACGTTAGAGTCTTTGACCTCACTCATATTCTTATAAACTATGAATCCGAAATCTATAGCAGTTATGCAGCAGTCACTAAGAAACCGAACCGAAACGAGAAATTAGGAGTTATATTAAAAGTTATAGTCCTGCCTCTATGGCCTGGACACTTCACAAGTCACTCTTCTCCAGCCATTTCATATGTCTTGATTGGCTCCTACGGGCGGTCCCCGGGGTCCAAGCAAGCCGTTATAAGCGGCTAAACCCGTAAATCCCTGAACCTGCAGTCTTCACGTAACGAGATTATCTATTTGCGACATTTAGCATATGTCATCTAATTATCTCCATATGTACAATTTTATTAAATAAAAAGACAAATCGGTAAAAAATAAATGTTGATATTTATTATATTATATGTCCTCACAAAAGAAGACTGCAAAGTGACCCAAAACATGTTGGTTTGCCATAAATCGAATGATCGCGAAATGCGTCTCCCTTGCTACCGGAATGTCCAGAAAATGTACCGTTCATTGCTTATTCTAGTGTCGTGGAAAATTCAACGTTACGGAAAATCAGGAAGGACCTAAAACCAAAAAAATGTGTCGACGTAACAGAAATGTACTTGCTTGCTGTATTCTAGAACATTTAAAAACGTGAAAGCAAAATATGTGGGATTTATGGCGTTCATGGCATATCCGAATTTACAAACCATGTAAGGGGGAAATATATTTAGAAAATTTGATCACTCGAAAATCGTCATTTTGCGGAAAAATTCGTTCTATGGACTCAAAAAATTGAAAAAAATGTGAGCAGACATGTAATTCCTAGCATTTTGAGTGATTCATTAATCAGCATTATTTAACCGCTATTTCCTAAATTTTCGTCGTTTATTTGGTTTTAATTTTGACTTTACGCATTAAATTTTTAATTTTATTAACCACGAAGCAATAAACAACTATGTTCACAACCCCCATTCATGGCATTCACGTTGAACGGGGCGTCATGTGGTTCACCAGCTCTGTAAGTTCTGGTGGTCCTCAGAAGGCATATTATGCACCTCGAAAAAGAGCCATTCATTCCACCGGGAGGCAACCCCATTTACTGCGACTTTCATTGCTGTTGCAACATGACAAGACCACGTGATTATTAGTTTGGTTTTAACGTGGTATTTGATTTCTTCATTTCAAGTGTATCCAACCGTCACATTTACGAAAAGACTAGTCCTTCCGGAATCACAGTTGTGAAAATCCCTCAAAAATGATCAAGCGAAGTGAGGGAAAGTAAATAACCTTTTCGATGCTGTTCTGCCATTGGATGCCTCCTGATATAGTGGGCGGTATACTAATTGAACGAAGGGGGTCATAGCATAAGAAAAAGGACATTCAATCAAGTAATCAGCTGCGGTATTTGAGCCAAACCACTGTTGCCTGTAAGCCTGCATAAACACTAGTTCCATCTAGTTGCTTATTCTGGTAATTTATTGCTTTTTTGAATAATTCATTCATTTGTTCGCATATTTCTTGAATCGCAGGAAAAATCGATTCGAATTTAACGAAAAAATAATCGATTACATAACATGCTTGATAATTTAAGGTCGAATGAAAAACCATTATCTCTCTCTGAATTGAAGATGATTGTCGTTATGTAGTATTCCACTGAGATGTAGCACAGACTGCAGAGATCAGAGTCCGAGAGGTTTGATTTTCGTGACTTTCTAAAGGTAGGGCTGTGATTGAGGAATCGTAGATATTCACATTTCTAGCGTAATTTCATAGATTTCGGGATAATCTGTTTTCTCCTAAAAAGTTTTAGTGTGGTAAAAGATTACTTAAATCCTCTTAGCAATCATTCTTAGATTTAAGAATTTCAGTTAAAATCAGGCTGACCGAACTGCTAATTTGGCAAATTAGTAATTTAACGGAAACGGTAATCATCACTCATGGTTTGACGAAGATATTATGCATTACTGGCAATTACTTGCATTAATATTGCTTGGTTGCTATGGTAATACTACAACATACGGAATCATATCAATTTGCAAAAACCACAAAACCTATAACAAATGAATAATCCCAAGTACTAAGTCATAAATCTAATTAATCAGTCTTCTTGAGATTATCAGCAAGAATATCACAAGCAACTGATTTACCAGTTATCTTCACTGACAATAAACATAAATTCAACTTTGATTGGCACAGTCAGATCCAGTTTTGATGACGTCATCAATTAGGGACTTATTTGCGAGAAAGTAAGGACGGATGACTTTGTTGTAAAGAAGGATACTTCCGTTGTATTTGAATGGGAGATAGCACATAATTAGCAGCAAAGACTGAAAATAAGGAAATTTTGTACTTTGAACACCCAGTAAAAGGGCATCCACGACAAGATAATATCACTAAAATATTCGCAGGTGGTGATAACAGAGAATACAACCCAGTACGTCAGCCACTTCATATCGTCCTCTTTTTCTGGGGATTCTATGGCCATGATTCTAGAGAAATAGTAAAAATAATTTAAACGAGGCATATGTGGGATACGCAGTCCCAATTAGATTGGACACAAATTGCTCGAAAAACCCAACCATGAGAAGCAAGAAAAACGTAAGACTGCTTCCTGGAAATATATATCACCAATCAACCATAAATTATTTTGATCTTTGAGATGGACAGTTTTTTTTCTAGACAATTGAAAAACTGTCCGAATGAGTTATCCTGTTTACATAATCCAAGAGTCGAGAATTAAGAATTCTTAATTGCTCCATTAAATGCCAATGAGATTTTCGTAATATTTAAAACAGGTTAACCAACGAAAAATTAATTATTAATAAATTTATTAAGATCTGTTTTTAATTTATTTAATCTATATCTAAATTCAGATTCATCCAGGTGGGAGCACTATTTTACATACAAAATCTACATCTTCTAAAATTTCGTTATACTGGGCAACATGATCCCTTCGTAGTTTCTGATACTTTACTAGCCTTTGGTGGAGATCCTCTGAGGATTTTGTCATCTGTTGGATGAATTCCATTAGAGCATCGACCTTCTGAACAATAATTAAGAATTCTGATCTCCGAACAGAGTTAATTGGGAGGTTCTCATTTTTTACTTCTGCAGTTGTGCTCTCTCCAAAATCAGTTTTAAACAGTTCGTCTTACCATTGGGACTCCTCAAGTCCTCAAACAGACCTCCTCTGTTCAAATCCGATCTCAATAGTACGAGTTCACCCTCATCTAAGACTCTGGCGTCCTTGCTCGCATATTTGGAGAATATGGCCTCAATCTCTAAGTCAGAATATCCCAGCCTGCCGTTAACTCAAACCCGAACTGTTTCAGTTCTACTCGAATGGTTTCAAATTGGATATTTTTGTCATCCATTTTGCTAGCAAACAGAACACTCTTGAACTGACTTGCGTGGAATTTTTTCAAATCCAGTTTATTGGTGAGTCGGGCAAATTTCTAGAATCAGTCTCTAAACACCTTTTTGATGGAGTCGATGATCTCCAAGTCCTCGCCACGTGAGGACACATCCTTGACCTCTTGATAGGAGTCGTTAATGATGGCCAAAAACATGTTCAGCAAAATGTAAAAAACGAAGAACACGTATAGGAAAAAATAGGAGGGACCGAGGATTTTGTCGGCCGATTCTAACTCATAGTAGTTGAAATCCCCCAGAATAACCCGGAATTGGGTAAATCTAAACCTAACGATTCGGCGACCAACGATGCGTCCGTTAAAGTCTTAAATCCCTCCAATTTTGAGCCGAACAGCAAGGTTGCCAGTTGGGCGAAGGAACCGAAGACTATGAAGAACATAACGAAGAATCCTGCGATATCCTTGCCTCCATGAATGATTGTTTCTGATAATTGGTTCAGTGTTTTGCTAAAACTAGCGTATTTGAACAGCTACACGTGGTTTTGGGAGGAGTACCTTAATCCAGATAATGAAGACGTTGATAGCTACCAGGTCGTCGAATATGGATTGCCAGTATGAGGTCACGGCAAATTTGTGGAATTCGGTTGTCCCCGACTTTAGGTTATTGAGGATTCTGGTGATCCCCACATGTCGTTTTACGTTGAGAATGGCACAGACCACACTGATCCCGAGAACCAGAATATCAAGAATATTCCACAAATTCACAAAGTAGGAGAGACCCGTATTTGTAACCTGAAATTTAATGAACAAGGTTAACCTCCAAAATCTCCTCTATTATGTAGTAGAAAACGAAAACATAGACAAATATTTCACACAAAAGCACAAATTTGTCAACTCTAGAGACATAACGGAGTAGTTTTTGAGAGACAAAGCTTGAGGAGGAAATAATTCCCCCTGTTATCGGAAATTCAGCAATCAGACTTTAATTACATTCTCAATCCACCTGATTATCGTGAAGATGTTAATATTGGCGTTGTACACAGTGAACTCGATCAAGACTGCACGTGTCAGTTTGTCGATCCACAACTTACTTTCAAGGTTTTTTATTATCTTGATCGACTCAATTTTCGTGGTCCCCAAGTTCTGAACAAATCCACCTCCCTCATACGTGTTAATCTGTGCCGACACGGGCATTCCCTCCAGTTGGGCACTACTCCGGTAATTCCATCTACTCCGTAAGAAAGGGTCACTCACGCACTTCCGCGCCGGTTTCCCAGGGAGGTACGATTTTCGTTGTTCTTTGAATACTCTTTGAAACATTCGTTTATTTTGAATTCTGGGCTAACGTTGCAGGAGTAGTTCTGTCCCCTGATCTGTCTCAGTCGAGTCACCCCAACGATTTTGTTTTCGTTTAGAATATACCCCTTCTCTGATTCGGCTTTGTATCTCCCGCTGTACAGTTTTTCACGGTATATGCCGTTCATAAACGTAGTTTTTATGTACTCAAATGGTAATCACAAACTACATTCCACAAGTCCTCTTCTGTCGTTATTTTTAGGAATGACTGAGGATTTTCCTCTCCCGCAAACACATCCGTAAGAGAACTCGTCATAAAGTAGCTTTTATTCTCCGTAGACAAGAGGGCGACTAAGAAATAACTCAAAATAGTAAACCTCCTGTTACAAGCGTGAGAAACACAATGTACACGCATAATTCTCGTAAAACTATTTTTTTGTATTTTTTGCTGTTCTGTTCAATCGTCCTTGTGTCCTTGGTGAGCCAAAGTTCTGTATGTGAATGGTTGATTTGTTACTTTTTAGAAAATTTACAAATTTTTGAAAAAACAGTGTATTTTGATTGGAACCAGCAAAATTGTTGTCGTGAACATTCAAGTATAACTCCGATTGCATAGAACTAACTAAGTCATCCTGACTTATCACTGGATTCTCCATTTAAGGACATCGTAGTAATTACATTTATAATTTTTGGATTATTACTGAAGGGTTGGCTAAGGGCTGTATGATATTGGATTTACAGATATTCTTAATTGAAGTAAAAACGGGCAATTAATAGAATAACCAATTTTATTTAAAAGCAAAACTAACAGTTTAACTGCTGGCTGCTCTCATAATTGGAAGCGCATTTCCCCTGACGGTCTGCAAGGAAATGCGCACAATGAGCCAGCTCCTTTCTCTCCTATCATTTTTTCCTGGCGATGAGCGAGCCGATCCTGTTTAGCATGGCCAGTGATCTGCTTCCAATGATTCCTGTCGTTTCGACTACCACTGGTTCGAGGATGAATTGTCCTCCAAGACATGCGTATTTTTTAATTTAGAGTCTCAGCCATTTTTATTATCTGATTTATTAAATACTGCTATTGCAAATAGAAAATTCGATCGCACTATTACGAGGAGAGGATCTGCGAGCGCTACATTAAAGGGGATATTACTTTATTTTGTCTCTGAGACAGGATGATCACGCAACACCACTCTAGTAGAGGGCGAACTAAAAGATCATCACACGGAAACCAACTCCCTAAGATTCCTTTGTCGTATGCAACTTCATACACCGATCCTAGTTCCTCTTAGCTTTATTTGATTTTAATACTCTGATAGGAGTAGCACAGATAATATGTGACATGGGAGTTACATTTTTTTGACCTTGAAAAGGTCCTTTAATTATCCGACATTTAATTTTTATATCCGAGATTATCAGAAAAGTCATTCAAAATTGTGAAGTTTGCAAATTTCGCATCATTTAAGAGTTTAAGATTTCTTTTAATACCTCAACCTTCCACAATGCAAAAACATAAAAAAAATAAGATTATACAAACACAGAATTACTCTTTTCTAAATCAGAAATTTTCTTAGCCTGATTCTGAATAAGTTCCTTGGACTGAGCCAACAAAGCATTTAGTCTTTTAATTTCATTTCGTAGTCGATCAGTCTCCTCCTTAAACAATAAATCCAAGAACTACCAAAGAAGTGACCTCACTTAACAATTCAGTTGCAGTCGGTCTGCTGGCCTCCTGACTCACCATTAGTCTTATAGAAAAGGCCTACAATGCCACCAAACCCAACCTGTCTGGGCCATTGTTTAGAAAAGTCTCCGGACGGCCCTCGAGTTCTCAGACTTCTCAGACATGTGATTCTATCACTGTCTGTACAAAAAACAGAAAAAAGCTCATAAAAAACAACCCCCAACGAGTAAATATCACACTACATTACAAAACGTGCATACTTTATTATCATACTTCGTGGTCTTGTTAACTTCCGGGGCTGTATAGATCTTAGTTCCTACCCCCTTCGACAACTTTAGTACCCCTCGATCTACAATAAATCACTCCTCAACCATCGTCGGAATACATGACATTTCTGGCCAATCCAAAGTCCCCGATTTTCACTGACAATGTCTCAGGGTTCAAGAAGATATTCCCAGGCTGTATTGAACCACGTGAATACCTTAATGTCCCTATGGACAACCCCCATTGAGTGAATATAGTCAATCCCTTGCAGAAGCTGAAGATATATCGTATGGTTATCACCCACGTGCACCACATTAATCCGATCAATAGTAAATAACAAAAACTACCATGTTCGTTAAAATTAATGGCCAATGAGTTCCTCGCGTCCAGCCAGTTCTTCAGACTTTCCCCACAAAGTTCCATCTGGATGAACAACGACCACATGAGACTTGGTTTATCTGCATCGATGAGCTCAGAACTCCATGTTTCAGACTCCTGGTGGTCTTCACTCCGTTGGAATATCACATATGAAGAACTATTTCAAAATAACAAGTACTTATCTGTCGAACTCTGAGGATTTTCCGCACCACTGCAGTAGAACTCTATCCAGGAGGAGTAGTACCTCACCACATTTGGATGAGTAAGCTTTGCGAGGACAACTACCTCTCGGATAAGAAACTCCACGTCCTGTTTCGACTTCCTTATGATTTTCACGGCATAGTTGCCCATATCCACCTTATTCTGAGTCTGCATAGTTAAAGTCAATTCCCTCACCAAATAGACAGTCCCGAATCCTCCACTACCCAGGTTTTTTAATTGAATAAAGTTCTGGTGGTAAAATGAAGACCGGTTGATTATGGAATTTATATTTTCCGTCCTAATGGTTGGCTGGGAACATAACTTCCCTCCAAGGTCTGGGTTTGTATCGGGGAACAGAGACTTTACCATTTTGGGATTGACAGAGTAAACCAAGGCTCGCATGAGGACGCGGAAGATGCTGTAGTTGTGGTCATATTCAAAGTCCATGTTATATGAGGATGGAATAATGTCCCTGATTTTGAGTTCCTGAAGTAGGGCTATAATGTTGTGCTATTCTTACTGTTGAAAAAAATTTTGGCATCATTTGAACTGCCGAAAAGCATCTCGCTTATGTACCGTAGGGCTGAGATCAGGAGCATGGAAGAAGACTCTGTGGGCGTGGGGAGCTGGTTCCTGTTGTCTATCATCTCGATTAGCTCACTAGAAGGGTCTTTAAGTAATCTTAACAATTTAACCTTCGAATTGACGTATTGGTTGTAAATCTATTTCTCTTGCAGCTTCTATGTCATTATCGTCGAATATTAGAAATGAATCGACAGAATCATCATGTGACATAGTAATTGAGAATTTATTACTTTTTTTAAATTATAAACATAAAAATAATTATAATTTTATATTTAAAATATATTAAATCGTTACGATTTTAATGAAGAAAACCAGTTCAAAAAGACAGCTACCAATTCTAATTATTGATAAATTAATTATACTGAGAGAGACTGGTGGCATTCCCTCAAGTAGTTATTATCACGCTGATCATACCACCAGTTTGCCTTTTTTTTCTTTTTCTTGTGTGAGTGTCCTCTCTAGACAATCCAGTTCCGCAGTGCATATCCTCTGATGACGGCGTCACTCGTCAAACCCTTTCTGCATCGTAGTTGCGTGGAACTTTCCACCAGGTAACAGCAGCGAGATTCGAACCGTAGCCTAAGCCAGTTAAGCCCGTCACCTAACCACTATGCCAAATGAAAGTATTCTTGGAAGTAAATCTAAATACTTATTGAAGCTCAATGTTGTATTTATGTGGCACCACAATTCGCAGATAAATGGACGGATTTTAATTAAAAAAAGTTTTGGACAAATAAAAACATTGTCGAAAAAGTGAGGGTACCAGATATGAAGAATTTGAGTTTCTGAAAATTTCGATCAATATCATCTGTCAAATGGCGACCTCAATGCTAATTTCAAAAACTTTCCACTTTAATAATTTCTAGGCACTAATACAAGATCCCAGAGATCCCGGAGATGGGGGACAATGGGAGACAGCCAACGTGGGTAAAAATCGTTTAAGACAATTGAGAACACACACCCAACAAGTCCGGGCTTTTTAGGTCCCAGAAGAGACTCAGCGTCGTTTGTCAAATATTCGAATCTCACGACAGGCCCTCCGCAGGAGCTAGACCATGTGCACGTGGAGCGTGTGCAGATGTCTAGTGTTTAATAGTTCTCTTTGAATGGATATTAGGTTCCCTTCATGCATCACCAAAAGTTTTTGAACCGTATAGCCATGTCAAATGAGACCATGGTTTTGCTTCAAAATAAAAAAAACGTGGTTGTTGTGACGATGGTTCAAAAAGTTAGTTAAAAAGGGTTGAAAACTGCGACATTAAAAGTTACTACTTCCCGAGATCTACAAGAGCTACTACTGTGAAAAAAGTTTGAAGAAGAGATCAAGACAGTTTGCTCATCTACAGAAACTGAAAAGAAGTCTATACCTCAAGATCCACCAGCCTTTTAATATACTAAGACTCTGGCAATGTGTATACAGATCTCTGTTACGTCGAGTATGGGAGCCATCAAAATTTCTAACGTGCTGTACTCGTTCGACTTGACGGGGTCTATCAGATTGAGCCACAAAGGCTCCGGGATCTTCCGCTTCGAATTCAAAAAGGAGGACAAAAGGAACTTTTGTAAACATGTGAATGCTACGTAACCTTTTGGTTTTGGAAACCACTGCTTCAGTGAAATCCGAGTGAAACCTACGAAATTGTGTTGAAGATACAGAATCGCATGGATACAGAATTTATTTATTGATGAAGAAGACGTGAATTTGAAATTACAACTTTTGAAAAAGAAAATTTGATAGAATTGTCATGTAATAATCGAACTCGTTTATTAGCGCATAATGGGCTACGAGTATACTCTCCTCACTGACACCGAAAATTCAAAAAAAAGACTTTTCAACACTTTGGTCAGACAAAACCTTTTCCTTTATATTTTGTATTGTGCACGCCCATTTTTCTATTCATTTTTTTGAAAATAAGGTTAATTCAATTTAGTTTTTTCAAAATTGAAATTATATATTATTCCTAATAGCTGTTTACACTACGACTACTCTGTTTATCATTAAAAGAATCATTGCGCTCATCATGGGAAGTAAAATCATAATCATTGGCCATCATCTTTGTAAGGGATCGACTCTTGATTAGATAAAGGGGATGATTTCATTTGACTTCGTTAGAATCTTCAAATTCGCCACTGATTTGGACGTATGTAACTTTTTGTTAAAAGAACGCGTAATCATCGGCCATCCTGAATGAAGAATTCTCTTGAATCTCCGTTGAGCAGCCTTGACCACATCAGAGGCCTGATGTGAGAAGATTGACATGGAAACGACAGCAGATCGGAGGGATTTTACATTACATTCTTTTGTTCCGCACTGCCAAAAGGCAACACAATCTACGTCATTATTGGTTTCTTTGTCGGGGTCCTTAGTAAATAGGTCAATTAAATGTTATATTGTCCTCAGAAGAAACAAACATTCACATCACAACAAAAATTCAAATGTTTAATTTATTAAAAATTAAATTAATAAATTTATCACTAAATATGAATTAACTTTACTGTTGTTTAATATTATTCTAAATTATAAAAAATAACGGCATTGTAATTTATTCAAAAAATTTCAGCATAATAATAGATCTCTTCCATATTGGATAAGAGACAGATATTCTCAATGTTCATAATTATGTTATGAGAAATAAGCATGTCCATTTATCTACGTTTTATAATAAAAATAAGAAAAAACAATATATCCTTGCTAGATTATCACATTCCCACACAGCCCAAAGCCAAATTCGTTCATCTGCGTTTACATTCAATAAATTTATCGTTGACTTCATTGACCTAAGATTGAAAATAGGAAATAACACCTATCACAATAATTATCGTTTTCAAAAGGATTATTTTTAATAAACTGAACAATTTTATATAGAATGGGTTCTTGTGGATTCAAATCGCTAAAATCATAATTCATAAAAAGAGGAAAAATATCATTTGGATCACGTAACATCTGGCAGATACATCGCAATATAGAATAGTTTACACAATTATTATAGTAAGGATACTCTGCGTCCCTTTTCAATAAACAACAATTTTACAATATAGGATTTATCAGACCATATGCCCACATTAAATGTCTGGTGTGTGTGTATTTGGCTAAATTTTCGACTATATCAATAACGAGAATTAATAAATATTCGGAATTTGGTGGAGAAACAAAATATCTCTCGAAAAAATTATAGATATAATAAATTCCATTAGAATCGAGAAACAAATTTATATTCTTTTCATTGTCTTCTACAAATATATTTTGAATACCTAAAAGAAAGTTCAACAAATAAAAATTGGTGGAATCATTAAAGTCTTCTGTTTTAAATTGTTCAACACACAACTAAAATTATATTGTCTTATGAACTTTGACAAGTCTTTCAGAATAGCCAACATAGGCTAGAAATTCGATACTCATATTTTTTATGATTATTATAAGATTAGGTGAAAATTGAAATCGGCGAGTAATACTTGTAATGATAATTGACAGTGCAGGAAGCTAAAATAAGAATTAACTAACAAAAATAGATATCTCCCAAGGTCTAAAATTGCGAAAAACTAGTAAACCACTATAAATTAGATATCAGATAGTGATACAAAATTGGAATCAACATAGGTTATGATCTCAAGAAAAATGTCAAAAATAACACTATGGATGAAATCTACTCATACCATCTAGTAGCATATGAAATAGATTGGTTACTCGTTATGTTGTATATAAATCTAATGAAATATACATCATCATAATTGCGCCGACGGATAAACTAAATTTATATTTTAAATTACTTTCAAAAATGGTTTTAATAATTTATTTTCAATTTTAAAATCAACTTTATAGTCAGATAAGTTTTTTGTAATCTCTAAAATAACATAAATCAAAAGTTCGATTTTATTATCGAAATGTTGAGCAGTCGAGAAAAGATTATTTAAAATTGATTGCTGATCGTTCTATATTCTTTATTAAATATACAGAATCGCGTGTATTTTTACTGAAATGTAAAATTTTCTTATGATGAAATTTTTTAAATCCTAGTTTTTCGATTCGTCTATAATTATTAAAATAATAACTTGGTTAACTTTATTAGTGTTTTTCTTTTAATAAAATATCCAGATAAATTCATGCAAGTAAGATTCTTGGCTTTTTGTAAAAGAGAAAAAAAATTACAACTATTTCCTTTTAATTTTCTGTCACATGTATGTATAAAATATCTAAATTTGATATAAATAAACCTTAAAGACGCTGGACTGTTAATGCTTTCAATAAATTTCGCAAAATCAGTAATTAAGACGTTGTGAAAATTTATGCGTTCCAGTTTTTCAATTATTTTTAGTGTACTGTTATAAATAATGCGGTTGAGATACCTTAGTTTTTTAAACCCAGTCATAAATAGCTGATGTAGCAAATCTGGGTCATCATAAAACAATAATGTGAATGATTTGACCTCATTGGGGGAAAATGGTAGAAAAGGATTCGTTTCTGATGAAAAAATCCTTCCTATTGTAATATTTGATAAATTTGGATAAACTTGAGTCATATTAACAACGTCCTTAATGTCAACATCTTCACGAGTCAATTCCAGGCAAAATATGTCTTTCCGTACTACATCCGATATCCTATAAAAACTTGAATCTTGAAAATATAGATCGTTCTCAGGACATGAATTCAAATATTCCAATTCATAATTGATTCTTTCGGACAACATTTTTTTAGACTTGTCGTTTAATTTTTTATATTTTTCTTCGTTATAGTACAAAAAAAAGTATATTCGAATATTATTAATGCATAATGCATATAATGAAGGTGTTTCCATTTTATAACTTGAATATATTTTAATAACATTAATTTTATTTATTTTTTATTTGAATTTCATAAATTTTTATTATTTTTTTATAATTTGATGATTGGGACTGAGTATCGACTGAGTAATAAACGCAGGAGATCTCTGGATACATTAAAATGATCATGACGTGCATGAAACCAATTGCACTTCAGTCAATCTCTATTGCATCGCATCTTGGGATAAATAAGTAGAAATTATTGATAATTATTTAACCAAGCAGCTTAAAATTAAAACGGACCTTACCTCCATTGTTCCCACTGCCGAACGGAAATGCCTTCTTTGATCCTTGCAGAGAAAACCTATTCCTTTCATTTTTCCGCCTCCTTAAGGTTCCTTAGCCGAGTCTAGCAGAGACATTTTTTTGTCACTATTTACTGAAGTCCATCGTAAGATCTCGAGTCGAGTAAAAGAGATTTGTCTTTTGCACAACAATTTATTTAATCAATCTGGTTATAATTGTTTCTAAGGTTCTCGTTGCTTTATGACTATTTGAAATGGTTAAGAAGGTGTCGAAGGTAACTCCGAGGATTTCAACATGGGTTGAAATGGTTAAGAATGTGAAGTCAACTACGGGTATCTTCTGAATTTTGTTTTGCGAGATAGTTTTGTGGCTCAAATTCTACGTTGACACTGAACATCGATCTCCGAGCTCCATTAGGCGTAATTGAATAAAGATTACTCTGTCACTGATTCTTTAGTAACTGGATAGTCCATGAAGAAAGTCCTTAAACGCCCCGAACCCTTGTCCAGAGTGTCTACAGTCAGCAGTAAGTAAAATTAGTGTGTAATCTCCGTGCCATTCATCGAGGCCTTCTTTGACTTTCGTCTCTTGAAGACAGCATATCGATCTTCTATACTTAGTCAAGTCCTAATAAAGTAGCTGACTCGTCGACGGATCGCTCATTGCGAAGAAAAATGATAGGAGAGAAATGAGCTGGCTCATTGAGGACAATTCTTTGTAAATCGTCAGGGGAAATCCGTTCTTAATTATGAGAGCAGCGAGTAGTTGTAAACTATTAGTTTTATGATTAAACTGTTTTTGATTGGACAATAATAATATAAAATTTTCATTAATTAATGAACAAATTTTATAAAAACGTTCAGTGTTTGGCCGGAATTAAAATGAATTCTCTTTTCTTTATTTCAACTGTGGGAACTGAATATTACTCGATTAAACGTTAATTAACTAAACTGCTTTCCAGTATATCCACTTAGAAGAAGAGCTACCAACCTAGCATTTAAGAGTTCTTCGATGGTATGCCTCGACATACATAGAAGACGTTAAACTAAACGAAAATAAATTGACCTGATTCTACGTTGAAAACAGAGCCGAATACACGTGCAGTACTATCATAATTTATAAAGATCTGTTTTTTACCAAAAATCTAGTCGAGAAAGTATAACTTTAATAGTTCGATTAAAAGGAAGTAGGGACAAGTTGGCAAAGTCTACTTAGAGGAAAAACAGAGATTTTTATATAGGCTGTAAGATTGGATGCTGCGGAATTAAATTTTCATAGAGTTCAATATTTATATTATGCCGGTAAAATATTTAAATTGATGTTGCGATAAAATGTTCAAATGATGCCGAGAAGTTATAATTTATTAGAATTTAAATGGACTTCGGTCAGACTCAGGGTTAAATCATTCGCTTGTAGCTTCTACTTTGAACCAAAGAGAATCCCAATTTCCTAACTCATCTTGTCCATCATTTTGAACCTCTCTTGATTTACTGGTTATATCCTGACTTTCTGTAACTGATCATATAAGAGGAACACTGAAAGTTTGGAGACAATAACTACGATATTATTTTTACATGGAAAAATCACATCTTCTGTCGTGCAATTGGATAAAAATAATTATTTGGACTTCACCGCAAGTATGGGAAGATGTATGAATAAAACACGAGAAAACGAGAGTTACTCTAAATTTAATTTTTGTGGTTAATAAATCATTTATAAAATTAATTAAGTTAATTGAAGTTAATCTTGGTTCAAGGTTAATGTAACAGGCTGCCCATAGGTAACGCTTGGCCCATGTGACATAATAATTACCGTGGTCTTGGTTATAAAATAAAATGAATAAAATCTGTTTTGTCCGCTAAAATACCTTTAGCTCTATGATATTCAATCATAAAAATGTATTTTTTAACGAATCCAAAGTCAAGGCAATTAAATATTGGTTGCGAATTAATTTATTTATTAACCCCGGATACACCGAGAATGAAGTTAAAGTGAACAAACTAATTAAGTGTATCCAGTTTCCACTTCGACAGAGGAAGAAATCTATGATGAAACATAGTATTGGAGAAAATGAAACAATAAAAGGAACCCTTAAACAAATTAATGATTTGGAAGAATTCATTTTAGACATCCCTCCGGATTCCCTTAGATTTACTCGTTTAGGAGAAAATTACAGCTAAACTTGAAAAAAATATGGATTTGGAATAAGAATTGAACATTTTTTACCAATGCACGACATTAAAAATTTTTAAGTTTTTATTATTATTTCATAAATTATTATTATTAATAACTTTATACAGAAGTTGAGAAGCTACACAAAAAGAATGATATGTTAGTTTAGTTTAGTCTAATCACATTATTTTACTTATTTTAACTTTAAAGTTAAAACCTCACTTTTGGAACAACTTCTGTTTTTGGAACGCTTGGTGTTCCAATCGAGGTTGGACTGTTACACAATTCAAAGGTTCTTGTGCCTTAGCGATCACAGTGTTGCGATATAATAGAAGTGGTTCCACACAGATATTTACTAAAGAAATTACTCGATTAACAAATTCTCTTAAGACAATGGGTTGCATTAGCTCGATGTCTTCATTAGTTTTCTCTGTCTAGATCAGAGGTTGTCAAACGTGTGCCGGCACACTAAGTGTGCCGCGAGACAATTTCTAGTGTGCCGCCTGCCAAATACAAATTTGAATAAATTTATATACATTTTTTGACCTAATTAATTTAAAAAGATAAATAAATTAAAATAATCATTTTTTTATTATATATTAAATGACATTTACATTGGTTAACCATTATTTAATAATTTTTTAATAACGTGCGCATCAACGTGGTTATGGGTAAATCAGTTCGTCGTTCTTATAAAGATTCTTATTTGTCATTTGGATTTATATGCATAGATAAAAATAAACTACCTCAATGTCTAATTTGTATGGAAGTCTTGGCAAATGATGCTATGGTTCCTAGCAAACTAAAGAGACATTTTACTTCCAAGCATCCGGACTATTCCGAAAAATCTGTGGATTATTTTATCCATTTGAAAAAACAACACAAGTATTATTTAGTTTTTACTATGAATCGTAGATCTAGTCAAATGATGTTCAGTGAAACTTTTGTAAACACAAAGGAATCATTGAAATGTTCATACCTGATCTCAGAATTGATAGCAAAAACAACTAAAACCTCACACTATTGGCGAAAACTTGATAATCCCTGCTTGTCGTATTATTGCTCGGACAATGTTTTGTCATAAATATGAACAAAAAATAATGAAGATACCTTTGTCAGATAACACTGTTTCTCGTCGGATTTGTGCTTTGTCGGAGAATATTGCAAGTATGCAAGGAGGTTCTGAGACTATTTTATCGTCGACGGACAAATTAAATTCTTTGAAAATGAAAATCAGTTTTTGGAGAAAAAGGGTTTTAGATGGCGATTATACTATGTTTCCTAATACGAATGGTTTATTTTATATTTTAATTATAATAAGGATATAATGGTGAATCGATACAGGGACTGATTAATGAATATTTAATAATTTTGGAAAAACAAAATGGATGCTTATTTTCCAGACTTAGAAATTGAAAAATTCGATTGGGTTATTATTTTTTAAATATTTTTTAGATACGAAATCCTTTTCTTGTGTCAGAATCAAAACACTTATCTGTTAAAGAAAATGAAGAACTTATTGCACTGTTTAATGATCGATCTTTAAAATTAATGATGACGGAGTTAGACATTGGAGAATTCTGGATATATATTCGAAACATATATCCCAGTTTATCAAAACAAGCACTGACCATAATTTTACAGTTCTCAACGACCTATTTATGCGAAACAGGTTTTTCTACGCTGCATAATATGAAATATAACAAACGTGAAAGTTTGAAACATTGATGCTGAAATGCGGGTGGCTTTGTCAACCATTCGACCTGATATTGATGATATATGCAAAACAATAATAATTAAGATTTTATTTTTATTATTAATAAAAATTTGGGGATTAAATTCTCAATTTTTGTACTTAGTTTTACACATCTTAAAAATTTAATTTTTTAATGTGTGCCGTGGATTATTTTTTTACGATTAGTGTGCCGCGGAATTATTTTTTGAAAAGCTCTGGTCTAGATGAAATTATGATGACTGACAATTACAATCACGGGGATGTTCCCAATTTTTAAACTACATCAAATAAGCTACGGGGGGTTTCAGTGATATTATCTGGCTTAAAAGAATCCCATCTTACATGATCATTTTTTGCATTTATTCGCAACCACATGAACTCAAGAATCGTCACTACCTCATGTGGCAAGTTGACTCTCAAAAAAGGATTCTCTTGAGGGCCTTTTATGATCTGTGACAATTTCATAGAGGAAAATGTCATTAGGATCAATATCTTTTCGTAGTCTTGGTATTTAAGCTCATCTTAAAAACGCCACAAGGATATTAAGTCAACTTGAAATTTTATTTTAAAATAAACGATTAAATAAGTCACAATTAATTAATTTTGTTCCATACGAGGTTTTTGGGCTTTTCTATTTTTATTTCAATCCTACCAAGTGTTCAATCTGAGGGTGTTCTAAAAACCGAGAAAGGTTTTCTCCGAATCGAGGTCAGACTATACATAATTTATTGCTTTTTGATAGAATATATTTATTTTTAATTAAAGTATAAGTTTGAGCTAGACAACGTATTTAAGCTACAAGGAATATTAATATATTGGTAAAAGCGAAAATCACTGTTTTTACACAATCGATTACCGACGGTTAACCATACTAAAAAACAAATTTATATTTAATAATAATAACACCAGACATTATTTTAATCAATTGGTTATCTACAAATTAAATATTTTAAATTATATATTTATTATCAAAATGAATAATCGAATTGACCTCATCGGTAATAAATATAAATTTAAATAAATATTTGACACACTTATTCCAGTTTATTTGGTTCAGTCACAGATGATTTGTGGATTCTTTTTTTGCTTTACTGTTGTCTTCGCTTGAACTCCTTGGAAGACACAAAAAATAATATTTCAACAGCGATAACCACCACAAGTACACCTGCACCCACTGCTAATTTAACAGCCAATTTCACCGAGAGAACTACTCACAAGAAACCAATACATCACAATAGACCAATACATCACAATAGACCAATACATCACAATAGACAATACATCACAATAGACCAATACATCACAAGAGACCAATACATCACGAGAGACCAATACATCACAAGAGACCAATACATCACAAGATACCAATACATCAAAAGAGACTAAAACATCACAACGTTAATTTAACTAATGAGAATACGAGTCAAACTTCCCCGTCCACTACTGTCGACCCATTTCCACCAAAGTGGACTGCTAAAATCGGAGATATCGTCTACGCTGTTTTCAGTGCGACTATAAGTGTGACATACTCTTCTACAAGGAACAAGTTAGCTATCTGTTAATTTAAGGTGAATAAGTTTGTCTTCCCAGCTTCTGCGAGTACATCACAGTCAGTTCTAACGAACACATCGTGTATTTTCAGTCTGAATTCCGGAGAAAATATGATCAAATTTTACGTATTCTTGAATAAGGATGGCTCCTATTTCGTCAATCGTACAGACTTTACTTCTGGTGTCAGTACTTTCATTGGAAAGACCAAATATATGCAATCTGGTTCGGGCTACTTCGTAAAGTGTGAAAGTATTAATATTACGTGGGGAGGTCTTCTCTTGTAAGACTCACTCATCTGAAGGCTCAATTTTTCCGCGATGATAAATCTGAGGATTTCTCGGGAACCGGTTTACTTTTAGTGGATTTATTAAAGCAATGGACTGCATTCAAAAGAAATCAAAAATAGTGCCGATTGTCGTGGTATCTGTCTTGGTGGGCCTTCTAGTTGTGATCCTCGTGTCTTTCTTTGTCGCAAGAAAGACGAGAAGATTCTCATACGAGGAAGTTAATTAGTTTTGATTATTTATCTGGGATTTAATTTCGTTTTGTGGTTTACGTATGACATTAAATACAACAATTGTTAGTTTTATCAAAATCGCATAAAAGTATGTCAGTTATTACGCTTCTATTCTTTTTACTTGTTCTTTGCTTTGTTTGCAACCCACCATTCTCAAAGTCATCTTCAAATGAAATATCTGCTATGGATACAGTCAACCCTAGTACTGCGACCACTGCTGACACGACTACCATCGCTAGCACAACAACGACTACTCCTGACACGACAATGACTACAACAACGACTACTCTTAACACGACAATGACTACTACTCCTAACACGACAATAACTTCAACAACGACTACTCCTAACACGACAATGACTACTACAACGACTACTCCTACACGACAATGACTACTACAACAACGACTACTCCTAACACGACAATGACTACTACAACGACTACTCCTAACACGACAATGACTACTACAACAACGACTACTCCTAACACGACAATCACTACTACAACAATGACTACTCCTAACACGACAATGACTACTACAACGACTACTCCTAACACGACAATGACTACTACAACGACTACTCCTAACACGACAATGACTACTACTACAACGACTACTCCTAACACGACAATCACTACTACATCTACCACTTCTAAACCTGCCGTTCCAACGTGGGTAGTGAAGAACAACGGAACAGTTTCTGTCATCTTCAGTGCTTTCGTAAACGTAAACTATACAGTGAATAATAAAGTATATGGAATTAATATTATTTAAATAGACCAGATCTTTCTCGTTTCCTTCCTCATCGATCGCATATGGGACAGTTCTCGATTCTAATTTTACATCATTCACTTTATTATCTCAAAAGAACAGCATTAATTTTCAAGTTCTTCTCAACGATGACGGGACTTACTACGTTAATCGGACTACTTTCACTGCTTGGATACGAGAATTTAGTGGAGACACTCAGTATATGCAAGCAGGGCCCAAGAATTATGCCACTTGTAAGAGTGAAAACGTAGATCTAAGCAACGGAACTGTAGTTACGCTGACTCAGCTCAAAGCTCAATTTTTCAGATCAGATAATTCGACTGAGTTTATGGGAGATGGTATTATTGCAAATTATTGCAGCTTTGGACTGCAAAAATAAGGTTTCTAGATTGATCCCTATACTTGTGGGATCAATACTCATCGGACTCTTGATTATTATCCTCGTCGCCTTCTTCATTGCTCGTAGAATGAGGAAACGTAACTATGAGCCCTTAATATAGTTATTAATTTTATTTTCTAACATTTCCCTGTGGCTTTAACTTTTTTTGTTCTCTTATTATTGAAATTGTGGTCTGAAGAAATATGATTTTAATAGCTACTGTCAGCTGAACATGGGTTGTTTCATGTCAATGAAAGATATCCGTGAGAATACTTTGAACATGAGCTATTTCAAATTTGAGGGCAGTTATGTTATCCAAATTAAGTCGTGTCCGACCTTGAAGATCTCATTAGCCAATTTTCTCCACTCTCCCAGATCCGTCGCAATTTGGAGTAGCTTTGATGTAGGCATTCCCGTGACGTCTTCTACCGTGGATAGCCACCGAGTCCTCGGTCGACCAGGTCTTCTCTTCCCAGTAATATTGCTCAGCATAATTGTTCCTTCCAGGGAATCAGAGCGGACACCATGCCATTTGCAACCAATTTCTCTGCGATCGTTTGACCATATAAGGTATTTTATGCAACAATACAGTGGAAGACTTCATGTTTCTATAATTCACATCGATTTTGTTAAGGGACAGTATGTCTCACCTCAGGTTTAATTTGTGAGTGGAATTATGGAAAAAAATATTAAATAAGATTTAATGACAATAATGAAATATAATTGACATATAACTTGTGAAGATTACAGTGTTGGTGGTTGGCGGATCAATCGATCTTGTTGAGGTGTCTAAACATTATGTATCACAAGGAAGTGGCCATCAAAGTATTCTCTCATAGACGGGACCTTGAAATGTCTTAATTTAATGTTCTGAAATGTCTTCTTGTTAAGATTTATTAATATTCATAAAACTGGACTTTTATTGTTTTAAAAAATTAAACAAAAAAGTCATACAGCGACTGTGTGTGGCTATTCCATCTCAGGATGGTGAGCGAGATTCGCTCAGATAACTAGCAGCGCTCATGGGTATCTCCTGTTCGTGGGAATTTATAAATATTTGCAATTTTTGTTCAATCACTCATTGAATGGATGCTAATCATTCAGTTACTTTTTATATAGGACAAAAATATTATTATTAAACGCTCGTTCATACAAGATTTAAGATCCTTTTCAATAGACGTCCCCACCGGGTTCTGTCCATTGCAAACGATCTTTGGTCTTCTAGGTCATCTGTACATTCGAGTTTTTTTCCAATCACCTTAAGATCCTAATTAAGGGCCACAGGGAGAGTTCTTCTAAAGGACCCTCGGCCTTCCTCTAAAGGGGTCGTTTCTTACTATTGAAGTATTTTTCCATAACAATATTTGTAGGGGAATCTATGTCCATAACCAGTACGTACCCAAAAAGTCTCAACCTCGATTCAGTGATTTCCGTGCTCAAGGGATTGATTTGGTTGCACAATGTAGTCTCTTATTTTTTGGCCACTCCGAAACTGATAGCTTTCGTAAATTTTTTCTCTGAAGGGTATCCATCTTTTGAAGCTCTGCCTCAATAGCCCCACATGTTCCCGAATTTTACATCAACGTTGGCTTTATGAATGCGTTATTTTTTTATTTATTTAACCCAAGACCACGGTAAAACCAAACTAATTATATTTTCTTATTCTCAAATTCATTTTCAAGAATTTTCTCTTGCTCCATATGTTTTCCATTTTTATACTTTGCTGCCGTTATGACCCTCCTGTGCATCATGCCCTCACTGTCTCCGAGTAAAGATCCAATTTTTATTCCCCCAACCTTCTTCACCATACTCAGGTTCTCTTGTAATTGTTATAAATCGGTCTTGTCTTGATTGACGTTCAAAAAACCAGTTTTTTAATTCATTGGGAATTATGACTGATAACCGTTCCAATTCACAGCCATTTTCGCCTACAAAATGAATGCTGTAGGCACAAACTATTTCCATTGGCATATGTCCTGAGAGATCTCAGAGCTGCTTCAAGGTATACAATAAAAAAGACAGATGGCACCTATCCACCCTCTGGTCTTTCAACGGATATCCCAAAAGGAGTAGACATGCTTTTTTAATAGCCTCGACAGTGACATTCCAGATTATAGGTTTTCCATGTTGAACAATCTTCTTCTTGATCTCCAAACGAAGTGTCGTTATTGATAGGAAAACCCTATATATTTCTCACCCCCTACATGCCTCCCAAGACAGGGTTCTCTCAATAGACAATAACCGACTTTCCCGTTCCTGTCACCAGATAAAAATTCATGAATGATGTCATTAAAAAATGGCATTTGAGACCAGAGATAGTGTCGGTTGAATGAGTAGAATGAGTCTAATTGGACGGTGTTTTTAGAGACCCTTCCCATAGTATGAGTGTACATAATAACAATAGAAATAAGGGATCCATCGGCTTTCCATGTTTTTATCTGGAGTGTAGCTATCCTGTCATAACTTCCCATACTCTGTAGATTCTCTTATCAAAACACTTGTGGATAGCAAAAAAGAGATAAAAGACTACATTCTCTATACTTCTCCTAGAATCCCTCCATTACTTTAGTCTCTTGGATATTAAATATAGTCGTCCCTTTTCCACTTTTTTAAAGTTTCAAACATTAAATGACATCAGCGTTAGAGTTCACCCTAATCATGTGAAGAAGACAGCAATTCTTATTTTAGAACCATGTCACCAGTTCAATCAAAAAAACCATTATATTCAAATAGTGAATAAAATGAATATTAATGTAACAAGAATTATAATTTATTTAATTTTACCACAGTTTTATTTTAAAAGGTCAAATTTTGGTCGTTGTGCTACATGATGGGGACACAGTGATTTACTGACAACAAAATCACTCTCAAAGAAAATGAAAGCAAAAGGATTGATGAAATTACGTTTTTATTGTCAGATGTGTCAGAAACAATGTAGAGATGCCAACGGATTCAAATGCCACTGCATGTCTGATGCCCACCAGCGACAAATGGAAATTTTTGCAGAGAATTCCTCCCAATTTTTGACCTCCTTTTCACAGTAATCTTAATATTTACCCTTCAGACAGTTTCAGAGCGATTTCATGTCAATTCTTAAGCAGCACTACCCTAACAAACGAGTGCTGGCCAACTCAGTCTATCAAGAATATATAACTGACCCTAACCATGTGCATATGAACTCTACAAAGTGGGATACACTCACCACATTTGTTAAGTACTTGCAAGAAAATGGTACTACGTCAATATTACCATAGAATTGGTTCACATGGAGGAGACCGACCGTGGACTGTACATTACATATGAGAGTAAGGACTCACAGACAATTTTGAGTGAAGCCTCGAAGAAAAAGACCGGGAAATTAGACAACTTTGATGAAAAGGCGGAACAGAGGGCCCTTCAAAGGCAGATTGATGCGGGAAGATTTCTGGAAATGAAGAGGAAGCGGGCAATTCCCACGGATTTGGATTTGACGGCGGAGAGAAACGGTAGATTCCGTGATAATTGTAGTTGGATTCGTGATTCAGGCTAAAAGGGATTCTAAAATAAAGAAAATGTTGTTTCCCGTATGATTTGTTAGTGGACAAGTCTTCGAGACTGGGGAGAGCAAAAAAACTGCTACAAAAACGGAAAACATAGCCTCTTCCGCGGTGCTAGGCATTTTGCGGGAAGAGGACGAACAAAGAGATTCTAGGAATCGGAAAGACTACTGGTTGAGCGAGAACTTGATTGTGAAAGTAATCTCACCGAAGTACAAATGTGTTGGGGAGAAGGTCCTTGTGAAAGTAATGGAATGGCTCCTTTTAGAAAGTGGTGGACCTATATGAAGCTGAAGTTGAGACAGAGGACGGAGAAGTGACGAGGATAAGCCAGAGGGATGTAGAAACGGTGATTCCGCGGATTGGAGGGACCGTGAAGGTGGTGAATGGGGCTCACCGACAATCTCATGCATTGTTAGAAGCTGTTGAAGATTTTACATGCAGAATCAGGATCACCACGGTAGTTGTATTCTGTTATGTCAGGGACCGTTCACTGGAGTTGATGTATGTGGTGTTCGTTACGATGATGTTTGTAAAGTATTTGAATAATTTATTTATTTAACACGTGGGTAGCATAATTTACACAAACAGAGGAAAATAGGAACCCCTATTTGCAAATACAACTAACATGGTTATGACCATCGTTCTCCATAGGCTTATATATTTTATGAAAAATTATCCTGTGGTCAATTTCCTGATTTATTCAAATGTACGGGCAAACAATGGATTCGGAAAAAAATCGGATTCGCGAATTTTACAAAACTCTAGGATGGAATGGTGGAACTTAATGCGGAATAAGGGAATTAAGATAAATTATTAACGACAGTTTGACATGTATGAAGCTGATGATCAGAGATTCAGCACATTAACTTTGATTTTCAGTTCCAGGAAAAGTAAAAAGATGGCGAACATCACTGAGATATGAGAGATGTCATCCCTCAGACTGGTGAGTTCCAGCGATTGCAAAGTCGTGTCTTTTTCGGTTTAGGGTTAGTCTTATTTATGGACCAATCTCAAGAAAATCGTTGTTTAACTTGTTTCATTTATCTTACAAAAAAGTTGAATTGCAAATTTTATTATAACAAAAAAACACAACAGTTAACAACTGCTGGCTGCTCTCATAATTGAAAACGCATTTACTTTTACGATTTGCAAGGAAATGAGCTCAATGAGATAGCACTTTTCTCTCCTATCGTTTTTCTTATTCACGATGAGCGAGGCGATCCTGTGACCTGCTTCCACTATCGACACAGGTGGCGTCCAGGAAAGGTATTTACCACTCTCTCATGGGAAGAGAGTGGTACCGTCCGGTCTTCGGTTGCTTGAGCAAGTTCAAGCGGCTCCAATTGGACAGGACCTCTGGCAGCCTCAAGTCCCCAAGCAATGACTCCATTGATTACGTCATATCTAGGACTCCTTTCAGCACTCCTCCGACAGGAGAGAGCGTTTCATTGTTAATGAATCTCTTTAATTGTGAACTTGATAAAATACAATCTGTAGCTTAATGAGAAGTCATACAGTATATTTTGTGTTTGATTCACTCCACTGGTCACTCGGTAAAAGGTTTTCTCTTCCTTTCCTCTGTTCCCTATCTCGTTCTACTGAAGTGACGTCATATGATCTACCTGCCTCATGGACGTCCAGTTCCAAAATGGCCAAAAATTATTTTTTCTTCGCCACTATATTCGATAGGTCTCCACAATTGCAAGGATCGGATGAACCTGTAAGCATTGGAAGATCTCTGCTTTATACATTTGTTAAGTATTAACTTTTTTCTATAATGTAAAATCGATATAAAATTGTTGACTCACTTGAAAATATCTTTTTTGAAAAAATCGTCGATATTATCATTATTACCCCAGAATAACCGGGTCGAAGAGAAAGAAGTAAAAGTTCTCAACTAAGTAATCCCAAAATGACAAGAGAACGAGTCCGGTGGTGTCGAGAATCCTGTTCCTCATTCGAGGATGCGAGACCTTTGATATGGGATGCTATGTGCGTCGACCCTTTTTGCCCATCCATTATTTTTGGGACCGCAGTAGACATACTTATGCCGCGGAAAAAACAATGAGGGCAAAGGAGAAAAAATAATAAGCGTTTCACGATCGGTTCACGTTCTACCCCATCGTAGTCGAGACAATAGGAAAAATAACCAGGAAATCGCTTCGTTTCCTCAAGAAACCTGGACGCCTAGCTACACTAAAATGTCACAAAGCACGTGAGACTCGGTGAGTTCTCCGGTTGATCTCTGTTGCGATCGCGGGAGGCAATTTATCGTCGATTATGTCGACGATGATCATTTTTGATTGATTTTTGTGTTTTTGAAAATAAGAAGTTTAAAAGATAATAAATTTTCAATTTTGAATACACTTTCAAAATTATGATTTATGTTTTAATAAAAATTTAATTTTCAAAACATATTATTTGTTGGTTGAGTGACACTTAGGTTCTTGTTAATGACCTTCACTTTACTGCAACAAAATCAATGGCTTCTTCCTCTGACAACGGCCAGATAAATCCTTTGGAATAACCATTCGGTTTCCCGAAGCTCATTACTAACCTTCGAAATCATTGACCCAAGCGATCTTAGAAAAGAGACCGTTTTGTGCCCGAAGACTCCGCTGTCTCGACAACAACGGCTATACATGGAATCTTGTGGAGAGACTGTCGTATTTTTTATCTTGTAAATTTAGAAAGTACGAGCAGCCTCCCCAGCTATCAACGCGGAACAGCTAGTCTCGACTGGGAAAAGCTGTTGATAAAGGCCCATCCAAATTATCATTTCCCCCGAGTGAAGGAAAAGACAGTTATCCCGTCTGGACGTTTTCCATCTCCACGATCCAGGCCCACCGGTTTCAGATACATCGGGAATCCAGTCACTTCAAGAGAGCGCTTCACAATCCCGTTGATAGCTGCATGCCTCGGGAACCGCCTCTGCTGAGACGGCAAGAGAACGGATGAAGTCCACATCGGGATGGATGAGGCTTGCACAGGTCGATCCCGAGACGGATAGATATCCCATTCCAGAAGGCGTCTTGTTCCATAGGGAATCAATTGACGATGATGGGAACGCGTTCTGCCAAGCTCCGCTGTGAGGGAAGAGGCTGCCAGAATGCAAGCCTTGCGGTGCAAGTCTTCCGTTTCCATAAGGGTTGAATGAGCATTTTTGTACAGAATGTTGGTCCAGTTCCTCAGTAGGTGTGTATCAAGAGGGGTTTCTCCGAAAGCCACCGGTAAGTTAGGCTGATGCCCCCAAATCTGAAGGGTAAAAAAGCTGGCTTCAATCTAATTTTATCGAAATTTATATTCAAAATTTCTTTAATAATCTTGGAGATAAGAATGTTGAAATTCTTTAGACTTTCCGGAAAGAGGTAGCAACGAGAAGAACGTGCTAAACACATTAACCTTGGAATGAAAGGATAATTCTTCAAGGGAAAAATGCATTATGTGGATCAAGTTCGACATCGGTAAGATAAAGCAATAACACTTGCATTTTCATCCGTGCTATTCAGCCAATTCTGTTGTGAAGATATGATAAGTAATCGCCGGAAATTTTCATTAGGAGATAAAAATGGGCAATAGTGAGATTAATTTTCATTTTTGGCACTAAAAGTATTCACATGCACGATTGATCCAGCGTGTAAACTGATCACATGATGATCTTTCTTACCATTGATTCCCATTATGATTTAAAAGTTAACTCAATACTCTGTTAAAAAAATATGCCTTTTAAGACGAAATCTCTGTCATTTCAATCATTTTTTAAATCAGCATGGAAAAGTTGTAAATTTCTCCATTTTTGTCATGTTCAGATGACAGAGGCTTAAATAGAGGAACATAAATTAATAATAAACTAAATGGAAGGATTGTGCATATTTGGCTACTTTTGACAAGTCCACGATGAGGTTGTGAGTAATTTACTTTGTGCTCCATTTATTTAATTTACTTTTTTTATTTATAAGATTTTTTCGTTGAGGTGGTGACGACGCCTCTATTACACTACGTCTTATTAGTATTGCTTACCGACTTTTCCGTTCACTCTGGGATCTTTTAATTCCAGAGGACTTAAACAGCCTTACAAGAAACACCAACTGGCAAGCGATCTAACAAAATACGACGTTTATTTCTGCTATCTACGAGAAACAAAAACGACTGTACAATGTACAGAACAGTTTGGCAAATTCCACCTTTTTACCCTCTCATCGGGCTGTCGACATTATGGTCTCGGATTTGTAGTCCATAGGGATTTGATTCACTGGTTTACATGAGTGTGGACAGCATCTGACATTATAATGGAAATGGCAGACGATCTGGACTATTTAAGAGAACTAGCGCGCAACAGAAGATCATGGTCAAGCTGACGGAGGGGATGGTTCGGAATACGGCACAAGGGATACTTAACTAGTTTTATGTTTTCTCGGGAGTGTTTTTTTAATAATAATTAAAGATTAACTAAAACTTGTTTCATTTCTAATTACCAAAAAAGTTGAATTGCAAAAGCTGATTTTTTTTAATTTCTAGATTATTATTATTACAGAACTTATCGCCTTGCCATAATAGTTATAGCAAAGCATGTGCAATACAAGAAACAATGTTATTAGTTAGCCTCTTCCATCCTCCACGGTTACACGCAGTCGATCTCAGCATGTCCAGATCGTCTCCCGTCTTTAGGCATTTCTTCATTCTTTGGAGGTCTTTGTGCAGCATGATAGGTAGGGTCATCCTTGGTCTGCCACGGAAGCATTTGCCCTCGAACATGAAATGGTCCTCCATCGCCACATTAGCCGGGGCAGCAAGATCCATGCGTAGTACGTGACCAAACAGTCTCCACCGGGCGTCAGTGATTTCCAGGCTTAGAGGCCTACTCTTGCATTTTTTGTAAATACCGGTATTCGAGATTCTGGCTGGCCACTGCATGCCAAATAATACTCTAAGCTGTTTTCTGTGGAACCCATCGAGAGCCATTGATTCCGCACCTGTACAGGCCCAAGTACCAGCATTGTATGTCAGTATCGGTTTCACAAATGCATTGTACATGCGTATCCGCAGATTGACATCTAGTCCTTTCAGCCATCCCTTTTTGAGTTTTCGCATTGCTACTCCTGCAAGTGTTTTCCTTTTGATGATGTCTTCTGTGTCCCCCAGTAGGGATCCAAGCTTATTAACATGTCGCCAACGTTCATTAAGGATGTTGTCCATTCTTTTGATTTCCGTGATTTCCGTTTTGGCCCGGTTAACGATGAGGAACCATTCCCCCAGTTTGTCCGGTGCATTTTCCAGCAGATGTGTGAGAGCTTCTGTATCCTCGGATATAAAATCCACATCATCCGCGTATACGACTTCGTTTATTTTTCCTTCATAGCAAGTTCTTAGATCCTTTAGTGCAGCTTCGAGATATATCACAAATAGTAAGGGGGAGAGGGAGTCTCCCTGAGGAGTGCCGATTGTAGTTTTGAATGGTCGGGATAGAGTTCTCCCAATTCGGACTGACAGTTCAGTACTTGAGAGAAGTACTCTGATTATCCGTAGCAATGATTGGTCCACAAATTGATGAAGGACAACCATTAGCTTGTGTCGGCTAATGGTGTCGAAAGCTCTTGACATATCGATCCCCAGGATGGTCGTGGCATTTTTGTATCTTTGAGCCGTTGCACACCGCCACCTGTGGCTCCACAGAATGTCCGCTGTCGACCTTCCTTCACGAAATCCACTATGGCATGCTGATAGGTAATTTCCTGCAGGATGTTTTAAGCGGTCCAAAGCAACAGATGCAAGAACTTTTCGTAATGTGTTTAACAATATGACTGGGCGTAGGCTTTCTAGTGGTCCCTTTGGTTTGTTAGGCTTTTGTATAGGTATCAATGTCCCTTTCCCCAGTGGTAGGACAGAGTTGGATGTAAACATTCCATTTAACAATGTCGCAATGGTTTCGAATAGACGCATAGGTCCATATTTCAGCAGTTCGGGAGGGATGTTGTCTGGTCCAGCGCTCCTGTGATTCTTTAGCTTACTGCACGCACTCTGAACTTCCTTAGATGTGATAATTGTTTCCAGCATCCGCGGTTCTCCGATGAAAGGGGCCAGTTCTTGGCCGTTCGCATTGAACAGTTTTTCAAAATGGGCAGCAATCAATTCGATCTGTTCGTCTGGTTTTAAGATAAGTTTCCCCTTCCCATCCATAACATGTACTGTCGCTTTTTTCTTTCCTCGCATTAGTCGGACTGCAGCGAACATTTGTGCATTGTCCTTTAGTTGCTCCAGCTCTCTAAGATGTGATAGGAAGACATCCTTCGAGTGTTCATTATTAAGCTTCATGATTCTTCTCTTGATAATATTTCGTTCAGTTCGTAGTTTTTTTTGATATGTATATCCGTCGTGTTTAGACTCTGTATCCATATTTCTCGTTGTTGTTTTGCCAGTAATAAGGAGTCTGGATGGCCAAGTGACATATTTCCGGTTGTCTGCCGTCTCACTCCAAGGTGGGTGTTTGCGGCAAGGCAAATAATGCTTTTGGTCTGATCCCATAGGTCTTGTATAGTCATATTAGCTGGTAATGTATATAGGTGGTTCTCTATATGTTTTTGGTAGTTTGTCACCAGCAGCGGCTGAGACCAGAGCTTCTCAGTCATATATACATGGGTATGGTAAGGTGGTAGCGTTTTGCTTAGACTCAGGTTCTTCCTGCCAATGTAGTATTTCTTCAAGGAGAACTTGCCAATAACCATTTTATGGTCACTATTTATCATCGACCCTCCATAAGAACGGGCATCATTCAGTAGGTGTTTGTCCTTGGTCCGACAAATGATGTAATCAATTTGATTATAAATATTGACACTTTTGTTTTCCGAGTTCGTTCTATGGCCAGTCCATGTGCTCCTGTGGCGAGCTGGGTGCATAAAGGCAGTGTTTCCTATGAAAAGATCATTCGCTTGACAGAAATTGGCCAGTAGTGTTCCCGGGGTGTTTCTCCACCCCCGTCCATGCCTGCCGATGAACGATTCCTCTCCACTGCGTCGCATCCCAACTTTAGCGTTAAAGTCCCCGGCAATAAATATCAACAACGAAGATTCGTATTCCGAGTACGTCCTCAATAGTTGACAGTAGAAGTCATCCAGTTCCTCAGGATTTTTCAAAAATCTGCCACTATGTGGAGCATACACGTTAATGACTGTCATGTAGCTTTTGGAAGGGCACATGTCATTCATCCTAATTTGCAGAACACTAATCATGTCGTTGACTTTCCAAAATTGATGTATCCGTGGTACAAGATGTTCATGGACTGCGAAACCTTCTGAACATTAATGGAATCAGACCAAAGAACGCTGAGCTCGCAGACTATTTGGCGAGACACAAAATTGCAAGTTCAGACTATCCATCATTTCACGAACACCAAGATTTACAGAATATTCAATACTCCGCTCTGAATAGGCAAATTGGTTCCACATCGGTGGGTTAATAACATCATACATTCTTCTCGTCCTTTCACTGACACTACCTAAAAATAAGTCATGCAAGTCTCAGAGGCAAGTCTCACGTCGTGTCAATTCCTTACACTCTCATTAATGTTTACATGCTGCCAGAATGGCTACCGTCCCAGCATGGAATTCCTAGTCAACTTCTATAACGTTATCAATGACCTTAATGCTAAAGACCCACTATGATATTCAGTTCAGTCATCAGACGACAGAGGAGAACAAGTCACCTCAGAACTCTAACAACCATAATCAAAGATGTGGAACTCGTCCCAGGGATCCAAACATGTCCCCCGAATTTTTGACATGCCTACGCATCTTTGATTATCTAAAATGTCAAATATGACAAAAATGAAAAAATGGACTGAATTTATTTCCCATCTTAAGATGTTCAGGTTCATGGGTGAGAGAAGGCTCTTTCGTAGTGGGAACAATTGGAGACCACAGACGTTGGATGGCTCGATTGATTGCAAAAACTGGAATTACCTAACTGTCCGACGTTTCTTCTGTCTTTCTTTTTCGGTGATCCCGGGGTTCTAAATAAATAAATAATCTCTACATCAGCGACATTAAAGAACTCAGAAAACGACCCTCCTATCATAGCTTATTATTCAGAGATAAAAACCTTCAATTAGCCTCATGTAATTGAATTTATTTTCCGACTGGATGGTGACAAACTGGATGTCCCCATACATGTCGAAATCCTCAGTAATATTTTTACAACAGATTGGAGATAATTTAATCACAGATCTATACCTCAACAGCGAACTTCCCCGGTGGTTAAATATCCTAAAATCTTGAGTCATGTTTGACACGTCACTGTTTTAACATGCAGGTCACTTTCTTTCCTACAAAAGTTGCAGCAAAATTCATCATTGAGAACTATAACGGACTTTTTGAAATCATCCCCACTTGGAATTTACACTGGGAGTCGAAAATCCTGCCAGTGGGTGACCACCTTGAAATAAGGAGTTTACAATATCTCAGACAAACGCTTCAACCAAACCACCCAACCTTCTCATTACTTGGATCCGCTAACCGCTGATACATTCGGAAAACATTTACTGATCCCCAAAGAACACTCAGGAAAATTCCACTTCCTGCGGAAGACCAAAGCTTGGAAGAGAACAAGATACTGGAGCGTCGTCATCCTGTGATTAGCGATTCCGTCAGAGTGTAACTCTCTCGTTTACGATGTGGACATCATTCGTATCTGGCTGGGAGATAAGTTTTGAATCTCTTTGCTTTCCATGTACCACCAGGGCTCGACGTGAAGTAAGACAAGAAACCAAACCTCCTCCTTTTTACAAACTTTCATCCATACCCGGCTATTCTTACGTACGATTGAAGCAGACTCAGTGGTGGTCTATTAACTATAATCAGTAACAAAATTCAGTTCAGAGTTACCACTAAAAATCATATTCCCTTAACAACAATACTGTGGAACTTGTGTCAATAAATTTTCTCCTCAACAATGAATGCATAAGCTAATAAACACTTACACTCCACCTAATCATGGCATCCTACTTCCTTTGATAACTTGGGTTGTTTTGGTGACCTTTTCCTGTGGCCACCTGAATGCACAAGTCCACTGTAGTTCAGTAACGAAAAATCTGACGACTTATACCAGTGTTTCTTAACCTTTTTTGACCGGGGACCACTTTAGTCTGTTGAATTTTTCTGGGGACCACATGTAACAAAACAATTTAATAAAAAAAACTAACAAAATTAAAAAATCATAATATTTAGAGTTAGTGTGATTTTTTATCCTGCTTTCAGAAACTAGTTGTTCAATTTTTGGTACAATGTTGGTAAGTGCAATTCTCATATCGTCTTCCACCTTAATTTCAGAATAACAAGACATTGCCATTTCACATAAATAAGTAATTGGATAGAAAATTATCACTTCCAGTGCATTTTTACTTAAGATTGGATATTCATTAATAACAGAATTCCATAATCGAAAGCGAATTAAATGTCAACTTGCAAAACTGCGAATTTCGCAATTCAATCAACTGTTCTTGGAAATCAATTTCTTGGCCGTCGTAAATTAATTTATTGGTTTCCGGAATAAAAGGGTGTATTATCCAAGTCGCAATTGGTTCAATAACTGGGAAATAATCTCCAATTTTATTTTCAAGATTTTCGAAATGATCAATAATCAAAGAAGAAAACCATTTTTCAGGTTCATTATCACCAATCTTATTTTCTACCATCGGAAACATTGAAGCGTTGTTATTTCGTATTTTTCTCCTCCATAGTGACAATTTTTTTAAACGCAGACATTTTTTCCATAGCTTCAATGTTGGAAGCATTATTACCTCAACATAAATAATTAATAAAAATACCTTGTAGTGATTCATTAAAAATACTAAATATGTCAGATAATATAGTTTAAGCATGAAAATATCGTTGTTTAATAAATCAGCAAATTCGGTCAACCTAATATCTCGTAAAAATAAACTAATGGCATTTGACAGCTCGGCAACCCGTGATAGTACCTCTTGATAACCAACGTACTTCAGTATAAATAAAAGCACTGAATGATATGTTCCTAATTCTTCACAGAGTATTTTAAAAAGTCGATGATTTGTAGCCCTACCTCGAATCAAATTCACAATCTTGACTGTTGAATCAAGTACATTTTTTACCTCAAATGGCAGAGTTTTTTGTAGCGAGTGCATATTTATGCATGACGCAGTGTTTCGTAATTACATGTGGTGCGACTTCTTTCGTCAATGTGACAAGACCAGAACGATGTCCTATCATAGCTGGTGACCCATCTGTACAAATAGATCCAACTTTATCTCAGTGAATACAATTGTCACGTAAGAAGCCAGAAAACAAATCAAAAATATCATTAGCTGCTGTTCTTGCAGTTAATTCTAAACAAAATAAAAACTCGTCATAAATAGATTCCATGTCGACAAATAGATGTTATATCGGTAGATTCATCCAATTGTATACTAATTCTGCATGGACTTTATTTTCATAACGAGCTGTTCCAAAACATTACAAAACATGTCTCGTATTCGATTCGTGTCATTAGATAAAGGTACATTTTTAAATTTTTGTACGGCATCTTTATCGAGCAATATTCTGGCCATTGTCGGCAGGTTTTATTAAATTTTCTCCAGAAGAGTGAGATACTTTGTTTTTGGCAATAATTAAGGATATCCAAAATAAATGCTTCAATTATTAATACCTCATATGGAGGTCTAAATCCGAAATTACTAAGTTTTCCAGATTTATCATATTTAGTTCTCTTTGCTATAAAACTTTCGACAGTGAGTTTTTTCCTTATGTCTTTTTAATTGTGACGGCTTCAAAGAGTTGTTTTCCATTATGACGTCACATATCATACACTGCGCTTTATCGACGTTGTCAGATCCAGTATAGTGGGTAAATCCATATTCTACCTCTCCAGAGATCAGTGCTCTGCTAATATATCCTCAAGACTGCGTTGATCGTATAACCTCGCCAAGATGCAACAGAAAGTTCATTTATAACCTTCACTCATACCATGATCCGACCATGACCACAAGTTTGCAAATTTTAACGTCAACAATTTCCCAAATATTGAAAAAGCAATCGATGTTCTCAATAATTTATCAATTATAGAAAAATCCATATTCTATTTGGATCAATAACAAATTATCAACCAACATCAAAATTGACATATGTGCTATTGAAATTTAATTCATCCTTAGTAAAAAGATTACTACTCCACTTTCAACTTGAAAATGACTTATATCAAACAAAAAATTATAACAACAATTCATGATCAGAGAAAATTAATGATCAGGTAACTAATCATTGTAAGCGAAAATGAAAAGAAGTGAAGTGATCAGTGCAATCTTTGATAAGCATTCCTGCTGACAAAAACAAATTCGTCCTCAGCTTCATCAACTAACTGGATTAGAAAGTCGTCATCTTCACTTGAATGGGCTGAAGATTCCTCAGAAAGCAAAAAATTAGTGTCAGTTCTCTCACTAAATCCAAAATAGGGATCAAGTTCATTAAAGGAGACATCCGATAGATCTCTGATTGAGGAAGCACAGATATCCTTGACATTCTTAGTCCGAGCAAATTTCTCTTGAACGATGGTCTTTCTAAAATAAAACCGCGTGACCAACTATGATCGTTAAGAACGTCAAGTTGGGATTGGTACTTACTGATGTAGTCATCTAGTCTATCGGAACTCATGAACAAGTATCTGATGTAATCGACGGAATTTGTCAATATGTGACCACGTGAAGCCTTTATGTGAGATATTTTAGAAACCTTTTTTTGTCTTATTGGAAGGACGTTATGCAGGTTTTCGAAGCAGGTTTTGATGACCACCCTTCTCCTTCTCTCCCGTAGATTGTGGTCTACACGACGACTATCGAAGTTATCTTCGGGGTTATTCTCGTCACGGTTTAGGTTTATCATCAAATCTATTGTGTCAAATGAATTATATAGCCTTGCAAATTTATTTATTTAATTTAGCTATTTTACTCAATTAAATAATTATTTATTAATTATCAATATTACATAAATAATAGCTGGATTCCGAAAAATGGCCAATATATCTGACTAACTCAGCTGGTGAATGTTCCCATTATGAAAACTCTTCAGCTTAAGAATGAAGTGATGTCCCCAACGGTAGGACGTGTGATGAAAATGGAAGAATTCTGGAGAAAAATCCACTTTTCTTCGGAACAGGAAACCTGCAATGGACTATTGGAGGATGGATTTGGTCGGCATAAGCAGACGTTCTCTTCTGGATTCATCTTTAGATTAATTAGTTGTGACTGTTTATCTTAGGCTTGAAAAAAAAGTAAATATTTTTTTAATAAATATCTGGATTAAGTTGGCGCGTGTTGTTGTGGACGGTCGTTGTTATGATTATGTCTGTTGTGAGAAAGCACCTGATAAGAATGTTCCTACTTGAAGAAAAAGGTACCAGCCAAGTCAACTGAGATGTGTTTCGTCCTGTCGGCTTGTCAGAACTCGGAACCGTGAGAATCTCCTGCTCTGCTTGTGGAGATGTCTTCCACCTCGGGTGCATCAAGCAATTCCAAGCCGCAGCGAGCGTGCCTGGAGTATGGCACTGCCATTCATGACTCGGCAAAATACAGGGAGGTTCCCCGTGCCAATGTTAATTCTCCCGTTAATTACCATCAACCACGGATCCTACGTCTCATCTTGAATTACGTTCTTCATGGACTATCCCTGTGAGGATTCCCAAGGCCATACGGCTATCGCTGAGGAGGCCAGTTCCAAAACGATTGAAGATGCCCTCGGGACTGACGCAGTACATAATTGGATGCGCTTATTCAGCTTTACGCCTTCTGCATTGGGACTTGATCGAGATGGTCACGGAAAGGAGTCTCTCGCTACTACCATGAGGCCAACATTCGTTCTTTTTGGGAGGCATCCATATCCCCGATTGTCCCATGCCTTCTAACCGTACGAGGGAGACACATGGTCAGAACGAGGAAGTCTAAGTGTTCGTCTCAAGAGAAACTGTCCGGTCGAAGTTAATTGAAGGTGGCACCTACACAGCCATTAGGGCACTTCCCTCGAGTGGACCACGAAAACCGACTCCAGACGCCTACAATATTTTACTGAACAAGCATCCATAACCATCCCAAAACTTACGCCAAGTCGCTTCTCCATCTGGAGTGAGTGTACTGATTGCATCAAACGATGTTCTGCTCGCAATACGGAATTTTGTCCCTAGTAGCAGTGGTGGGCTCGACGGAATAAGACCTGGCTACCTGAAGGATCTTTTTCTGTAGGAAACCTGGGACTTCGTCCTACGAATTCAATTACTACACTTATGAACCGGATCATATCTGGAGTTCTTCCCGAAGTTATCCGCCAATTTGATAGTCTTTGATAAGAAGGGAGGCGGAGTACGACCAGTTGCGGTCAGGTTTGTCTTCAGAAGACTGGCTGCTAAAATTTCCTCCAGACATTCTATTCCACTCATCACAAAATTCTTGAACCCCCCTCAAGTAGGCGTCGGTATTCACTTGGGATGCGAGGCCGCTATCATTCAGTGAGGACATTCATAAACCACAGTATAGAAGATTCCCGGGGACATGTCCTGGTCGAACTGGACATCAAGAACGCCTTCAATAGTCTAAGGAGGGACAATATCCTGGAAGCGTGTGTTGAGAGATGCCCTAATATTTTCGAATTTGTGAATCAGTCATACAGCCTACCTTCATCCTTACTTTTTGGGGACTACCTAATCCATTCCTATTCTGGAGTGCAACAGGGAGATCCCTTGGACCCCTATTGTTTTGTCTTGCAATAGAGAAAATCACCGTGCTCGCCCCTCAATCTATGGTATCTGGATGATGCGGTCCTCCAAGGACCCCGGATACTGTTTTCCGGGATTTGTAAGTGATAATTCCAGCACTGTTGGAAGCTGGACTGGATTAAATTACACTAAATACAAAATCTACAATTGCGGACTTTCAGAAGAGAAGTATTCAAAAGCTTTGTCATCTTTCGGATATTTACTGCCTGGAAGTACTTCCACACTCGATGAAAACTTATATTCCGGATCACCATAAATGCAATGGGAAGAGCTATATGTGAAAAACCACTGTTACTCGGAGAGACTCTGAAGCGCTTGTGTCTCTTGACATGCATACAGCATTATTCCTCCTGAAAAACAGTCTCGACGTACAGAGGCTTGCATATGTCCTGAGGACTGCTCCCTATTTCATCCTTTGTGACCAACTCGTACAGATTAACGAGATCTTCAGTACGACAGCGGAACGTATCTTCAACGTCCGGTTCGAGAATTACTCATGGAAACAAGCCACACTGCCAGTGAGACTCGAAGGACTTGGAAATCGGAACCTGTGGACTTTTCTCTCTTTTCATACCTATCATCGCTAGTGGCCTGTAACTCCCATGTCAAGAGGATTCTACACTCTCTACCTGAATTCTCTATTGACAAGAACGCCGGCCATGCTCGTGAAGCCTGGAGCCGCACTTATCAGCTTTCCCTGCCTTCCTCGTTCTCTCAGCGGGGCTTGGACGATTCTATATGCTGGAATTTTTTCAAAGATTTGCTAGTGTCATCTAGCCAACATCGCCGTGCCTGTTTGTGTCGGGGGCGTCTTCCGAGAGCGGTACCTAGCTCAACGCCATTCCCAATGGAGTTCTGGGTACCTTTCTGGATGATGAATGCGTCCGTATTGAGATCTCATTGCGACTGGGATTAAAAGTCTGTGTTCCACATCCGTGCCGATGCGGAAACAATGTCGACTGTTTTGGCCTACACCCTCTCTACTGCAAGCAGATTTCCCAGACACATGGCCTTGAACGAAGTCGCTAGGCGAGCTTTGAACGCCGCCGAACACCCCTCTATGCCCGAACCTGTCGGTCTTTACAAGTGAGACTGGAAACGACCAGATGAGATGATAATCTTCCTTTTTGAAGCCGGGAAACTTCTTGTACGGGATGTTACCTGCATTGACACATTTGCATCTTGCACCCTACTTCAGAGTGCCTCTGGAGCCTGTTCTGCCGCTGAGAAGGCCGAGAAGTTTAAACGGGAAATGTACGCAGTCCTACCCAAGGATTTTTTGTTTGTCCCATTTGCCGTTGAGACGTCTGGTTCCCTTGCGCCTGCGACGCTGGAATTCTTGAGTCGTCTAGGGAATCGGATCGCTACACGAACAGCAGACCCTCGTGAGCGCCGCTGGTTATTTGAGCGAATCTCGCTATCCTGAAAGGGAATATCCATGCAGTCAGGGCAGCCGCTATATAACCTTTTATTCTCATTTCTTTCTTTAATAAAAATTTTTTTACAAAAAAAATATATGGATGAAAAAAATCGATTATTATATCTGTTTCGAAGACTGGTAAACAAAGACGTCCGCCAGTTTCCTACCGCCCTATGTCCATGTAGTCTCTCATGCCTCGTAGAGAAACTTGTCTTCTGGAAGATCTTTCCTTACATGCCACCCCGCAGATTCTAACATGACTTCAAAACGGATCAACCCACTACAGTTTATTATCAAAACATTTAACACATTCAGTCTTCATCTTCTGACTTTGTTACATTCAGCCTTCGACTCAATGTCCAGAAAAATACTGACTAGAAATTTATTAGACATCGAGATTAACCCTAAAATGAAGTTTACTTACTGGTCGCTAAGTACGAACGTATTTGTCCCCCCCCTAACAGAGTCCTTCGAGGATCTCCTCTCTTCTGCTCTCTTTAACCTATTTCTACACGATATGCCGTATCTTGAGGAAATCAATTTCTTGCTGTTAACATACGGGATGACTTGATTATTAAATGTCGTAGTAATTCTAAACACGAGGCCGCAACAGAAGTCCGGACTTTTCTTGCGAAGTTTGAAATCTGATTAGAATCGAACCGACTGTTAGTCTCTTTTGAGAGATCCTCATATAAGATCTTCTCCGGTAATCAAAGATTGAATGAAGATTTGGATGTTATGCTACAAAAAAGCCTATCTCTTAAAGCGGGAACCTTAAAATATTGGGAGTAACGTTTAATCCATTATTATCATTCTCCCACAATTTTAGAGGAGTTCCAATTAACGATTGCATAAAAGAATTATTTTCGTATCTGCGTCGACCGTCACAAGAATATTCGGTTCTCATGCACAATCAACTTCTTAAGCCGACATCGAATACAAATATGTCCTCAGCTTTCGTCCTCTCAGATTCCAAACCTCGAGAGATTGAAAGTGCAATATCGTCAAGGCTCGGAGATCTTCGGTAGCAGCTTTGGTCATGTGAACGCCTGAAGATTGCAATCGGTCGCGGAAATGCCTTCTGTTTTTTGGCTGTCAGTTTGCAATTTGTTTTTTTTTCTGATAAATAATATTAATTTAAAAAATGAAAAAACCTAATTTGGCAATGACCCGCACAAATGGTCACTGTGAATGGCTTTTTCTTCATTTGATGATTCATCAACAATTAAAAAGTGGAGCCAGTTTTCTCCAACGATGTAGCGAGCAGTCAGAACAATTTTATGGATCGGCATTGGTAGTTGCAAAATACCACACGTTCGGCAAGAGGTCCACATCTTTAAAAACTCTTGAAGAACGGCGTAATTTCTGGTCTACAGTGGAGACACTGGAGGAACACCGGATGTACATTGCTTCAATCTTAAAGAGTACCGGAATCACATAATTAGTCTGAAAACTTCCTTTTTTGTGTTCTTGGGGTTAAATAAATAAAAATTATTATTTCTTACAGATTCTAATTAATTATAAATTTAAATTTAGGGAGCTTGAATTTCCATATGGTTTTCTCTGACGACATGCTCTCACTTGGATCCTTGGTGACCTTTTGGATCATTGAGCCGATTCGGTGGACTATATCGTCCGCTTGTTGGCCAAGGATTCCTGATGTCTCAACAACAAATGGGAAAAAATGTGATCCTCCGTAATGCTTCAGTACTTCCTTCTCTTCTGATTCTCGGCTTGCTTAAAACATGACCTGGGTCCCAGACTGAAGCAACCAAATTTTTCGGAGAGTATGTATCAACACATATAGCATCCCAAACAAGGTTCTGACCATTAGCAAAAGGGAGTGTTGTCATCCCGTCGGGCGTTTGCCGTCGTCTCGGGTGAGACCAGTCGGCTCAAAAATGTAGTGGTGGCAAGAAGAGGAAAGTGCGTTTTTCAACGTCACTTTGAGACAGGCATGCCTTTTGAAACGGACCGCGATTAACCTGTAGACGGTGGATGGTAGCCACATGGATCGATCCCCGGTGCTCTCAAGGTGCTCCTTTTTTTCAAAGACACGTCTCGAATATGCTTTCTGATTAGCGCTGCTTTCCGGAAAATTAATGTATCGGTCCTACCACAAGTCCACAGCTCCCGATGGCATCATAAATAAATTTAGTCAGGAAAAGAGTTGTGGACCGTATCCATCAAAATTTTCGAGGAGTTAACAAATATGCACTTAATGCGGTATCCGAAAGTACGAAAATTCCTAATCCTCAAAACAAACAGGAAAAGTTGTCTGAAGCCATCCATAGTCTTCAAATGTATGTTTAAAACAGCTTCGAGGTTGACTTAATTAAAGAGAGATGAGAGATCCTCTTCATCATAGCAAGGGGAACTTGAAGTTGAAAAACATTTTGGGAAGCAGGATACGGTTTTTGAATATAAAATTTCTCAGGGACTCACACAAAAACAAAAACAAAAGAACACGAAGTTAAAAAAACTCAATGTCTATGAATTAATGAGCATAACTGTTTCGCAGTGTTAAATAGATAATGGTTTGTCCCCTTGTCCAGGCCTGTCAAACTCAAAAAAGTCCAGGGGCCGCATAAGATAATTTGAGTATACAAACGGGACACACAAACAAATCTGAAAAACACCGTAATCTTATTGAAGTGTAGACTACCACAACGGCTATATTACGATAATGCTCGGCGACGCCAAATATAGCAATTGTAATCATTTTTCAAAATAATTATTTTCACTCTACTCTGTACTGAGGTGCCTTTTTTTATGTTTTAACAGTTCCGACCTTGATCAGAGGTGACAAGTATTCATCAGTCAGTTTTGTTATGAGACGATTTAGTTGATTTTATGAAGTAAACAACTGTCAACACATAGGTGGAACCGAACATTGTCATAATCCTCTTTGAAAACTCTCTGAAGTTTGTAAATTTCTCAGGAAAGGATAAATAGAAGACAGATATCCCCACCTAGAGTTAATTTGCTCTTAGTGTAGATTTAACTGGATTTTTAATAGTTCCATCGTAAGCGCCCAGTGCTCCTCCAAACACGTAGAAGCACGCACCTCACTGTTCTGGGACCGTTCGTATATAAGGGAGAGCGTAAAGTTGAAGTGTATGAACGACATAGATAGCTCATAACCGTGACCTGTCAATTTGACGCCATTGACAGAAATCCAATGCTATTCTCTGGTGGTCTCATTCTAATGACGGGAGGTAAGCAAGCGTCCAGTGTCGTCGACTATATGACAATCCTTTGTACAGGAAGCGACTGCTTCGACATGCCTGCCCTAAACAACAAAGAAATTAAAAAAACAAAAAATCGTTGCTGTAAATCTACACTATAATTACTCATATTTCAGCAATATGGTATAAGGAAAAAAGGATATTAGATAATAAATATCAGCTGATCCGCCAAAAAAGCATAGCTTCAAAATACCAACACATGGCAGCAATAATTCATTCATCATAAAACTAAGTAGACAATTCGTGAATAAAAGAATAAAAAACATAAACTTCTGACAAATAAACCGCTTAGCAACAAACAAGGACAAATAACAAAAAATTGAACAAAAAAACGTTTCACAATTTAATTTCCCTGGGAGTCATAAACATGTCCACATCCTCATCAGTGACCTTACTCCTCCTTTCTTGGTAATTCTCAATAAATGGAATAATTATATCACATAGAATATTTTTCAATTCCCCAGTCAGCATGTCTCCACTTGCATACCTCTATCACATGGTCAATCATCACTACAGATCTGATATCCTCCAGCTTGTCGTCGTCTTCCATAAAGAGTTCTAGATACTGTAGCGACACGTCCACTGCACAATCCCCTCCCAATCTCCTGTGCTCCTCCACTGTGGCTCTACCACCAGAGAAGGCGTATTTCATTATCAGTAAAATAATTAACCCTGGGTACCTTATTTTTAATGGCCTTGGAGAGTCGTTTACGAATATGGAGGAGTTGGGGTCACTCGCACTCATTTTCGAATCTATCCCCTGCAGAGACGGGAGGAATCGAGAGTGGAGGATGGCAGGTTTCGGATGCCTCAACCGAGGAGCAACATCTCTCGTCATCCGGAAGAAGGGATCCCACGTGTCAAAGACATTATACTTGATCAATGGCACAAGGAATGAGGCACATGGTCCCATGTGGATCAGCAGACGGGAAGAGAACGGGGAAGCTATGGACAAAGGCTGGGGCTGCCTGAACCGCAGGAAAGGAGATTTTGCCAATGTTGTCGGAGTCCGTGAACCCGAAGATAGCACGTGCTTGGTTAAACGTGGTCAATTTAGCCACTCTGCTGATAGTGTGGTTGAATCCTAAAGACTGACTGCGGTAAATCACGGAAAAACCTGCGGTATCCCCAGTCCGAAAAAATAAACGTGTTCTTGGGACTGAATCCAAGAGCGATAATGTCTTTAGCATTTTCACGTGTCACTTTCTCAAGGTGATCGATACTGAGATCTCTCCAAAGGAACTTCTCGTCGTCAGTGAGTTGAATAACCAGAGGGACATCGAATACCTCCTGGAGCCACCTAAAATTAGGAAAGTTATTACTTTGTGAAGATAAAAGGAATTATGTGGCCGATGTGTAGGGCGTCTGAGGATGGTCCTCGTCCTGTGTAAAGGTAAAACTTCTTTCCACTGTTAAAGTGATCCAGAATGAGGTCCAGATCTCTGGAATTCAACCATATGAAACCTGTGGGAGAAGAAAATCTGTCTTCGTAAAAGAAAATGACATTTCTTGTTGGTGACTTCTTCGAATTTTTTTAGCAGGTCACGTGTTATTTTGGTGGAGCCAAACTTGTCTTTATTACTTTACCGGTACTACCTATTAGTTTGTCGTAGTTTATTCCACTTTCTCCGCTCTTCACATTCCATGGATCAACAACATCCACGTCAGACATGTGCAAAATTATTTAAATATTTATTTTTTTTATTTTTATCGTTTTAATTGTGAAATTTTCAAAATTTGCTTTCTTTACCAAACCACTAAAATAAATCACTTTTGCTCATCGACCGAAGCTTAGTTTAAAAAATCACATAATATTTAAATAATAATATTTGCACATTCCGAGGAGCCACATCAGTTATAGCTCCTCTCAGGCAGAACACAGATTTTATTTTAAGCAAAGAACAGTTATAATAGCTAATCTATGAGGGAGAATCAAGGAACGCTCTTCACTTCTTTTATTTTCTTTTTGTTGGGTGTATGTCCTTCATAGACGATCCGGTTCCTCAGTGAAATGTTCACTGATGACGGCGTCTCTCGTTAAGCCAGAGCATAGATATACGTGGAACCTTTAACCGAAATTTACAGTGTCGGGATTCGAACTAGGGACCTTCAAACCTCTTGTCCGGCAACTGTTATACTACGCCACTCTTGAAAACGTGTGCCAATAAAAATTCTTTTTAATCAAAAGAGAAATCACAGAAGCTGTGACATTTACGGATTCTCGCTTCCTTTGAAAGTTTCTGATTGAGAAATCATCCTCAGCACTTGCCTTGTACAAGCAAGTTCCCGTAGTCTAAGTCATTTCCTTCTCTGACACGCTATCCAATATATTGTAGGTCCTTGACCAACAACCTCCACGGAATCAGGAACTCCTCTGTTGCCACGTAGCTCGAGCTTCCACGTTTATTCTCGATGAGCAGTTCATCCTCTCGTACACGGTTCTGTCTGCTATTCTGGAGTGCACAGGAAGAACAATTTTTGTCGATATTTTGTCGCAAATATTACAGAGATCAAGTCCTTTCCATATATCTCTTCAGTTGAACGAATCAACTGATGTCTCTGTGAACTTATTGCACCAGTGAGGTATTTTCACGAAGGTACTTTGAAGGATTTTTGTTTTGTGAAGACTTACAAATCACCACGAAAGGAACAGATGTATTAACATTGTTAAAAAGTTTTTTATGAAGCATGATTTGGATATCAAGACTATAGGCTCTGTTTATACAGACAGTGTTCCAGTAATGCTGAAGAAAAAGTCCGGTTTTGCTGAGTTATTGAAGAATGAAATTCCACATATACGGATTACACACTGTTTTCTTCATCGCTATGTATTAGCTGTTAAAACTCTCCCCAATGTTGAAAAATGTACTGTAAAAATAATTGAAAAATAATTGACTGGATAACACCACTGTAAAAATAATTGACTGGATAAGAGGTCGTGCTCTGAACCATTAAATTTTTAAAACAATTTTCAGTGATCTTGGCAACCATCATTCTATTTTATTACTTCACACCGAAATTAGCTGGCTTTCACGAGGTTTAGCCTTAACCTGCTTTTTTGAGTTAAGAGAAGTAAAATTATTTTTTCATAAACGTGATCATGATTTGCTGCATGATTTGGATTCACATGAATTTATCCAGATGCTTGCTTATTTGGGCGAAATTTTTACTCACGTGAATAAATTGAGTTTATCTCTTCAAGGGACAGATGTTAACATATCAAATGTCGCGAAAAAATAAATGTATTCAAAAATAAATTATCTCTTCGGCGTCGGCGAATAGACACCTACAATCTCGCGAATTTTCCAAAAATGGTCAATGAATCTTACTCTTCGTGAAGAAGATGTGTCTCATTTAGACATATTGTCCAAATCTTTTGAAGGATATTTCGGAACAGAACTAAATAATTCGGAGGAATGTATTTTGAGCCCATTTTCGTATAATCTGAAAAGTATGTCAGATGATCATGAACTCATGGAAGATCTGATTGATCTTCAAACAAACACTTCAAATAGAACTCCACAATTGTACATTGGAGGAGTTTTGGAGTTCAGTAGTGAAAATGTATCCACGACTATCTCAAAAGGCTTTATATGAACTTATTCTATTTGCAATGATATACTTGTGTGAATCAGGATTCAGCTCTTTTTTGGTGATTAAAAATACAGAAATCGTCTGATTCCAGAAAATGACATTCGTATTGCGATTAGAAACAAAATTCCAAGATTCGACAAAATCATAAAAAAGAACAAAAGAACAAAAAACCATTAATACTTTTGTTCTCCTTATTTTTGTTAAATTGTTCTCTCAGTACATAAGCTCTTTGTGTTTAGATATTGTATTTATATTGCTTTTTTTTGTTTTACAAAAGACTTCAATATCCTCGTTTCCTCCTAAGATGAGTCACTTTTGTGATCGCCTTTTAAGCTCCGTACATGATTTTCTGAATCAAATCCCATGATTTTTTAGGTGGCTAGTTTAAAAATTTATTTTTTTCGTTGCGTAGCGCCATATGGTGCTATGTGGCTAATTGATTGAAGCTTTCTGTTTGTTTTTCTGTTCCTCCTCCACTTCCTACTAGAGTGGCGTCATATGATCCACCTGTCTCAGGTGGCGCCCAGTGCCAGACTAATATGAAAAAGGATCATTTGCTCTCCCCCAATCCACTGGAGGAGTTTCCACATTGCAAGGAATGGACGTCTTTTACCTTTTATGCTGGTTCAGGATGAACTTGTGTGACGTTGAAGGACTCTATTCTGTAACAGTGGAAACTGGATAATTTAACTGCTTGTTCACTGCTAACTTCTTTCTCGGTGTATTAGGGATTAATAAATTAAATAAGATCGGTCGTTGAATTCCGATCCAAATGTTTCTAGTATTCAGAGCCATAGTTGGTGTTAGTCTTTAAGTTGTCTAGATTATAAAGTCTCGGTTCTGCGTATGACAATATTTTCCTGTTCGTTGTTCACAAAGCTAATGCTGGCCTAATGAAGTTTAGCAATCAACGTTTTATCATTTTCAATCATCGATTGATAATATAAGAGTGAGTGTTGATAGTAAATTTTGATAAATTGGCAGTTAGGATTCTTCATGTGACTTGACTAGGTAATTTTATGCCTGGCTGGGTGGATGAAGGCAGTTTTGGAGACGAATAAATTATTAGCTTAACATAAATTACCAAATAAAGTTTCAGCGGAATTCTTTTCCCTTCCTAACTCCACGCGGCACCGAATATTCACTTTAGCTTTCTGAGGCCCACGAGCTCTTCGATCCGGTGATAATTTCGGTAACTTGTTTGTCAGATAATACTTTCTGGTACGGACATGTAAATTTTATTTTATAATATAGAAAAAAATTGATGATTTTAAATGAAAAAATATTAATTTAAATTAAAAATGATTATATATTTTATGATTTTAAATGGAGAACCAATATTTTAAAATAAAATACAGCGGTACAAGGCAATTTTTCTTGTTGGTTTTGTCATTTGTTGATGTTTGTTAAAATTTTACTTTAGAAAAATGTCAAAGGCTAAAAGACAAGAAAGGAACTTTTCAGAATATCTGAAAGCCTCTATCAATCATTTAAGTTCATCCAAAACCAACAAAAAAATATGGAGGGCTGAAATTGAAAGCAGTGAGAAAATGAACAACATCTACAAAAAATCAGATTTTACAGAAGACCCATTTTCTTTCGAAAATGGCGAAAATACCGTGCCCAAGCAGAAAATAAAAAAGATGGCATCAAAAAATTTTTTAAGTAAACAAAAATCAAACAAAGAAAATTCCACTGCAAAAACTGAGAAAGAATCTCTCAAGAATTTGAGCGAACGAGATTTGAGGGCTTTGAAACGCAACGCACGAGGTCAGGAAAATGAGAACATCGAGGTTTGAAACTAAAGATTTTTTACTGTGGCTAACCCCAACATAATAAAATATAGGCACCATTATTTTATTCACCAATTTATGTAAATTAGGATGCGGAGGTTCCCGACCTTAAGCGGACCCAAAGACTATTGGAAGTCACAGAGGATTTTAAAAGTAGCTCAGGAAAACAGAACCTCATTGAAATCATGAAAGAGTTCAACGAGTATCCAGAAATGTCCTCAGTTTTTTTCCTCTTTTATACTTTTAGGATGAAATCTCGTTCTTGTCCCACATTCTAATAACTTTATTTGGCAGAGAAGTGGATGATGAATCTATTGATATTGTGGTGGATTCAGTTCTACTTGTAATTTCTTCTAAAAATGCTCCACCAGTTGATCTCTCTGGCATGGGAAGATTCTCTGATCTCCCTTTTGAATCTAATGTACGAAAATTGCATCATTTAGTCGATTGATGCTGCTATGACCGTCCTGAGAATATTACAGTCATTCAATTACGAAGAGATCTTCAGAAAGACTTTAACTAGAGAAAATACCCGCAAATTTATTTTTAAATTGATTGAATTAGGTTAACCATTTGTTAATCTCTATTAGCGAACGAACTTCTAGAGAATGTTGTGCTGGGACAGGTTGGTCAACATGACCTGGTTAAGCGCCTATATGGGGTCATCACAGTTATGGACAATGTTTGCTATAATATCCTCACTGTAGTTCTTATCCACTCAAATTTCCACAGAAATCTACTCTGAGAATAAATACCCCCTAATAATTGATATAGACAGGTTCATATTAACCTTTTTTGCCTCCAATATTGGCGATTTATTGTAGAGTCTTGAATGATCTGGTTCGAATCTTTTTTGACAGCAACCATTATATCGATAACACCACGAAGGAGGTTTACTGCATCTTTTACATTGGATTGCTTAAATTATCCGTTACGCTAACTTCTGAAGACTGTAATCATGTCTTTTTTGATTTTCAGGTTTAAATAATATCACAGTGACCGAATCTTTGGATCAAAGCTTAATAAGGATCGGCCTCACCTCCGCCTTTTCTCTCCCCTCTTTACTCCCTCACCATTTTGAGATGGAACTGTGTGTTCTGGTTGGCATTTAATTAATTTGAGGGTTTCTCGTTGTTGAACAACCTAGTAGAGAATATCCACAGCTACAACCCCCTTCGCATTCTTTCATTAGACTATCCCGGTTCTGCCTCGAGTGATAATCTTGGAGAGCTGGTAAATATTACGTTCTATTTTAGGCTCGAGTGTTTGAGAGGCATGCTAAACACGCGATGAGGATAGAATCTGAATTGACGGACGAATCTCGGTCGGAGGACTCCTTCATTATGAGGGAAAGACGGCTTAGTAGAGCTGCCTCGAGGGCGTGCAGTCACATGGATGAGTCTCTAATCTCTGTGTACTCTGCCTTGCTGATGGGCTGTTTGATACGGGTTGATCCTCAAATTGGTGGGCGGGTCGTGAGTTTGTTAGGTCCATCGTGTTTTGGAACGATGGTGGAGATGTTGATGGAGTTTTTGGAGGTCATTAATCTGACGGTTTAATGCTTTGTAATATTAGATATATGCTGATGATTCTACTAACCAATGTGTTAGGGATGTTATTGACTTTTTACATTCTTTTGAAGTAATTGACTGATTATTGGATTTTTGGTAATATTTGTTTTTGAATTTAATATTTATCTATTTATAAGACATCCATTATTTCACTGTCGATTAATAATACTAGAATTCACTAACTGCTTAATGAGACAGCTCTGTAATATTTTTTTATCTTCGATAAATATCGATTATTGAGGTGATAAGGTAAATAATATATTTGATAACGGAGATACGCGGGTATTCAAAAAATCTAAAACAATAAACGTTGATTGAGTCTTGATTCAATAAGCTTTAGTTAACCAATTGGAGGGACTTGACTGTATTAAAGAAATTTAATTTTTTCTATTTTATTAACTAGAGGCCCACCCATTTGGCATTTTCCTGTCCTGGAGGTTCCAACGATATTAAGAAAATCTCATTATTACCTAATAAATTCGCTGTAATATCGTGTGGTTTGTCTAAACTTAAAAAATATAATAACAGATGGGAGAAAAGAAAATTAGTAAAATTGTACAACGTAGGCACTGTCCATCACTTGTCCCACAAATAATTTTGCATTATTACCAAAGGATCAATGGGTAAAGGAAAGAAATAAAAGTTCTCACCTAACTCAGTGATCCCAAATTGACACGGAAGAGGACGAGAATCTGTTCAGTTCTTTTCATCGAACATGGCATCGGCTCAAACTTTCTGTATGATTGTAGATATTTTGATAGTGCATGGAACAAAGGGCAGCTCGGTAGAGTAGCCACCTTTAAGAGTTTCTGTTGTAATTCTACTAAGAAATTTTCAATGGGTTGGATTTTGTGTTCTGGTCCAAGAGTCCCTGTTTAAAGGTGACCCTAAGAATCTTCGGTGTTTTGTTAATAGGAACAGTCTCTTCTTTATAAGGATTTTGGTTCGACACAGAACTGTCTTTTGTACGTGGTAAACAGCGTGGCGGATGACTTTGTTGCTGATGTGTTGAGCCTCCGCCTCGAGAGCCAAAGTTCCGGCTCTTCAAGCATTTGTTGGGCGGACTTAGTCGCCATTAATCACAAGTTTGTATGCAACGTTAATCAGATTCCCGTCGGCTCCGGAACCAATGGCCCTGGACCGTGGAGATGAAAGGAGCCCCGACGGCATCAAGGTTTTCCATTTCTTTTGATGGAAATGCCTGATCTGGGATGGAACGTGCATGGACACCTATTCCATTTTAAGGACTCCACATAGAAAGCTGAGGATTCGAAAACTTTACAAATAAGAAAATACGACAGCCTCTCGAGCAAATTCCACATGCAGTCCGTTATCGTTGAGACTATTAGAGTCTTCAAGTCCAAGACAGTCTTATTCTTGAAATCGTTCTGGCCGGATTTCCAACTTTTGTATGGTGGTAAGACAATTCATTCCAAGTTATTCAATCCATAATGAAGATTTGGTATTATAATATTCAAAAATTCAGGGTTGGTTTAATACTTAAAACACGTGTCCGTTCAAAATGGCCTCCAATTAATTTTTCAGGTTTTGGGTAAGTTCATCAATAAACATCACGAGATTTTAGCGAAACGACATCTTTAGGTAAAAAAGTCATTTTTTTAAATCTCATAAAGTGGTCCTATGGGTAAGCGGAACATTTTACCAAGGTCCTCCAGACCCTATGATTTTGGGACACGCCAAGAAATTCTGTAAAGAAATTGATAAAAGAAGAAAAAGGCATAATGATAAAATTCTTAAGATTACAAAATGGAGAAAAAATTCTTAGAAAAACTAAATATATCGCTTTATCTGAGAATATATTGAGATTTGTTGCAAAACAAATATTACTTAATATGGATCCGACAGAATATATATTTAATTTAGTAGAATATGTATTTATTAACATTTATAATCATTTTCTTTTTTTCTTTTTGAAAATAAATCTTTCATTTTAAAGTTATATAAGAATATTAAAAAAGATGACTTTTTCACCTAAAGATGTCGAGGACATTGGTAAAATGTTCCGCTCACCCATAGGAGCCTTAAAATCGATTTTTATAAGATTTAAAAAAAGATGACTTTTTGACCTAAACGCATTGTAAAATATCTCGTGATGTTTTATTGATGAACTTATCCAAAACCTGAAAAATTAATCGGAGGCCATTTTGAATGGGAACCTTAAAACATGTGCTTGATTATGAGGGACAAGTATACAATAGCGCACAAACAAAGTGGTTGAAGAGATTGCTATTGTTATTGCTGGTGGCTTTTGACAAGCATCATCAATAGTTAAATGAGGACTCCCAGCAGATGAATTTAATTACTGAAGGCATCCTACATATGGAATGTGGATAGGTGAAGATAACTGTGAATATGTGAGTACAGACTTAAGAACTTGAATCAACCATATTTTTACGATGCTTAGATATAAGCAATGGGATTGTTAGAAAGGAACGATCACACGAGATAATCAGTAGATTTTGTATCATTTAGTGAACTTTGATAAAGATCGAAATATTAATTTTGTATTAATGATAAAATGATATTTTGGGAAACAATTCGAATTAGCGAACAGGAGGGAAACTTTCAGAGGTTTTTATTATTAGCACTTTCACGAGAGCCCATGTGCAGCAAAAAATATAAGAAAATTAGTTAGCTTGCTCCAAGCTCTTTTGTTCTTAGACTTCAGAGGTTGAATGGGTATAATTTTGTATATCTTGAGAGTCGGATTTTTTCACATTATATGTTTTTTTATTACTTTATTTAAAGTATTGCTAATGGTCGGAACCTGGCTGTGACGCTACATGTGTTGATATATACTCTCAGCAAAATTTGGCTGCTTCAGTCTCAGACCCAGGTCATGGTTCTAAACAAGCCGAAGATCAGAAGAGAAGGAAGTACCGAAGCATTTCGGAGGATCATCTACTTGTCTCATTTGCTGTTGATACGTCAGAAATCCTCGGCTCAGAGGCGAATGATCTAGTCCGTCAGATCGGCTAAATTATCACAAAAAATCCACGTGAGAATGGATGCCTTAAGATAATATTGTCAGAGGAAACAGCAATGCCATTCAAACTCCCTAAATCAAATGCTTTTTTAACATTTTTAATAACAATAAATAAATTAGTTTTAATTTACTCATTAAAAAATTCAAAAAATATTCAAAAAACTCAAATAATCATAAATTAAAATTAATTTAAACTACTGTATATAGTGATGGTCACTAATTTCCTAATAATAATCGAAAATTCCCCAGAAATGTCCTCTGACTACAGGGAAGGCATGACTCATTCTGAATACGCGAAACACATGGTTGCAGAATTTTTACAACACGAGGTTAATTTACTCTTATGTTCAGATTATAACCAATCAAAAAAATCAGGTAGCTGTCTTGACCAGGTCTGACAACCACAATGAAAATAATCTTGGTTACCAATTTTGTCCTATATTAAGAGATCATAGTCCCATTCTGTCCAATCAAGGCCAGCTCCGTGAACAGTCTGATACAATACAAATTTACACGCACGTGCAACCACAGTAAGATTTAAATAATTCTTAAGATTTAAATTTTATTGAAAATTCGATAAAATTTATTAAAACTATGTAATTAAAATAAATTGAAATTTTAGGTATAAACCCAAGGAATTGATAAAATTATTATTTTTTGGATCTTTTGATCCTCAAATCACAGCCCACGTTCATCGTCTGGACGAGGTCAGCCTAATGTTAGAAGAGACACTTATTTTAGAACTCCCTTTCCCGTCGATCCACACCCAATGTTAAATATTTTCAATTTTGAGTATTTTGTTTTCAAAAACCAGTGAATTTTCCAAAAAGTTGGAGTTTATTGTTTTTCCCGAGAAAAAACCCGTTTTTTGGAATTGCAATCTCGAAATCGGTGCCCACCTTTCCATTCCGATCAAGAGCTGTGTTTTGGTTTTGTTTCTTTCTCAGTTTTAACAGACAAAGAAAAGTTCGAATCTCAGAGTAATTTATGGCACCAGTGACTGTGAGCCATTTCTTGGTGGTCCGTCTCCGTTAAAACGTAAAACTGTACATCTTCGACCTGGGACTGATGAGCCTGTGGATGATATCTGTAACGGTTTGATGGCATAGTTATATCAGCGTACTATTATGGGGGGTCTCTTGTTGGGTTTACCCACATAGACGAAGAAAACGCACGGATATCTTCGGAAAAGTCTCTGAAATTTTTGGGTTTTACGAAAACATCAAATGTTGTGGTATAAATGATCAAACTTAGGTCCACCGGTCATACTGGACTGGGGACTCGGTCTCCCTTGTTACGGCACAAGGAAATTTGGCCTTTTCCGCCCTGGTGAAGGGATGTGCTGAGTGCGATGTCGTCTGCATTGTTCGGAGAGTTTTTTCCCGTGCTTGCTGTCCCCGTATCGGATTTTTGATGCCCAGACTTCCTGATGTATTTTTTGTTCTTAGAAGAGATGTTTTATTGGTCCGAATTGGCATTCACTGAGGATGTGAAACCCGTTGCCTTCGGATCTCTTCCAATCATGTCTCCGAAAAGTCCTAAGTCGTTGAACGCTGTGGATGCTTTGATCGATTCCTTTGATCTGGTGAAGAGGTCGAGTTTGACTTGATTGCAGAAATGACCCTATTTTGGAAGAACTTCCGCTGAATTATAGCACACAGCGTATTTTGAGGGTTTGAGGGTTCTGGCATTTTAGAATGTCCAGAATAAGATGTTTCCCGGGAGATATTCCTTCGAGGGCGACAATGAGAGGGAATTCAGAGTGGATGGAGAATGGGAAGACCTGATGAGGAGTGCTTTTCCTAACTTGATTTAGAATTTTCGTTTTTTATTATTTTTTGTTCTTTAATGCGCTTAACGAAACTTTATTAAAAAATGTAAAGGTGGCTTTTTTAGGCTTCTTCCAACAAAAGCCGTAACTTGAACTCTTCTCCTCCAACCGCATCTCTCTTATATTTTATTTGGAGTTGCCATGTAAGACTCAAGGATCGCATTTTTTCTTAAAAAGATCGTCATCCTTTTATTTACAAGTTCTCCGATCGACATTCTTCTCGTCAAGTCGTATGCGCAGAGAAATCTTCATTCATGCTCTCCTCGACTTTTGAGAAGCGAGATAATGTTTCTAGTTATGTGCCATCCTCATGTCCGTAGAGGAGCGATGGAATTATCGTACATAAAGAAATAAAAGCATTTTCGCTCCCTTTTCTCCCGGAGGTTGATGTAGTATATTGTACACTCCCCATTTTTCGAATGCAGTTCTCAGATATTTCAAAAATTCACAATCCTGACTTTACATAGAGTGCCTCGCTGACGACTATTTTTGTTCCGTCTAAAAACTTTATTGCTTTTGATTTTTCTTTTGATAGCTTTAAACCTTGGAAACTGCATCAGTCTCTTATCTCTTCCATATATGCATTTACTCTCCTCTCCGAGGTCATACTCGATCTTGACATGTTAGACAGTACTACGTCGTCAGCACATGTCAGAGATCTCGTAGCAAGTCAAGACCTCGGAGACGAATAACATTGGCACATTTAATCAAAATTCTTCAATATCACCTTTGAAAGGAAACGTTGGTACCATAAAACATTCTTAATGTTAGGTACTACCAGTTGTTTCGGGCTTCCTGTTGGAGATAGTTGACTGATTATGGCTTTGTGGTTTACACTATCAGAAGCCTTTGAGGTGTCAAGACATTACATTTAAAAAACATTCGGAGTCTCTGGTCTTTGTTAACTCGTAGCTGTAAGGAAATATAAAATCACCGTAGGATCAACCCTGACGAAAGCCAAATTGATCTTTTCTGAAATAGCCGTTTTCTTCCAGTTCTTTAATACATTCAACTTCTTTGGAGTCTTACCGCGTGGCGCCATGTGGTGCTGCGTGGTTAATTGATTGAAGTTTCTGCTTGCTTGTCTGTTCCTCCTCTCTTCTTAATAGAGTGACGTCATGTGATCCACCTGTCTAGGTGGCGCCCAGTGCCAGGCCGGCACGAAAACGGATCATTTGCTCTCCCCCACTCCACTGGAGGGGTTTCCACAACTTATTTTAAAAAATAATAATAAATTGTATCTTGTGGAATCTCGTCGGTTATTATATTAATTGCCTGGGCCAACTGACTCCATTTAGATTGGCATCTTCAGATAAGAAAAAAAGGAAACTTGAAGAAGAAAGACGGGTATTTAAAAAATGGGAACTACAGTACTTTTGTTCAATGGTTAATGCAAAGATACTTGTTTAGTTTGGTTACTGCAAGCTATGAACTCAGCTAAATGATCACCATGGTGGTAATTCTTACGGTGAAAGAAATTTCATCAATCAGGAACACTGTTGCTGAACGGATTGATGAAATGGGGGATGATTTGAAACATCAGCTGAAGGCTGCATCATCTAAATCTGAACACTTTTATATTGCTATTGAGACCGTTGAAATCACTGGAATAGCACAGCTTTCAGTATTCATTAGGGCCTGTGACAGTGAATTTAATAATATGAAAAACTGATTCCAATGCATGACACTACAACGGGCGAAACGTGTTTTAAAACTTAAACAGTTGACTGATTTTGATTTGAGTAAACTTGCATGTTTATCAACTGATGCATAGTCATACATTTTGATTTGTTAGTGCGACCCGCCTGTATACTCAAGTTATCTTATGCGGTCTCTGGAGCTCTTTAAGTTTGACATGCCTGAACTAGAGGATCCCCAATTAAAAGAAACTAGGAAACAGTGGTGACAAAATTTATTCCACCGTTTCCACTTTCGCAACACTCGGATGGAGTCAAAAAAAGTCGAGTCGTTGACGTCGCTTGTACAGAAGACGAGTTCAGTCAAACATCGGTGATGCTTTCCGGTTACCTGTCAAATATCTCGATCACCGAAACTGAAAATGCTATTTTCCTCAGCTTTCCACTATATCACAAGAAAATGTCAACTTTATTACAACAAAAAGCGATTATGTCCAACTTTCTTGTCTAACCTAACAACTCTCGATCGAATACATCACACTCCCTCACGACTTTTCGTTTCACGTCTCCTTTTTACGAGTATAAAAAACGAACCATTTAAAACCGAACTATCGGCGAAACGCAAAAAGTCGCTATAGCAGGAATACTGAGCATTTCTCTTGATGAAATTGAAATCCGCTCACCACTGAAACTTAACCTCCCATCATTCAACGTCTCTTGTCTAAAAATGTCAGATCTTACTTCACATAAACAAATCACAAGCTGAATTAGTCTCATACGTGGCTCATAGTTCTCCCATGCACTTTCCGAGACACTTAAAAATATGAAAGTGTCGGTAGACAGTTCATTTTTTAATCGACATGTCACTAAATCGAAAAGTCGGGGGATCATTGAAAGCAGGTCGCTAATTTTGCTGAACCGTTTTGTATCTTGAGGAAGAAGAGGAACAAGAACGAGGGAAATTGGTTATTGAAAGCCTTACAAAAGGAAATCCGTCTCAATTCTGAACGACCACCCTGAAGGGAACTTTTAGCTAGTTGTTTTCCTTTAACAATAAAGCATTCAGAGGAAGTTTTTTCTAACTCAAACCAATATTTTAATTATTTTTTAACTCAATATTTATCAAACAATTAAGTTAAAAACTAACAAAACATTTCAATTAAGCGCGGCTGCTCAAAATCTAAAACACATTTCATGATTTGTAGGGAAATGACAACTAAAATCATTATTTCTGATATGTGATTGACCTTTCCTAAAAACAATAACTCAAATTGTCCTGTAATTACCAAATTAATGTTAGACCAATTAGCACAACACACGTGCTGAAATTACAAACCATGGGTAGCTTAGTCTTCATAAAATACTACAAATTTAAGGATTATACATGCCAGCACGAAACCTCAATAAATTGGTTTACTAATACTTATCTCAATCAATAAATCAAATTCGACAGAAAATTCATTTATCTACAAAATTAGCAGATTTTCCAGAGTGTGTGGAAGAATAACAGTGAATCTGAATAGTCCTTACGGAATAGAGTTCACATTGGTAAGAAACCCATCGAATAATTCAAAAATCACTTTAAATTGAAGTACTTTATTAATAATGTCTTTAAATTATACTTAATTTTAATACATTAAATTTAGTAGACTAGTAACATTAAAGTACATTAATTTCACATTTAACTTTTAAACAAAGATAATTTATCTTTCAGATTAATGGTCATCTCTGACCATACTGTATCGTCAGCTCCACAACTGATTTAATACAGAAACGAATTCCTCCTCCAAGTTTTTCGCCAAGCATCCTCTCATGTGCCTTCCTAAACACAGCAGATTGGACGTATCCTCATAGAACCTCCATTACTTTTTGTAGAGTTTAGAGATCATAACACCTGATGTTAAACCAACCGGAATGACTTTGGCTGTGAATCTACCACGTATTATCATACTGGAACAAAATACGACTCATGCCAGCATAAGAGTTCCCCCATGCGCATCAATTGTGATAACTTAATTAACTAGTTAAAGTATAAGACTAATGATAATGGTAATTACGAATTAGAATGCTAGGATTTCAATCAGACTAATTAACATTTATCGAGTGGCTAATGACAGATTAAAAAGCAAGATTTAAGATCTAAAATATGTGATCATGGTAACTGCCAAGCACTCTATGGATGTATTGATTAAATGTCAATTACATATATAATTAATTATTATACATTGATTTTGATATTTTATTTTCCATTATTTCAATTGTAGTACATCACAATCAACAACACCGCAACTTGTATAGCTATATTTAAAATTAAATTAATCAATAAATGAATATAATTAATTTTTCCGATAAATGATTTATTTAATATGTAATTTATTAAGCCGCATGCTAAATAATTCTAAAATTTATTCTTACTATTAGGTGATGTCTGAAATCATGAACCAAAAGTATTACAAATCTCAAAAATTTTAGATCAGAGCTCATTTTGAAGGAAGAAAATCTAAACTCAGTCACTTCTGGAAATACAGAGGTATAAACCGCTATCATAAGCAAATGGTTTACATAATCATGAAAATTTTCAAATTATAATAAATTATTGCTTCGTTGAATAATGAATAATTGAATAATTAGCGTCATTGATTACATTAATTATTAAATTAATTAAATATTTAATCTAAACAAATAATAATGCCGCAGAAGATGTCTGAATCCCCAAGAACGAACGAGTCTCAACATCATCCTCGAGGACGAAGAACCAAGTTTAGTGAGAGCAGCTACAAATTTTGAATTCTTCATTCAATATGGAGAATTACCCACGTGACGATATGATTGTGAACTTGGCACAAACTACAGGACTTTCAGTCAGAACAATTACTGTGTGGTTTCAAAATGCACGACAAAAACTCAAACGAATGGTAACTAAAATTATAAGTCTTAGGAGTCCCAAAAGCGGATATCAGATGATCATGAAAACCGGCCGGTTGAGTTGTCCAAACAGGGGGACTTATTCCCAAATCAACTCCACCGTTTTGTCTACGATAGCTCTCTGATTAACGGACCCTTTCTACAACAATGTTTGGAGATTGCAGCCAGAAACAACCAATTGACGGAAGAATCCAGCGAAGGGAAAAATAACAAGGACCGAAGATACAGGACTCCAATTTCCGCCAGCCAAGTCAGCAAATTGTCAGAAATATTTAAAGTACGGCTCAGTGTTTATTTTTAAGCAAAATCCTTGTCCGAACAGCATTTCTCTCGAAAGAATATCGAAGGAAATTAATCTACAAAAGAAAGTCGTGCAAGTCTGGTTTCAAAATGCGAGAGCACGTGAGAAGAAATTAAACAAAAGTCCCAATAGCAAGGAGAAGGTATAGCTTACTAATAATTCGCCTTTGACACATACACTGGGTCAAGCACAGCATAAACCTACTTAATTAATTTTATTAGACAACTCCGAATGAAAGTTTAGAAAGCACGTGTCACTCTCATCTGAGTTTTTCTGATTCTGGTTGGTTATTTTTGTCAATTATAATATTGAAGCTAAAAAGCTGTTAAACGATTAAATATTGATAAAATAATTATAATTTGTTTAATTAATTATTAATAGTTGTATTATTGCCTATTATCGCACCAATTATCAGGTCGATTAATACTTAGATGGTCACAACAGTCTAAGTGAGGAAAGTGAAACGATCGAAACACTTCCCGACTCGATAAAGACAGTTTTTGAGAATTTGATAAATTAGATTATTTCCAAGCTCAAAAAAGTCAACAACAACCCGACTTATCACCAAATAGAAGTCATCGGGAAAACATTGAATGTTAAACCTAAGACTATCCGAGTTTTAATAAATTCTTAAATTCAGCACATGATCATGAAAGATGCCATAAAACTGAAAGATGAAAATGTTGATTTCTGTGATGTATGCCACAAACCAATTCACGTGGCATATAAGGACCACGTGTGTGAGGATGAACATATCAAATGTTTAATGAAATCTCAGTTAAATACGCAAGAAGTGGGAATGCAAAATATTCGTTTTTGACATTTTATTATTTTAGAAAATTGCAAAATTCCCTCAAACGTGGTTTTTCCAATTAGTTACCTGAACCCAGCATTTGTCGGATTGCTATGGAACCTGAACACGATGCCCCAACCTGGTACACGTGGGTTTATTATTATGGAGATGTTCAAAATCTTTATAGTCATCTGATCAGCAAACTCAGTCCCATATTACCAGATTTTGTGATCCAAAAAGTTGCTGAACGTTATTTGTGCAACATTCACAAAGAGATCTTTTATTCTCAGAAAAATGAGAAATTGGGAGACCTTCTTTCCAGTTTTGACGAATATCAGCAGAATTTTATTTCTTCCAAAATTATTAAAAAATACTACAATTGTAGAAAGTGTGGTAATTTGTTTGAAGGTTGTCTTGTTTTAAAATATTAGACAAACGTGAATGTGAGAATTGCATATTCGATAATTTTGAAATGAATAGTAAAATGAGGGGAATCATGATTTACAAAATTGGGTGGTCTTGCAGTGTTTGTGAGACAGTCTTTGAAAGCCACTGTGACCTTAAAAGTCACATCATTACTAATCATTCTCTTAATTTGTAACTTTAAATAATTTTTTTTAATTTTATAAAGTTTATAAATTTCTTTGTTATTTTATATTAAAAATTAATTTTGTTAAAAATAGAAAGTTCAATGTGGGTACATGATTGAAGATTTCTCTTCCTTCTAGTGTCGTCATCACGACGCCCATGCCTGACTGGCATTCAAAAGGATCCATCTTTTTAATCCATAGGGACACTATTTCGTTTCCTGGGACAAGTTCTGACTTAGATTTCAGTTTCACAGAGAATGTCCTCTGAATCACTGTGCTTGGATGGGGGCTCTCCTGGAACGCATTAAGATCACAGTATTAGTTAGTTTTATTTTACCCTTGGTCTTTGGAATACCGTACTTCACGCAGAGCCATATTACCTATAGCTCCACCCAGACAGGACACATGGTTAAAATCTATTCTAGTTAAAAATGTTGGATGGATCAGCCAAAAACTGATCCTTAAATTCCTTACCATTATCCACGTCTAATTGTTAGTCCATATGTCAAGAAATGTCGCGAAAGAGATTGGATATTTCTTTTACTCAAATTTGGAGGGAGGAATAGATTCTAATCACGTGTATTTGTGACCATTAAGTTTAAATCAAGCCGTGGATGGCTCGATAAGTTTAAGAAATGGAGTGAATTGAGAAAACTCTGTGGAAAGGACTGAAAGACAACTCGTTTAGAAATAATATAAGGGTAAATATTAAATGTTAAACTAATTCTTAAATATTTTCATTTATTAATACTTTTTTAAGTACATTAAAAAAAGAAAAATTATATTTATTACATGTTATTTCGTGATTTTTTGTAATAACGATATTTTCCAGACACTTAATTAAATTACTTATTTTATTTATAACTGTTGACTTTAATAGACTAATCAATTCAATTAATTTTTTAATTAAAAACTTTTAATTAATTTTGAATCCGGACTTGTTCCATTTCCGACAAGCTTCGTCAAATGACTCATTCCAGCGAAGTCCAATTGTGTGATACAGGACTTGCCGTGTCAAATGGCTGCAGTTTGAGAGAGACGATAAATGTGCCGAATATGCAACTCCAGCGGCGATCTTAGACCGACCCCCTTAAATCCAGAGAGAAGCTTACATTGCTTTCAAAAAAGTTCGTCCAAGTGGACGTTAATTAGGTGATTCAACAGTTTGTTTGAGAGATTTGTTGTCGAAAGTAGACTGTCGTATTGTTCGTAGCAGGTGAACATCGGAGTAGGTACAAAAGCTTGGGTAGTCCGATCTTGTTTCTCATCTGGAAGAAGGATGTGTGAGAGTCGAGACATGACAATCTTTTCGCAAGGCGTGTCAATTCTTTTTTGGAAAGTAGATGGTTCCTGAGTTCTTTTTCGCTGAGTGGGCATCCGAGGAAATATAATTTATCAACTGGCACAGTCGGGATCCCAGGAAGCTGTTCGTTAAAAGACTCCTTGATAGGGAGAAAATCGGTGTATGGATATGAGACATTTATTTAAAGCGGGTAACGCTTTATGTAATGAATTGTATGTTTCCTTGAATGATCCTCCAATTGTGGCATCGTCGAGATACCAGAGATTTAGCTGTGCATCAATTTGATCTTACAACATCATCAATAGTCAAAGCAAATAAGAGAGGTCCGAATTTCATTTTCAAATACCAGAGAAATATCTTCCCCGTAGGATAATTTGACAAGAGAAAAAACTTTGGAGCCTTCTTTCAACAAGTTTTCATAATTTTATCTCTTTTGAGAGAATTGAAGGCATTCGTTATAATATCAATAATAAAGTAGTGCTTCTCTCTTCACGCGGTTTTCTAACGTCGGTTTTCAACTATTCAATTAATTGTAATGTAATACCGCTTGTTATGGAAGCAAGCCAACATCCGACCTATACTGAAACTTGGAAGACCTAAGGAAGATCCGGCATCATTTAGACCTTGTGTCATTGTTATGTTCCATATCGAAAATCCTGAAGAAGCTTGTACTTGGGAGAATCAAGGCTGTCTTACCAGAAAAGGATTTTCAACACGGATTCAAGAACGATTGTTCTACATCAACGTACCTACAGAAATTAACCAACTTCATTAGAGAACTTTCAAGCTTAACTTTGAATAACAAATTTCTTAAGTGGACGGAGGGGACGTATATCCCTCGGAGGACTGAAATCAGTCTCGCGTCTTCTCCCAAACGGTGTCTTCCAAGGGTCTCCTTTATCTCTCGCTTTATTCAATTTATACCTAGCCGACCTCCCGACACCGGAATCCAATAACGATGTTCTACTCTCATATGTGGACGACATTGTTTTGGCCTCGCGTGATCGGGATATCCAAAATGCTACAGACGATTACAAATTAACATGGACCGACTCAACGCCTGGGTAATGAAGAACCGACTCACGATAAATTCCAGAAAGTCGGTCACGTCTATGTTTACTTCGGACAAAAGGTTGGGGAAGAAGACTGTCACTTTAAAATTGGACAACGTTGAAATCCCCTTCAGCAAATGTGAGAAGATCCTGGGCGTGACACTGGATTATGTTTGTCACCACACGTGGCCAACATTGTTCTGAAGTGCGAGAAGAAATCAATGTATTGAAGTGTTTATCTGGAATATGGAAGACTGGTACCCACCCATCTTGATGAATATATACAAACAATACATTGAACCATGCTTTCTCATACGCGTTTGCTTCATGGGGACCTTCATTATCATGAACGAATACCAAGAAAATCGAGGACGTACAAAAGAAGCCTTTCAGAGTCACGGAGCGGTGGACTTGTGCGAACACAGAACCGGACTGACTAGTCTGGAGGCCCTCATCAAACTAAAATCCGGCATGCGGGAAGGTGGCCCTGCAAATATAGTCAGCCGCCCAGTACGAGCTTGTGTGGGCACGAGGGAGGAGCACTGAGAAAGGATGAGGATTTTGGTGGAACGCATCGGGATCACGTGATAGTTAGTTTTGGTTTTACCGTGGTCTTGGTGTTAAATAAATAAAATAAATAAATTATTAAAAAGCACTCCCGAGAAAACATAAATTAGTTAACTTTTCCTTGTGCCGTATTCCTAATCATCCTCTCCGTCAACCTCGACCATGATCCTCTGTTGCGCGCTAGTTCTCTTAGGTAGTCCAGATCGTGATTGTTCTAAAGGAACTGCTAGTCCAGATCGTCCGCCCGAAGTTAGTCTTATACCAACCGTCTTCGTTCAAGATAGTCGGAAGTGTCGTTCTTGGTCTTACGCGGAATCCGGCTCCTGTGTGTGCATAGTAGTTGTCCATTGCGACATTTGCGGGGATCTGGTCATTTAGACGTAACACGTAGCCAAAAAGGCTCCATCTTGATGTGAAATATCATCTGACAGCATGCCGGATTTGCATTTAGTATAAAGGTTTGCATTAGAGATCTTCATAGGCCAGTTGATCGTGAGCTGAGCTCAAAAGGAAAGAGTAAAAGATGGTCCATTTCCCGTTTAGAAATTCCCCAAGTCCCAGAGTTGTAGATTAATACCGGGATGACATAAGCTTTGTAAATTCTAAGCCTGGTGTTCCTGTGGAACTCGATGTGAAGTCGGAAAAAAGTTGGAGGTACATTTGCCAATTTTGACAGAAAGATGATTGTTCTGATGAGAAGGCGTATTATTTTAAACGTCGTCTGGGTGAAGAAAACTCTCCAGAAACTTCCATAAGTTTTCCCCGGTGTACCAAAATCGAATGCACGGACATATCAATGACAAGTATTTCAACAGATTTTTTTATACTTTTTGCATAGAGCCCAATACCATCTGTGCCCCCACACTACATCGGCTGTAGACCTGCCTGTCCGAAATCCACTTTGGCCGGGAGATAGGAATTTGTTTACTTTGTTTTTTATCCGGTGTAATGCAACGAGAGACACTGTTTTGCGTATGGAAGATAGTAGAATTTGCAAAGGGTCCTTTAGCTTTCCGGGAGGTTTTGTAGAGGTATTAGAAGACAATAAGTGTGCTAGGTTGTATGGATACTTTTCTTAAACATGAATCTAATCAAGTCATCGCTTTGTGCAGGTTCTAAAGGAAGAATTACCGCTGCATTGAGACGTCTGGCTTGGCCAACTGACTCGCTGGTTAGTTGGCTGATAATATTGGTTATGACAGCCCAGAAAAAGAAACGGGGTGTTTTTTTAATATTTAAACTCCACCATTCGGTCTAGTGTCACATAGTTAACCGAGGACATTGTAGTTACTCTCGGTAATGGAGGTGACTCTTGATAGATCTATAAGTCTGATTATTTTCGTTTTATTGACTTTTAGTTAAATTATTCTGATAAAACTTGCAATTAGAAAATGTGAAAGTTTTGATAGTCGCTCGCTCAGTTTCTTCATTGTATTAAATATGGAAGTCTTATACGTCCATATTTAGGTATTTAGCACAATTTGAATTATTTTCACCGACTTTTTGAGCAAAATTGCTTACTTCGTCTGAGAGTAGAATAGTGAAGACCACTATATTACATTTCTATTATTTTAAACAGTGATCCTAAGATGGGTTGAGCAATTTGTTATATTAGAATACACTACTGCTGATGACATCAAGGAAAAAAATATCCGTCAGAGCTTTCTTTGTATGTGGACTTGTGACTGCTAAAAAAGTAAGTCCACTATAAGGCGTATACAAGCAAAAAAGATATAACTATCATTGAGAACCATTAATCATGCTAATTCTATGCAAACAGTCCCAGGGTAGAGACGGAACAGCTAATGTTACGAAGCAATCCAAAATTAGGCAGTACGCTTATATGCAAAGAATTTTTCCTTATTTAGCAGTGTTGGCATTCTCAAGGAGTGAACCAGCTGAGTGAGGAAAGTTAAAGGTTTTTTTCCAGACCATTCTGGCAAAGTCCTTTGACAAATAGACCCCATAAAGCGAATAAAAATCGTAACTCTAGTTCTTTTGTTTTTTATACATTTTTATCAACGAATTTCCTTTATGTGGGCTAATTGAATCAATTAACTCTGCTGTGATGGAGGAATTGTGATTTAGTTAAGATCTGACTATATGATGGTGGCAAATATTTTTTAATACACTCAATCCCATAATGTTGACCCAATTCCCATTAATGATGATCCAATTCCCATTAATGATGATCCAATTCCTATTAATGTTGACCCAATTCCTATAAATGTTGACCCAATTCCCATATGTGATGACCCAATTCCCATATGTGCTGTCCAAGTTATATATATTATACTAATAAATAATTTAGGAAAAAAGTATTTTATTCAATTAATCTGTTATTAATTCCATTTACCCTTTCCCAAAAACTGTTGTAATATGAGGACAAATCCTCGGTTTCGAGACCACTCATAACAAATTCGATATTTGTTAGCAATTCTCCTCTTACAGTTGCTTTGGTCTAATTACATTTAGACGAGATTTCACACAAGAAAAAAAGTTTTCAATTGGGTTCAGTCAGGTGAATAAGGAGGTAAATAAACTGTTGTAACACTTTTCCTAATAAAGAAGTCTTTAATTTCATCACAATGATGAAATCTAACATTATCCATCACAACAACAGGAGAATTTGTAAATTCCCCTTTTCATCACATTTGATTTAGAAAGGTTAAAAATTTCCCGATTAAAAGACCCCTCGAATATCATATTATGCTCATTTCCATTTATGGAAATAAACCGAACACATTGAGATGTTTCTCCCTTTGGACTTAGGCTGGTATAAAACTGCTTCAGTATTAATTGGAGAATACCCATAATTAATTGATGTATGCAAATTAAACCCGGTTTCATCCAAAAATAATAACGGCCTATTTATAGACCCTAACATTCTTGATGAAAATACTTCCCTTTCTGCCAAATTTTCTGTACTCAATCTAACTTCGGACTTTTCTTGAGTCTTTTTCTTGTGATGCAGGCCTCCTTTAAATCTCTTGAAATTTGAGACTTAGAAAGATTCACTAAAGTTTTTCTTTAAGACCAACTTGTTGTCAGCGAGTTGTCATTTCCAAAAATAGATCTCATTTCGACATTCAACATTTCTTTATCTTTCTTTTTTTCGGCCTACTGTCCTTGTAAAGATCACCGAAAGTAGGATCCTCGAGTTCACAGCTTTCGATCTTTTGTATACACCTGTTCAAACTCTTTTTACTGATCGAGGTGATCTCAATCAACTCTTTTTTTAACTTTGTAAAGTCTTTTAATTTGATTAAATAGACTTTCGTTCATAAAAACCTTGCGACTTCTCATATCTGTATTAGTTGATACCATAATAGGGGAAATTAAAATATAGATTTATTCGTGTATTATATATATAACTTGGACATCATTTATTTACTATGGAATTGGGTCAACATTTAGGAATTGGGTCAACATATATTTCAACATGGAATTGGGTCAACATTATGGAATTGGGTCAACATTATGGAAATTGGTCAACATTAATGGGAATTGGTCAACATTAATGGGAATTAGGTCAACATTAATGGGAATTGGGTCAACATGGGAATTGGGTCAACATTTAAGGGATTGAGTGTAATACCTCCTAGTCAGATCTTTCAAATCATATATGGAAAGACTAAACGTGGACGTATCCACAAGGACATACATTCGCAACGATTAAAAAAACGTTGGAGAGCATGATAGTCAAACACAGATATGGAATGAAAATTGAGAACTATGAAGATGGATAATCATCTTATTACAAGAGGCTCTGAACTCAAGATAAATATACTGTCCTGATCTTTGGTGGTAGGTAAATCGTGTAGAAATAATTTAAATAGGAGAGACAAAGAGGAACTTTGTGAAGACCAATTTGAGAGTAGTCTTGATTTGAAGTTTTTTACCGATCCGGACTCTTCCACGTCGGTCAGTTAAGAAATTTTCCAGTCATAGTATGATGTTCGGATGTAAATTTGAATTAAAGATCTTTTTAGGAATGTCCTCGAAACAGAGTCAACGGCCTTCTGTATATCTATAGACACCAGAGCCGTCCGTAAATGCGTCTTCGTGTGAAAGCCGTCTGGGTAATAATTTTTGAATATTTTTATGATCCCCATATCTAGTGGCGTATTTTTAGGCAAAAAAAGAATTCGATATTGGAGCATTCAATAGTTTTATGACATCCTGCATTATCAAGTAATAATAATTTTTCTGAGTAACCAATTTCTCATTTAGCTTGCACAACAAGCTTTTCAAAATGTTCCCAGTCATCCATGGCACTTCTGGAAGCTGAATATAAAACACCAAAATCTTAACATCAAAGTTTTGAAACAGCGAGGTTTATTTTATTCCCCAAGCCTATTTTTAATGATCTGATATTGTAAAATTATGTTCTCTGAGTTTCTGAATATTCAAATACTTTGATCAAATAATTATGTCTTTCTGATGCAACTGCCCCGGTTTGGGGCTCCAGAAAATTTCTAAATTTGGAAATTAATGATGGAAAATAGACTCCAAATGAAAAATGCTCCGAAATGGGTCGGACTGTAATTAAGTGATCCCGGTACGCCTCAACAGGATCGAGTGGTTTTCATATGTTCCTCCAGAGTACCAACGGCTTTCCTGAATAGACGACGATCATCTTCATTAGAGTTGAAGAGAGTGGTTTTTTCCCAAATTTCGTGTATTTGAGGCCTCTAACCTTGAATGGAAAAAAACGACTTGTTTCTTAACCACACAGACCAATGAAGCCGGAGCTGTTATTTTTGATTGCGGCGTTGTCAAGCATTGAGGGGGAAAAGATCGGGGTAGATTTGTTAGACGTGCAAGTTTGCCTATTAGGGAATTGATCTTGAATGAATTGGATATTGAAGCTCCATAGGCCCATGAGGCAAGCATACTCTACGTGGTTTTGGGAGTTTATTGAACAAGACGACAGCGCATTCCCGTGACGGCCTGGACTTTAAGAGCGGATTGATTATATTTAGTTTCCTGAGACCCTTTGTCATAACGTTCTTCACATGTTGAGAAAATGTCATCAAAAGGTCAAATGTCACTCCCATGATAGTTGGACGAATCTGTAATGGTAAGGAGTCTCCATAAATGTTCAAATCCATTGTATGTTTTTCTTTTCTGTCCTGTGGTGAAGATTGTATACGTTGATTTATCCCTGGATATGGAGAGACGATTCAACTTCAACCAGGCTCTCAGGTCTTCAATATGTGACTGAAGCTCTGATTTTAGCTGTACCCAAGTATTTGTTCCTGCTAGCGATGATTAGGTCGTCAGCACAAGTGAGAAGCATTGAATCTGGTACTCCAGGGCAGGGTAAATCGTTGAAAATTTTCAAAGTTGAATAACGCCGGAGAGAGGGGCGATCCTTGAGGGACGGGACCTCGATCTTGCGTGGCCTATACAGACACTTCCTCTTCTTCCGGAGAGAAAATTGGCTATCCATCTTTTCAAAACCGGCTGAATGGAGGTGTCAAAAACCTTTTCTGTGAGTAATGTTCTCGGGACAAAATCGAACGCCTTCTGGATGTCCAGGGAGACCACTATTGTCCGTAGATGGCGTTTCTCTTCGTTGAACCCTTCTGATGCAAATTGAACAGTGAAGTCAAATGTGTCGTAGTTGAACGCTCACATTTGGAACCATGTTGAAAGTGGGCAGTTTAATTTTCCAGAGTACGAGTTTCTCCATTAGGCGCGATAATGCGCACGTTAATAAAATTGGACGGTAGGAAGAAGGTAAGGTTTTCGGTTTTCCTGGTTTAAGGATGGGAATTATAAGTGAGTTCTTCCATTTGCATTGGATGACGTTATTGTTAGAAGACAAATTAAATTTTGACGTAATCGAACTGATTGCAACATTACCAAGGTGTTTTCCGTCATGGACCACACGTAAAGATCTCTTCATCGATCTTATAGCCTGTGTGACCTGGCATGCGTAAATAAATTGATCCAGAGGTTGGTTTAGCATAAATTCTAAAGGTGACAAGAATGGGATTTCGAGAAGTCCTTGTGACTTATGGATGCGTAATATTTCATTAGGTTGTTAGCTTACACACTATTCGCTGCAGAAAAAGATTATGATTCATCTGATAAGTTTAGCTTGATTCGACGAATAGTTTTCCATAAAAGACTCGTGGATTTCATATGTCAAATAGACGATAATAGGCGGTTCCGCGCCCTATCTTACTTTTCTCTGATGAGCTTTGTAATTCTCTGATTTAAGCTTTTTATATTATCCAAATCAGAAGAGGTTTGCAGATATTTCATCTTCAGGGAGTTACTTTGTTTGATGAGGAGACGAGTCTCCGAGTCCAGAGTAGGCTTGTAGGATTTGTGAACTGCACGTGGTACAAACAACTTTTCAGCTTTAAGGATTACATGGTTTAGATGGTCCACTGCTTTGTCGATGGAGCAAAATGAGGTGGGATCAAAATGTATTAGGTTATGGTCAATGAAGAGCTTGAAATTCGACCAGTCAGCTTTCTTGTAGACCTTGAAGGTTGCTTTAATTCTACGTGAGTTATTGAATCGGCTCAGTTTTAATATAATCGGATTATGATCACTATGGAAATCGTAGGAGACGTTCTATGAAATCTCGGGGCAATCATAGAGGAAGCAATGGATATGTCGGGGGAGGTTGAGTTGTCATTTCTTCGGAATGGTGTTCTCTTGAAGATGTTCGGGTGATACAGAATCACCATTTTTTCGAGAGAGTCGATAATTAGACTCCCCCTCTTGTCTGCCGACTGGGTACTGAGCCATTGCGGATGTTCCACACATTTCGAATTTCTTGTATTTTGTCGAGCTTCGGAACATAGTTATTAGGACAGGATCCTGGCGGAGGAATGTAAATGATTATTAGAATAAGATGTTCTGACCCATTAATAAGATCAATAGAGATTTGTTCCGCGTTCCTGTCGTGTAGAATTAAATCATCCACTTGCGAGCTCACATCGTGGAAGGATAAACCGTTTTTAATAATGGTAAGTAAGCCGCCACCACGTACAATGCGGTCTTTTCTGATAGAGATGTATCCGCGAAAAAGTGGGGTTGTACTCTTTGTAGAAAGTTTTGACTCCTGGGTTAGACAGATGTCAATCTTGTGCTTCGTTAATAAACATCGTAACTCCAGAATCTTTGTTTTTATTCCGTTAGATTGAGTTGCATAATAACAAGGGGTTTTGTTCAATATCTCCAGAAAGCAATAGAATCCAGGGGATCAAATAAAATCTCGAGTTTCCAGTTGAGGCATACCATCCAGGGATAGGGAGTCTGGATGGGGAAGAGCAAATGGTTCTTTTTGAGTATTACTACACGAGCTCCACCACAAAAGGTGAACCACATGACGCCACGTTTCAGCGTTGGAGGATTATCTGAACTTTTGTAAATTTATTTATTAAATAAATATCAAAAAGCACGCTTATTGTCAAATAAATTACCCATTCGTGCATAAAGTGATAAACTGCTTGCTTGTCTGTTCCTCCTCTCTCTTCCTAATAGAGTGGCGTCATGTGATCCACCTGTCTAGGTGACGCCCAGTGCCAGGACGGCATGAAAAAGGATCATTTGCTCTCCCCCACTCCACTGGAGGGGTTTCCACAACTGCATGTAATGGACGTCTTACCCTTTATGCTGATTCCGGATGGACTCTGTTTTTGTAGAAGTGGAAACTGGATGCACTTAATTAGTTGGTTACTTTAACTTCTTTCTCGGTGTATCCGGGGTTAATAATAATAAAGTGATAAACGAAATTGAAAAATCCTAAAATACAGATAAAGGCGATAAAATTTGGGGTATTGATTGGAATGAATTGACGACGTGTTATCACGAATTAAATTATAAGAATGGGATTACGTTTGATAGTGGATGATTACAATAGGGGAGATTCAACACGCAGTGGATACGATTAAAGAATATGTCTCAAGAACACCATGCATTGTATGACAAAATTTGTTATCTCACAGAAATCGCACTTATCTGAATACTACGGAATGAACATTTATCTGAAACTTGAGTTTATGCAATTTACTGGGAGGTACCTTAGTAGTGACAAATTACTTAGTTTCAAAGAAAGAGGAGCTAGGTATACGTTAGAAATGTTGTCAGATGTAAAAAATTCTGGAATATAAAATAGGAGAAAAAACAAAAAGGAGTGATTACTGCAAGTGCTGGTAATCATGCGTTGGCATTATCTTATCACGGAACAAAAATGAACATTGACGTGACTGTTGTAATGCCAACTGTGGCTCCTTATATTAAAATAAATTTATGTGAAAAATATGGAGCCAAGGTCATCATCCGTGGAGAGAGTATCGCAGAGTCAATGGAGTATGCTATGGAATTGGTTGAGAAGGAAGACTACACATATATAAATGGGTAAGTCAAAGTCTCGATGTATAGATATAATGATTGGAACATCATAATTGGTCAAAGCACAATGGGGGTCGAAATAATGGAGCAGGTCCCAGATCTTGATGCTGTGCTGGTTCCCGTAGGAGGTGCCGGTTTAATAGCTGGAATCGCCAGTAGTATCAAAGCATTAAAACCAGACGTATTGATTTACGTTAGCTTTTGATATGATATAGGGAGTTGAATCGATTAAATGTCCGAGTTTCAGGGAGGCGTTGAAACACGGGGAACCAGTTTACGTAAAATCAAAGTCCACCTTAGCTGATGGTTGATTTTTACAATTCAAATCAGGGCTTGCAGTTCCAAAAGTTGGAGCAAACTCATACAAGATTGCATCACAACTTGTGGATAAAAGTCTCTGTGTATCGTATATTCTAATTATTAAAAATCTTAGTGAAGAAAATATTTCCCTTGCGATTCTTAAATTGCTAGAAAATGAAAAATTTGTTGTGGAAGGCGGAGGAGCGATTGGATTAGCAGCCCTTTGTGAAGGTCTGGTTCCTGAATTAAAGGGGAAAAAGTAATATATAGAAATAATTAGTGTCGTCATCCCCATTTGTGGTGGAAACATTGATCCATCAGTTGTGGGTCGCTGTATTGACAGAGGTATGGCAATTGACGGAAGACTTGCTAAATTTTCTCTTACAGTGAGTGACAGAGTTGGAGGATTATCTGAACTTTGTAAATTTATTGCCAGGTATGGTGCCAGGTACTTTTTAAATATTTGATGGACAGTATAAGGGATATTCTTCACGAGAGAGCTTGGATTAAGGATGATATTTTCAGAACTAGAGTATTTAAATATCAATTTTCAGATTAATTGTGTTGTTGAGACAGTTAGCAGAGATCATTTGAATGAGTTCTTTGAGGCACTGGAAAGAAGTTATCCTGATGTTAAATATTAATCATTCTAACCTTCCTTGGGTACTAAAATGCTTAATTCCTTAATTTATTTGTCATTTATTGCCCTAGTTGATTGAAGATCTCTCTCACTTCTAATGACGTCATCTGATCCACCCAACACATGCTTGGCCTAAATTCATTTCTTTATTCCACGGGAGACTATTTCGCTTCGACATCAGGTTCACGGACAATGTCCAATCACTGTGTAGATAAGAGCTCTACGCGTGAGCAACACGGGATTAGTTAGTTCGGTTTTACCATTGATCTTTGGAATTATTTATTTTGGAATAATTTTATCATAAATTTAACCTCACTCCAATCAATATCAGTTCACGCCTTATTATTAACCCAAAAACACCAATAGTTAGTCTCTTGAAATTAATTAGGTGATCCCGACAATCCTGATGAGCTTTCTCAGCTTCTCACAATGTTGGACTTCTGACCCACACAGTCACGGTACGGGTGGGGGACAGTGTTTGTTGAAAAGACCAACTGATGTGATGTGCTTCTGGAAACTGCTTGACACATGACAGTCTGTCGACGACAGGTCCTGCTGAAGGGTTAAGAAACTCTTGCCGTTTTGCATGATAAGTGGTCGAAGACTGGGTAGAATATTGTTCAGCTTTGGGATGTGCATTATGGTAGTCGCAGCTCAACATAGGGTGTTATCAACTTAAAGACGGTCAGTCCACGAGAGATTAATTCCCCATAATGCACAGGTATAATGATAGTCGGCTCGATGAATTGCTTATAGAGAATACCGAGAGCAGGGAATGACTTTTTTATTCCATCAAATATGGTTTTGATTAAACCAATTTTCCTCTGACAAGTTCCAATGGTCTTCTTAATGTGGGTATCATAAGTGACCCCCAGAATTATAGGGTTCTTCGTAAAAGGGATTTTTTCGTTGTCCAGGAATCTTCCAATATGTGGTTTTTGCAGAAAAGTTGATGTAGATCGGTCTCTCCTGAAACCACGTTGGAGATGTGCAAGGGGAAGGGAAGGGTAAATGATGCGTAGAACGAGTTTTTCCAGGAGCTTCGAGGATGAGCATAATAGTGCAATGGGTCTGTACGAAGAGCGGTCTTCGGCCTTCCCGGCTTGAGAATTGGTGTATGTTGGACTGTTTCCAAATGTCTTGAATTTGGTTATGGTTTATTGAAAAGTTAAAGATGTTCCGGAGCGCTTCTATTCCAATTGGACCAAGATGTTTGAGCAGAACAGCCGGAATCAAATCAGGACCGCAGGAGAGGGAAGATTTTGTATTTTTGATTTCAGTCCAAATATCGGAATGTGATAAGCAATATAATGAAGAAGACCTTTTGGCTTCGTGGTCGTAAAGGAAGGGCTGGTTTTCAGGAATTTCTTGTGGCTGATTCCGACATAAAACTTCATTAGGTTGTTTAGTTCTTGGACATTTGGCTGGCCTGTGTTATTAGGTTTCGTATATCGTCCGAGCTTTTTAATGGTCTTCCACATGTATTAAGTAGATTTATGCTTACAAAGACTTCTGATTCTACTTTCTCATTCATTCCTTTGAGATGATTTCAACCACTGTGCGACTGAGTCGCTGATGCTCTTGATTTGGATTCTCCTCCCGGGAAAAGTGGAAGATTTCTTTTAAGCTGATTCCTTTCTTTGACGAGGGTTCTAGTTTCCCAATCTAGTTTATCGTTGTACCGCCTAAAGGAACATCATGGAATAAATAGTTTTCTTTTCAGCAAGATCACGTTATTCTGGTTTTTCACAGCTCCATCAATAGATTTGAATAAATTGGTGTCGAGTTTTGTAGCATTATGTCTGTGAAGTTGTATAATCTCTTCAGTTTGGGTTCTTATAGTTGAAGAATGACGTAGTTTTCTCTATGGAAGGAAAGGCTTTCTTGATTCCGATGATGATTAGATTGTGATCGGAGTTGAAATCATAGTCGACAGACCATGAAATGGTGAAGTTAGGTTAGTAGTGCAAAGTGTAAGGTCTGGAGAAATATAACATTCATTATCCTTGTAAGGTGTCCTCGTATAGGTCTTCGGATTGTTGAGGATCGACATTGGCGAGAGTTGTTCAAGTAGGGACCACCCTCTAGAGTCAGCCCGTTGTGATTTTAGCCAAGTTGGGTGCTTGCATTTAAATCTCCACAAATAATCAGGTTCCTTAGGTTGTTCAACTTTGAGAGGTCTGGGTTATGTCCCTTCGGGCAGGAAAGAGAGGTGGAACATAAATATTAGCAATGATGACTCTTCCAATGACAGTAGGAATCTAAATACCTGCTATTTCTGTAACATCATCTTCGGTCAAAGACTTGAGGTAATCTGTGATGTCAGTATAGAGTAACCCATTCTTAATGATGAACATGAGGCCTCCGCCTTTTCGGTTCGACCGGTCCAAACGGATACAGTTGTATCCAGGGAAAAAAAGAGCAGTTGAGGTAGGCGTAAATCTGGTCTCTTGAATCGATGCCACATACATTTTGTTTATTTAGAAAAGCGCGTAGTTCGAGAATTTTTCCTCTGATTCCATTGATGTTAAGCTGTAGAATCGTTAGTTGCGGTCCTGGGTTTTGCTCCACGTCGCCGGCAAGTAGTAAGGTTAGGTCTTTTGTCCAGAGGAGGCTGAGGCAGCAGGGTTGTCGTCTGAAGATGACTCCAGATGGGGGAAAAGTGCAGGTCCTTTTTTGTCCATAGAAGCACTCGGCTCCACCATAAAAGGTGGACCACATGACGCCACGTTGGATTAAATTGTTCCTGAACTATTTTTGGTCAATTTGGAATTTGAAACATCTGGGTACTTTTTTTAATTTTAATTTAAAAACTAAGATCTCCGACAAAACAAAGGAAGGTAAAGGCCGTCAGGTGATCCAAGGTCCCAGGTCCACACTTCCTGTATGGACGAATCACTTTTCGGAAGTTTAGGGGTTTTGGCTGAGCTCCTAGTTCCTCGAACGGAGTTGGTTTTAATGACGAGGAGGATCTTTGTAAGGTTTTCGCTACTGTCTCTTGGAAGGAGTTTAATTTCTTTAGGTTGGTGTGGGATATGTTAGTTCCCCACCCGCACAGCAGTAACTGATTGACGGAAGTATGAATTGGTAGTAGAGATGATCTACTATTGGGTGGAACCATCTCTTTTAGTATCCAAGTAGTGTTTTTACAAAGTTTAATTTTCTCTGGGAAGAGGTGATTATGTCGCTCGCATGTTTGCTGAAGGTCATTAGTAGGTCATATGTAACCCCCAGTATTTTGGTTGAATTTGTGGAGGGGATTGTTATTCCATTTAGGGTCAATGGAGGCGCCGAGTTAGTCAATCTTCTATTGGAAGTGAAGATCATAGAGCACGACTTTTGAGGACTTGTGTGTAGTTGGTTTCTTGTAAGCCAACAGTTTAGGTTATCTAGTGAATCTTGTAATGGGTACCCGCTGTGTGGATGCACTTGTCTCTTGTCCCCAGAATTAAGTCGTCGGTGTAAGCAAGGAATAAGGTATCGTCGCAGCTGTAAGAAAGTATGTCGCTCATGAATAGGTTGAGTAGAATGGGAGAGAGGAGTATCCTTGCGGGACCCCGTTCGGTAGAAATTTAGTGATTGAGGATGTGGAATGGGAGATTATTCCTCTTCGTCTGTTGAGGAAGTTTACGAGCCAAATTTTCAAGTTGTTCTGAATGTTAGAGCCATAAATCTTCCTAGTGAGCAGTTTCTTCAGAATCGAGTAAAAAGCCTTCTGTATTTCAATGGAACACATAGTGGTCTTTTGATGCCGAGGTTTGCGTTGAAGGCCTTCCTTGATGAATTTTGTCAGGCAGGTAAGGTGGGTAGTTGTCGAACGAGCCTTCTTAAATCCATGTTGGAAGGATACGTCTGGGAGGTAAGGTTTAATCTGATTGAGAATGAGTTTATCCATGGCACACAAGAGCGCTATTGGTCTTTACAAAGCTGATGAGTCTTTCGACCGTCCGTTTTTTTAGGTAAATTTTTTAGTTTGAAATTTTGATTTTTAATAAAATTATTGAAAAAGATTTGGTTCTACGATTAGTTAAAATTAACTGTTCTTTACTTAAATAAAGTGTGTGTCCTGCCTATGCGGAGCTAATACCACGGCTCCGTGAAAAAGGCTGTTATTATTATTAAAATATAACGTGTCAGTTGTTATCTAGTTGATCATGTCAGATATAGCGCCAGTTGAGCGAGCAGAGCCTGCAACATCAAAGATCCAGGGGCGTGTTAAATGGTTTAATTGCCGAAGATGTTTTGGTTTCGCGGAGAGGAACGATACAGACGAGGATGTTTTTATTCATGCTGTATTGAATTATGGGTTAGTATATAGACTTCCATTTCGCGAGAGGCCAAGAATGGGTCCTATAGCGTTGAAGAAGAAGAGGCGATAGAGTTTGATGTCAGACAAACTGAGAAGGGAATTGAGGCAATAAACATTACCGGACCCAATGATTCACAACTTAATGGTTCCAGGTTCTCCCAGAATTACTACCAAGGAAATAGAGGACGTGATGATAGAGATGTTTGATTGTTTATTTTTGGTAGAGATACGATAATATGCAGTTCGTCCCAGAAGGAATGACAGGAGACTTTATAGAAATGACGGAAGGGGTACTTCGAGAGAAATCGTCAGAGGAAACAGCATGGCTATTCAAATTCCTACGATTGCTTTTTATCTTTAAAAAAATTATATAATTTGGATTAGCTTAAATTCATTTTTTTATTCCATGAGAGACTATTTCGCTTCAACATCAGGTTCGCGGACAATGTTCAATCATTGTGTATGGATAAGAGCTCTACATGTGGACATCACGGGATTAGTTAGTTCGGTTTTACTATTAATTTTTGGGAATTTTTTTCAAAATATTTACTTGTGATCGTTGTGGTGCTAAGAAAGAAGAGAAAAAGAACCGAAAATCAGAAAAGAACATGCAAAAAACTAAACAGGCCAAGTCTGATTCTGTTCACTGTCCATCTATGGATCACGTTACATTCGAAAAAAATACTACTTTTACCTGCGAGATTGAAAGAGCAGTTTGTGTCTTGTGGATATTGCAACGCGTGGAAATAAGGGTTGAATTGCACATTTTGCGGAAGATTTTTCCACCTCGGGTGTGTCGAATGTCAAGATCTTTTTACAAATGGGACTGCGTAACTGTATGGATGCTGACCCCGCTGAATTCAGTCATCCCTCTTATTCTGGACAAATTGAACCTGTTGGAGAAGAGCTCCAGAGATTAGTACACATATCATATCGTTTATTCACGCACAGGCGTTCATCAGGGAGACCCTCTAGGGCCTTTGCTTTTTGCAATGACAATTGATACAGTGGCACGAAACATAAACAGCGAACTCAATCTGTGGTACTCGGACGACGCCACAATAGCTGGCCCATGGTAGAATGTATATCAGGATATTTCTTCAACCATTCCAGCTCTAAACCAATTGGGTCTATGTGTCAATGTTAACTGATCAATATTTTTTGCGCATCTCCAAGCTTTTCTACTGCCTGCCAGGAATTTGGATCCCTACTTCCAGGTTTCAGCATATCCTCCTTGGACAAGGCACACTTCCACGGCTGCCCTCTCGGAAACGACGAATTGGAAAACTGCCTTACCAGTAAGTTTGAGATGTTCACCATGTTTTGAACACCGGAGAGCAGTATTATCGGCTGATAGGACTCTGAGACGATCGGCGTAGTCAATTCTGAATGTCAAATTCGATGATCTGGGCTGGACAATGTGCAAACTACCTTTGAGAAATGGGGCATTGGGTTAAATCCCCCTTGAGGCCCCCTGCCTGCCTACTTTTCATCCCTTGCGAGCTGCAGTCGCTCGGTCCAAGCAGTCCCACATAACGCAACCGGGTATACCTTGGACTTGGAGCTTGATAGAGTTAGCAAGTTGTGAGGAGAGTTGGGATAGGAATTTCCGTCGAAACTTCGCTTGCCAGAAGAGTTGGGACTCAATTGGCATGTATGAGCACATTGGAGGCCACGAAGGATACGGTTGAATACGAGCCGTTAAATATCGATTTTAAATATACCGATATAAAAAGCCAATTGACAAAATGGCAAACGGCGCGTACTAATGATTGAACCTTTAATCTTTTAAAAAATGAAGTTTTATATCTAAACCAAGTTTGCTTTAAATTAGTCAAATTATCTACAACATTAGCAAATTATAATTTACATCATTTTAATTTTTTTAAAGCCTTTTTCACTAGAGCCATAGTATTTTATAACTCCGCATAGGCAGGACACACACTATTATTTAAGTAAAGAACAGTTAATTTTAACTAATCGTAGAACCAAGCTCTTCACTTCTTTTTTTCTTTTTCTTGTGTGTGTGTCCTTTCTAGACAATCCAGTTCCGCGGTGGGTATCCACTGATGACGGCGTCACTCGTCAAACCCTTTCTGCATCGTAGATGCGTGGAACCTTCCACCAGGTGAAACAGCAGCGAGATTCGAACCCGTAGCCTAAGCCACTTAAGCCCGACACCTAACCACTAAGCAACCCTAACCCTAACCCATTTTAATTATGATAATATAAATTTTATTGAATTAAAATTTCTACTAAACAGAAAAACGTCACTAAATGACTTTTCCTGATGATTTTCTGGACGCATTAAATACATGCTATCGTCTTCCCAAAGAAACTTTGTGAAGGTCCTCCTTGGACATTACAGAAGATCTTACAACTCGGCATTGGAGCATCTCTACAACCAGTATATCGAGCCGACTATCAGCTTGTCAATGCGGCCCTCAAAAAATGAGCTCGACACTCCTGAGTTAATGGATACTTTTTCTCTTAGTTACATTGGTGATTTTGTTATTTCAATTCAAATTGTGTATTACAGCTGTGTCTCGTCAAATTGTTAGTTTTCTTGCGTTCTGTTCGTTGTATAACTCTAATATATATTCTTAAAATTTCCTAACTATAGTGCAAAGCTGAAAGCTCAAGAACTCCTAAATCTAATGATGTTATAAATGATCAAAATAATAATAACTGTTTTTATTAGAAAAAATGAGAAATTTATATTGTAAAATTATTCTAGCTTTGCTAAGTCTCTGCTATTTTCTTGAATCACTTTCAGCACAATGGGGGTCGAAATAATGGAGCAGGTCCCAGATCTTGATGCTGTGCTGGTTCCCGTAGGAGGTGCCGGTTTAATAGCTGGAATCGCCAGTAGTATCAAAGCATTAAAACCAGACGTATTGATTTACGTTAGCTTTTGATATGATATAGGGAGTTGAATCGATTAAATGTCCGAGTTTCAGGGAGGCGTTGAAACACGGGGAACCAGTTTACGTAAAATCAAAGTCCACCTTAGCTGATGGTTGATTTTTACAATTCAAATCAGGGCTTGCAGTTCCAAAAGTTGGAGCAAACTCATACAAGATTGCATCACAACTTGTGGATAAAAGTCTCTGTGTATCGTATATTCTAATTATTAAAAATCTTAGTGAAGAAAATATTTCCCTTGCGATTCTTAAATTGCTAGAAAATGAAAAATTTGTTGTGGAAGGCGGAGGAGCGATTGGATTAGCAGCCCTTTGTGAAGGTCTGGTTCCTGAATTAAAGGGGAAAAAGTAATATATAGAAATAATTAGTGTCGTCATCCCCATTTGTGGTGGAAACATTGATCCATCAGTTGTGGGTCGCTGTATTGACAGAGGTATGGCAATTGACGGAAGACTTGCTAAATTTTCTCTTACAGTGAGTGACAGAGTTGGAGGATTATCTGAACTTTGTAAATTTATTGCCAGGTATGGTGCCAGGTACTTTTTAAATATTTGATGGACAGTATAAGGGACATTCTTCACGAGAGAGCTTGGATTAAGGATGATATTTTCAGAACTAGAGTATTTAAATATCAATTTTCAGATTAATTGTGTGTTGAGACAGTTAGCAGAGATCATTTGAATGAGTTCTTTGAGGCACTGGAAAGAAGTTATCCTGATGTTAAATATTAATCATTCTAACCTTCCTTGGGTACTAAAATGCTTAATTCCTTAATTTATTTGTCATTTATTGCCCTAGTTGATTGAAGATCTCTCTCACTTCTAATGACGTCATCTGATCCACCCAACACATGCTTGGCCTAAATTCATTTCTTTATTCCACGGGAGACTATTTCGCTTCGACATCAGGTTCACGGACAATGTCCAATCACTGTGTAGATAAGAGCTCTACGCGTGAGCAACACGGGATTAGTTAGTTCGGTTTTACCATTGATCTTTGGAATTATTTATTTTGGAATAATTTTATCATAAATTTAACCTCACTCCAATCAATATCAGTTCACGCCTTATTATTAACCCAAAAACACCAATAGTTAGTCTCTTGAAATTAATTAGGTGATCCCGACAATCCTGATGAGCTTTCTCAGCTTCTCACGATGTTGGACTTCTGATCCGACACAGTCACGGTACGGGTGGGGGACAGTGTTTGTGAAAAGACCAACTGATGTGATGTGCTTCTGGAAACTGCTTGACACATGACAGTCTGTCGACGACAGGTCCTGCTGAAGGGTTAAGAAACTCTTGCCGTTTTGCATGATAAGTGGTCAAAGGGACTGGGTAGAATATTGTTCAGCTTTGCGATGTGCATTATGGTAGTCGCAGCTCAACATAGGGTGTTATCAACTTAAAGACGGTCAGTCCACGAGAGATTAATTCCCCATAATGCACAGGTATAATGATAGTCGGCTCGATGAATTGCTTATAGAGAATACCGAGAGCAGGGAATGACTTTTTTATTCCATCAAATATGGTTTTGATTAAACCAATTTTCCTCTGACAAGTTCCAATGGTCTTCTTAATGTGGGTATCATAAGTGACCCCCAGAATTATAGGGTTCTTCGTAAAAGGGATTTTTTCGTTGTCCAGGAATCTTCCAAGCCTTTTGTCCGAGGTAAATAGAGTGGTGGAGGATTTTCCAAGAGATATGTTCATCCGGTTTTGGTGTTGCCAAGTTTGATTTTGTAACAAGAGTTCTTGTACTTTTTTAAAGCATTCGTGAGGTCTTGATCACGTGAAATAATGAGTAGGTCATCAGCATAAGCGAGAATTATCGAGTCTTCCATAACTGGGTTGGGAATGCCGGAAAAGTATAAGTTTAATAGGGCAGGAGACAGGGGGAGCCTTAAAGAACTCCATTTGGAAGTAATCTTGAGACTGATCGAATTCCATCCAAGCATAAACGCCCTCTCCTTCCGCTGAGAAAATTTGAAGGCCATAATTTTATGTTCGAGTTAATGGATAGTTTAAATATTTTTTGAGTAAGGATTTTTCTGGATACAGAATCGAAGGACTTTTGTAAGTCGAGAGAGCATAAGACAGATTTTAGATGTGGTTTTGCAGAAAACCTTTCAATAATGAACTGGTTCAATGAGGTGAGGTGTGTTGATGTAGACCGGCCTATCCTGAAACCTAGTTGGAGATGTGCAAGGTGGAGGGCAGGGTAAATGATGCGTAGAACGAGTTTTTCCAGGAGCTTCGAGGATGAGCATAATAGTGCAATGGGTCTGTACGAAGAGCGGTCTTCGGCCTTCCCGGCTTGAGAATTGGCGTATGTTAGACTGTTTCCAAATGTCTGGAATTTGGTTATGGTTTATTAAAAAGTTAAAGATGTTCCGGAGCGCTTCTATTCCAATTGGGCCAAGATGTTTGAGCAGAATAGCCGGAATCAAATCAGAACCACAGGAGAGGGAAGATTTTGTATTTTTGATTTTAGTCCAAATATCAGAATGTGATAAGCAATATAATGAAGAAGACCTTTTTGGCTTCGTGGTCGTAAAGGAAGGGCTGTTTTCAAGGATTTCTTGTGGCTGATTCCGATGTATTGGGTGGATTTATGCTTGCAAAGACCTCATTCCTTTGAGATGATTTCAACAGCTGTGCGACTGCGTCGTTGAGGCTCTTGATTTGGCGTCTTCTCCCGGGGAAAGGTGGAAGATTTCTTTTAAGCTGATTCCTTTCTTTGATAAGGGCTCTAGTTTCTCGATCTAGTTTATCGTCGTACCCCCTGAAGGAACATCTTGGAATAAATAATTTTCTTCCCAGTAAGATAACGTTATTCATGTTTTTCACAGCTCCATCAATAGATTTGAATAAATTGGTGTCGGAGTTTTGTAGCATTATGTCTGTGAAGGTTGTATAATCTCTCCAGTGCGTTCTTATAGTTGAAGAATGACGTAGTTTTCTTCATGGGAGGAAAGGCTTTTCTTGATTCCGATGATGATCGGGTTGTGATCGGAGTTGAGGTCATAGTCGACAGACCATGGAATAATTGAAGTTAGGTTAGTAGTGCAAAGTGTAAGGCCCGGAGAGGTATAACATTCATTTTCCTTGTAGGGCGTCCTCGTATGGGTCTTCGGATTGTTGAGGATCGATATTGGCAAGAGTTGTTCAAGTAGGGACCACCCTCTAGAGTCAGCCCGTTGTGATTTTAGCCAAGTTGGGTGTTTGCCATTTAAATCTCCACAAATAATCAGGTTCCTTAGGTTGTTTAACTTCGAGAGGTCTGGGTTATGTCTTTCGGGCAGGAAAGAGAAGGTGGAACATAAATATTAGTAGTGTTGACTTTTCCAATGACAGTGGGAATCGAGATACCTGTTATTTCTGTAACATCATCTTGGGGCAAAGACTTGAGGTCATCTGTGCTGTCAGTATATAGTAACCTATTTTTAGTGATGAACATGAGGCCTCCGCCTTTCAAGTTCAACCGGTCCAAATGAATGCAGTTGTATTCAGGGAAGGAAGGAATAGTTGAGGTAGGCGTCAATCTGGTCTCTTGAATTGCTGCCACATTTACATTTTGTCTATTTAGAAAAGCTTGTAATTTAAGAATTTTTCCTCTGATTCCATTGATGTTAAGCTGTAGAATCGTTAGTTGCGGTCCTGGGTTTTGCTCCACTTCGCCGGCAAGTAGTAAGGCTAGGTCTTTTATCCAGAGGAGACTGAGGCAGCAGGGTTGTCATCTGGAGATGACTCCAGATGGGGGAAAAGTGCAGGTTGTTTTTTGGCCATAGAAGCACTCGGCGCCACCATAAAAGATTGACCACATGACGACACGTTGCATTAAATTGTTCCTGAACTATTTTTGGTCAATTTAGGAATTTGAAACATCTGGGTACTTTTTTTTAATTTTAATTTAAAAACTAAGAAACTCCGACAAAACAAAGGAAGGTAAAGGCCGTCAGGTGATCCAAGGACCCCCAGGTCCACACTTCCTGTATGGACGAATCACTTTTCGGAAGTTTAGGGGTTTTGGCTGAGCTCCTAGTTCCTCGAACGGAGTTGGTTTTAATGACGAGGAGGATCTTTGTAAGGTTTTCGCTACTGTCTCTTGGAAGGAGTTTAATTTCTTTAGGTTGGTGTGGGATATGTTAGTTCCCCACCCGCACAGCAGTAACTGATTGACGGAAGTATGAATTGGTAGTAGAGATGATCTACTATTGGGTGGAACCATCTCTTTTAGTATCCAAGTAGCGTTTTTACAAAGTTTAATTTTCTCTGAGAAGAGGTGATTATGTCGCTCGCATGTTTGCTGAAGGTCATTAGTAGGTCATATGTGACCCCCAGTTTTTGGTTGAATTTGTGGAGGGGATTGTTATTCCATTTAGGGTCAATGGAGGCGCCGAGTTAGTCAATCTTCTATTGAAAGTGAAGATCATAGAGCACGACTATTGAGGACTTGTGTGTAGTTGGTTTCTTGTAAGCCAACAGTTTAGGTTATCTATGAATCTTGTAATGGGTACTCGCTGTGTGGATGCACTGGTCTCTTGTCCCCAGGATTAAGTCGTTGGTGTAAGCAAGGAATAAATAATCGTCGCAGCTGTAAGAAGTCATGTCGCTCATGAATAGGTTGAATAAATGGGAGAAAGAGGTATCCTTGCGGGACCCCGTTCGGTAGAAATTTAGTGATTGAAGATTTGGAATGGGAGATTTTTTCTCGTCTGTTGAGGAAGTTTGCAAGCCAAATTTTCAAGTTGTTCTGAATGTTAGAGCCATAAATCTTCCTAGTGAGCAGTTTTTTCAGAATCGAATAAAAAGCCTTCTGTATTTCAATGGAACACATAGTGGTCTTTTGATGCCGAGGTTTGCGTTGAAGGCCTTCCTTGATGAATTTTGTCAGGCAGGTAAGGTGGGTAGTTGTCGAACGAGCCTTCTTAAATCCATGTTGGAAGGATACGTCTGGGAGGTAAGGTTTAATCTGATTGAGAATGAGTTTATCCATGGCACACAAGAGCGCTATTGGTCTTTACAAAGCTGGTGAGTCTTTCGACCGTCCGTTTTTTTAGGTAAATTTTTTAGTTTGAAATTTTGATTTTTAATAAAATTATTGAAAAAGATTTGGTTCTACGATTAGTTAAAATTAACTGTTCTTTACTTAAATAAAGTGTGTCCTGCCTATGCGGAGCTAATACCACGGCTCCGTGAAAAAGGCTGTTATTATTATTAAAATATAACGTGTCAGTTGTTATCAGATATAGCGCCAGTTGAGCGAGCAGAGCCTGCAACATCAAAGATCCAGGGGCGTGTTAAATGGTTTAATTGCCGAAGATGTTTTGGTTTCGCGGAAAGGAACGATACAGACGAGGATGTTTTCATTCATGCTGTATTGAATTATGGGTTAGTATATAGACTTCCATTTCGCGAGAGGCCAAGAATGGGTCCTATAGCGTTGAAGAAGAAGAGGCGATAGAGTTTGATGTCAGACAAACTGATAAGGGAATTGAGGCAATAAACATTACCGGACCCAATGATTCACAACTTAATGGTTCCAGGTTCTCCCAGAATTACTACCAAGGAAATAGAGGACGTGATGATAGAGATGTTTGATTGTTTATTCTTGGTAGAGATACGATAATATGCAGTTCCGTCCCAGAAGGAATGACAGGAGACTTTATAGAAATGACGGAAGGGGGTACTTCGAGAGAAATCGTCAGAGGAAACAGCATGGCTATTCAAATTCCTACGATTGCTTTTTATCTTTAAAAAAATTATATAATTTGGATTAGCTTAAATTCATTTTTTTATTCCATGAGAGACTATTTCGCTTCAACATCAGGTTCGCGGACAATGTCCAATCATTGTGTATGGATAAGAGCTCTACATGTGGACATCACGGGATTAGTTAGTTCGGTTTTACTATTAATTTTTGGAATTTTTTTTCAAAATATTTACGTGTGGTCGTTGTGTTGCTAAGAAAGAAGAGAAAAAGAACCGAAAATCAGAAAAGAACATGCAAAAAACTAAACAGGCCAAGTCTGATTCTGTTCACTGTCCATCTATGGATCACGTTACATTCGAAAAAAATACTACTTTTACCTGCGAGATTGAAAGAGTAGTTCGTGTCTTGTGGATATTGCAACGCGTGGAAATAAGGGTTGAATTGCATTGCGGAGATTTTTCCACCTCGGGTGTGTCTGAATGTCAAGATCTTTTTACAAATGGGACTGCGTAACTGTATGGATGCTGACCCCGCTGAATTCAGTCATCCCTCTTATTCTGGACAAATTGAACCTGTTGGAAGAGAGCTCCAGAGATTGGCCGACTAGTACACATATCGTATGGGACCGACTCAGCCTTAGTTTACGGAAGGGACATAGTTTATTCACGCACAGGCGTTCATCAGGGAGACCCTCTAGGGCCTTTGCTTTTTGCAATGACAATTGATACAGTGGCACGAAACATAAACAGCGAACTCAATCTGTGGTACTCGGACGACGCCACAATAGCTGGCCCATGGTAGAATGTATATCAGGATATTTCTTCAACCATTCCAGCTCTAAACCAATTGGGTCTATGTGTCAATGTTAACTGATCAATATTTTTTGCGCATCTCCAAGCTTTTCTACTGCCTGCCAGGAATTTGGATCCCTACTTCCAGGTTTCAGCATATCCTTCTTGGACAAGGCACACTTCCACGGCTGCCCTCTCGGAAACGACGAATTGGAAAACTGCCTTACCAGTAAGTTTGAGATGTTCACCATGTTTTGAACACCGGAGAGCAGTATTATCGGCTGATAGGACTCTGAGACGATCGGCGTAGTCAATTCTGAATGTCAAATTCGATGATCTGGGCTGGACAATGTGCAAACTACCTGCGAGAAATGGGGGCATTGGGTTAAGATCCCCTTGAGGCCCCCCTGCCTGCCTACTTTTCATCCCTTGCGAGCTGCAGTCGCTCGGTCCAAGCAGTCCCACATAACGCAACCGGGTATACCTTGGACTCGGAGCTTGATAGAGTTAGCAAGTTGTGGGAAGAGTTGGGATAGGAATTCCCGTCGAACTTCGCTTGCCAGAAAAGTTGGGACTCAATTGCATGTATGAGCACATTGGAGACAAGCGCCAACCAACACCGACTAGCAAGCATTAAGTCGGCCGCACATCGCGGAAATGGAGTCTGGTTCGAGGCTCTACCGTGCCCATATCTGGAGACCTCCTTGACGAAAACAGCCTGAGGATCTGGGTGGCACTGCGCCTAGGACTGGACATATGCGAGAGACACAAATGCCGTTGCGGCGGAGACGTTGATACGAAAGGCTTACATCACAATCTTGCCGACGAAGCGCTGGTCGAGCCTTGCGTCACGCAGCCCTCAATGACATCATTTTTAGAGCCCTCAAGGCCGCTGGATTTCCGGCCCAATTGAAACCTTTGGGCTTAGACAGAGGCGACGGGAAGAGGCCGGACGGTATGACGTTATTCCAATCTCCCACGGAAAATCACTCGTCTGGGACGCAGCGTGTGTGGAGACCTTCTCAGGAGCCAGATCGCTGACGGCGACGCACTTTCCTGGAGACGACGCACTCTCAGGCGGAGGCCAAGAAGATCCGTAATACGAATCCATCGGAGACCAATGCCATTTCACCCCTGTCGAAGAAGATTTTGTCGGAACCTATCAGCAAGCAATGAAGTAACGTTATATGGCTTCGATGATGAGGATTGTATGTCGTTTTGGGAAAAAGTGTGGTCTAAAAGAAAAGAGATGAACGTGCCATATGACAGTGTGGGTAAAGTAAATACTGGTATTGAAGGCATGTTGCCAGAGTTCACAAATGAGTTTATCCTGGATGTTATTAAATGGCTCCCTGATTGGAAGGCGTGTGGATGCGATGGCTCATATAACTTCTTTATTAAGAAAATGGAATCTTTACATGGCTTTTTATGTACTGAGATTAACCGAATTATTAATGGGGAATATATGCCTGAAAGTTGGTTTTATACTGGAATAACCTATTTAATTCCTAAAAAGGATGATTGTGAGACTCCTAATGACTTACGTCCTATCACGTGTATGCCAACTTTATATAAACTTATTACCAAATGTGTTAATTCCAAACTCTCAGATTTTGTGGATTCGTTTGGGCTATTATCTGACAATCAGCTGGGAACGAGGAAACATTGTCAGGGCGCTAAGGAACAGGCCCTTATTAATCAATGCTTAAATAAGGAGTATGGAAACGCCCTTTATTCTGCTTGGGTGGATGTGAAGAAGGCCTTTGATTCTGTTGACCATGAATTTTTATTTCATGTATTGGACTGCTCAGGAATACCCCGTTGGATTGTAAACTTTGTAAAGACCATAGTCAAGAAGTGGACTGTAAATCTCCACTTAGATGGAAGAAGAATTGGTTCTGTAAAACTGGGACGGGGAATTTTGCAAGGAGATTCATTATCCCCTCAACTATTTGTTATGGTAATGGAACCCTTGAGCAGGACCCTTAACTTTATGTTCCCAAGACTCCAAATTAATCAGGAGGATCCTAATACACTGACTTATTCTACAAATCATTTGTTATTCATTGATGACCTAAAGATATTTGGGCTAAAAGAAGATACTGTTATTAAAATGATGGAAGTTGTTCGCGATTTCTTTCATGTTGCCGGCTTGGAGATGAATTCGGAAAAGTCACTGTCTAATGTTAAATCGTTATCATGTTGTGAGAATCTGGAAGGAGTCAGTGGATATCGATATTTGGGTGTTTTTGAAGATGAGGGAAGTAATGTTCTTAAAAGCAAAGTTATGGAGTCCATACTTGAAAATGTTAAAAGAGAATAACCATGCTTTCAAAAACAAAGTTAAATTCTGTGAACTTATTTCGCGCAATAAATGAATACGCAATGTCCCTAACTATTATATAGGATTAATTAATATTGAACCATACGAATTTGATGATATTGACCAACAAATACGGCAACTGCTTACGTCACTCAAGTTGCACCTCAAACCTGCAAATAAAGAGAGGCTGTATTTGGACAGGAAGACTTTTGGAAGAGGACTTTCCTCGATTTCATTAAAGAGCGAATTAATACTTTTCCAGTTTTTTAAAAGTTTGGAAAAACAATCGACTGTGTGTTTGCGAAGGTCGGGGATTCTGCGAGTAATAAAAACAAAAAAATGGCACTTGGCTACAATCGCAGGATTTCTTGCCTCTAAATATGCAATTGCCGACAGGGAAAGCATGGATATTAAGTCCCTCAAGGACACTCAGAAAAAATATTTACTAAATAAAATTTATTGCAGAACACTACACTCAATTATGTTCAAATGTATTGATGAAACAAATGTCGACCTATATACTTCCTCAGAATGGTTATCCAAAGGAAATAACGGCCCACGGAGCGAAGCATTGTATTGTCTTTTGCAAGATAGGAATTTGTTTTTTGCACACACGGGGTCATTATGCAACCATTGTAAAAAAAGCAAGAAAACTGTTGATCATTTGGCCACTCAGTGTGGAAAAATGCTAAATAGTGATTATCTCCGAAGACATAATGAAGTGGTAAAGTGCATCCATCTTCATCTTTGTCGAATTTATGGAATCAAAAGAAGCAGGAAATTGAAAGGACATTCGGTTCAGTCAATATTGACGAATCAAAATGTCGAAATTAGAGTTGACACGTCGATTTTGACAGAAACAAAAGTCCAATACAATAAACCTGATATTTTCGTGTATGACAAAATAAGGAAGGAAGTAACGTTAATTGAAGTGGGGATTACCTCACAAGACCGACTAAAGCAAGTTGAAGTTGAGAAACTTCACAAATATGACTTGCTAGCAAATGAACTTTCGCTGCTCTATGAATGCCAAGTGAAGATTATTCCAGTGGTTTTGACATGGGATGGAGTTGTCTCAAGATGCTTCAAGAATCATATGGATAAATTATCTATTGAAGAATCAACGAGGACTTACATCCAATCGGTTGTACTGAAGAGAACGCTCGAAAGTATGCTCATTGAACATAAGCATGGGATGAAGGTATACGATGAAGAGTACGCCTCTGCTACCTCCCAACTTGTGGAACTGGCATGCCGTGAAGACAGCCCACTGGACTCTAACGGAGATATTTTGACTGAATATGATGTGGAGATGCGGAGTAACAGGGAGGTTATGGCACACTCTTCTTCTAAGAGAAGAAGAGGGATTACCAACAATCTGGATCAAAATACGCTTAATTAATTAATTAGTTAATTTATTCGTTATTAAATAAAGTTGTAAAGACTATTAACGAATGTATCTTATCCCAGTATTCTCCCATAAATAGGTAGACAAGTTCTTCTAAGGATTGTATAAAACTTAAAAAAATCATCCCAGACCAGTCTGCAAAGAAAAACTGTATTTGCCGCCTAATTTTCTTGAAATGGGACTGTCTCAGTCTTATTAAAGTAAGAAAAGGAGCGATCGGAATTTGCTGCGTCCTAATGCTTTACTTTCTTTAAGATAGAAATGCTTATTCAAGATGTAACACAAAATAACCACGATGTATGCTTACACAAAAAACGATTGATCATATTCTAATTCTAAACTCTGATTATACCCAAAGACTTTTGACCTTAAAAAGTCAAAGAAATTAAAAAACCAGCCAATGCAAAAAAGTGTAGCCAATTATTCCAGAGTTCCTTTGGAACTTGTTCTGCCGCTGAGAAGGCTGAGAGGTTAAAATGGGCAAAGGACGCGGCCCTACCGAATGATTTTTTGTTTGTTCCACTCGCCGTTGAGATGTCTGACTCCCTTGCGCATGCGACGCTGGAATTCTTGAGTCGTCTAGGGAATCGAAATTCTACACGATCAGGAGATCCCCGTGAGCGCTGCTGGTTATTTGAGCGAATCTTGCTTACCATCCTGATGGCCGCTTATACCTCAATACATTTTACAATAAAACAGAAAATTATTGGAAAAATTGTCAGAGTGCCCAATTTTCAAGTTTTCTATTCCACTTAAAATATGAAAATAATTTATAGGTCTCCGACTCTAAATATCATTTGATTGCCAAAAGACCCAATGAACGATTCCAAGCAGACTTTATAGACGTTAAAAATTTAACGATTCAAATGATGACTGTAAATGGCTGCAGTAAGTTAAAAATAAATTTGCAAAAATTATATTTTAATTTATTGGAAATCAGATATTTGTCACATTCAAAGAAATTTATTTTGAAATCGGCATTTTGACATGAATAGTATTCCATCAGATCATGTTCAACATATTCTAAGCGGATGAACAAAAAATGAATGTTCAATCAAAATATGATTTTCAATTGGGAATGAGGTATTTTTACTGAATTAATGTTAGGTAAGAGTTTTAATGGATTATGGGTCTAATCCATCACTAAAGTTGAGATGATTAGAATCTCCATGTAAAGAACCATGTGAAATTATTCAAATTTTGTCAAACAGTCGAATACAAGTTTATTAAACATTGTTATAACAGATTAAGGAACGTTCAAGAAATTGAATAAATCAAAATGAATAAGTAAAAAATATAGACTTTTTTAAATTTTTTAAAATTAGCGATTTTTGATTAGAAACCAAAAATATTGATTGAATGATAGGTGAAAGATTGATTTGCGGGTAGCCACCATGGAATAGGTAACCGGTGGGGGATGCAACATATTATAAACATAAATTTAGTTTAAAGAACTTTATTAAATAACAACCAGACACGTTATAATTCCTCATCCACCCAAGGACTAGTAGATGAATTATCTATCTTTTTTGTAAACTTATAAATCTCGTCATCATAATCTTTCCATTCGGGGACAATCCTAAAGGCTGAGTTTAATTTTGATTCTCTAGTGCGAGGATTGTTACACTATGATCATATTTAGCATAAAAATACCAAGTCAATAGTCTTTGCCTTAACTTTTGATTCACCACTGCACCAGGTTTCGCACCAAAGCCACGACCTATCCAGGGAATACAAGGGAATTTGTCTCATCAAGCTATTTGGGAGATCCTGATCCAAATTAGCAAGGTTGCCAGGATCCACAGTCAAGATATGGTATTGTTCTCTCAAAATATCCCCAACTGAGAGTTTCCGAAAAACCTCCAAATCGACCACAAAGAGGGCACTGAAATGATTGTTTCAAACAAACCTAATGTGGTAGGGACGACCAGCCAAGACAGTAGTCCAATAGGAGCTTGTCCAGAAACTAAAAATATTTCGAGTAAAAACCGATATGAGTCCATTTCTGGTCGATTATCACAAAACGGAGTGAATCCATACGGGGCTCCCTCCAAGTTGGTTTGAAATAGGGTCATTACATCAGCTCTAATAGTCTAATCATAACACGACCAAGATCACCTGGTCAGCATCCAAGTAAATGATCCTTTTAACGTCTAAAGGGAAGAGGACGTCAAGAAACAGATTTTGTAACTAAAATTACTCATTTCCCAACCCCCAAATGATTCGCTGCCGGGTCGTTTGTTTCCTAAGCCAATGAGGCCACACATACTCAACCAGAACATATTCGAAACCATAATGACTAGAAAAATTAGGAAGAAAGTCCTGAAATTAGACAAAAAGACACCTTAAACGAAGGAGACAGAAAATTTTTGAGGAAATAGAACTTTACGGGAGAGGAAGTATGATTGATAACACTTAGCATCATAACTCTACAATAAATGGATTCCGAACTTTAATAATCTCTCATATAAATGACCGGAGGCAAGAGAGAATACGTTCACAACCTCTGATTTTTTATTGGTTTCATTCGCATGCGAGAATAAATATGACTTCAAATGGGTTGAAATTGAACCAAAAATATTATTGAGAGTTCCACCTTTATTGGATTCAAGGTATCTGTCCTCATCCAAGGCTACCTACGCATTCACAATCCTCTCAACCTCAACAGTGATGATTTGTGAGTGAAAACTGTCCACCATTATCAGCATTCTGTTCAGACTGAGTGACCCAGTTGTCCCCAGAACACTAAATAAAGGTATTCATACAACCTTTTAATATTATACCACTTCCCCTCTGGGTCACTCCCACTAGTTAGCCACCATATTCCCGGATTGGCCTTCAACTGGAAGTACCCCTGAGATTATAGGATCAAGTACAATGTTTTTCATTACGATTGTATCAAACTGTTGTGAACCATCGTTTTCTAGGAAAAGCTGCAGTCCAGCAGGATATTCGTTGGCGGTAGAGTCATAACAATGTCCTGTGAGTAAAATGAACAAATACCCTCCACTATAATGTACTCCAGTCTGTACAAGGCACATAATCTGTCCAAAGCCTGGATTATTAAGAATACAACCTTATTGAATACAATGTTGTCCAGATCGTATGGAGTCCTCACAGCGGAGACCATCCAGTTGTGAATCGTCGAAATTGAGGCCGAAAAGACTGTATCCGAGGGAAGGTAACCAATATTCGCTGTGGGTCCCCCACAAATGGTCCCATTTTCGTCAAATTCAAGTCTGGATTTGAAAGCATATCCCAAATATCTATAATAAACCAGCAAAGCTACCTGTCGTTTTCAGACTTGTCAACAGGGTTAATGTAAACGTCGAGTTTTATGTTGTAGAGATCCTTCAATTCCTGGGAATAAAAGAGCCAGCAAACCCTGACGATGGTGACTATCTGGTGAGCTTCAAAATCGAAGGGATTTACAAACATTTGTAAGGTGAGGAACGGCTCATTCACACGTGGTTCCTCAGAAAACGCTTTGATATGGTCAAATGAACTCAAATCTCTCTTCGAAGACTGAAATTGGTCGATCACGCTTTTTATCAGCAAAATATCGTCACTAAACGTAACCAATTGAGTCAACTTGCTAAAATGCGACAACTCGGAGACATCGATCCCATCAGATTTGGTGAGAAGGTCAAGTAATCGCATATCCTCTCCCACTAATGATGGAGTTTCATAAATCTAAATAAAAACCAGCTTTGCGACTTTTCCGTCCACGACAAGAAGAGTTTTATTTTGGGGAACTGCCGCCAGGATATCTGAGAGATGATCAGAAACAAATGATTGACACGTGGAATTTTCATAAAATTCAGCACAGAATGTATCTGAGGTGAGAATATTGTTGTGGATGAACGCCAAACGGTAATTTTTCTTTGCTTTCTGCAATAATTAAAAAAACTAAACAAAATATTTGAAGGTTATTTTGCCGAGATTAGTAACATCTGTGAGGCCAAAGTCCCCTACAACCCATACAGTGTGAGAAGCTTCTATCTTCCCCGTTTTTGACTGATAGGGAACATTTTGGAGACATTCCCGGACATTTTTGATTTTGTTAAAGTCCAGAAAAAAATGTTTCTCCGATGATTTGAGAATTATGGGGTTCAACCGGTCCAAAACAGTGTTCTTGGTTAGGGAATAGTCAGCAGGATCGTCCCCATCCTCGTAATCACTCTAATTTGAGTAGAGGAAATAAACATTATAGTAGTCACGGACCAGCACGTTTAGAGTCGTATGGAGAGAGTCGACGATAAGTTTTCTTAGCTGACCGGCACTTATCTTCACATTCTGCTGGGGGACCCCATTTATTAGAATCCCCGGAGTACTATGAATTCCAGATCCCCCATAATATTCGTAGATAACTTAACTTAGTTAGATTTACTAACATTTAGAAGACGATCAGACTCTGAATCGGAATCATTGAGTTCATCGAATGATTCCTTTAATGATGAAACTAAACTTACTTTCCTGAGAAAATCCCAGGCTGATTTGGGATCATTTCTTACTTGTTTGCGAAATTGATGCCAAATTTTGCTATCAAGGGTACGTGTCTCCTCATCTGTGATGAAGAGGAAAGAAAATCTGTAAAAATTAAATTCGACGATACCTTATGGAGAGTTCGTCAGAAATTATTTGATGGATTACATCAAGCATAGTTTTGAGATATGGGTCACTAGGTTTGACCACAAAGACCTCAGCATAACATAAATTCTCACAATTGTGACAAAATTCAGAGAAATTGGTTGAAATCCGTAGTACATTGCAAACTGGAGCATTCGACCAACCGATTTGTGCCACTTTGGGTCACTTTCCTTTTCCAGGTCATTAAAAAACTTTAGTTAACTGGAAATTTACTTGCAAAGTTGTCCATTTTCTGTAATCCACGGCAAAAACAGGGATTTCAAAGTTTTTGGAAAGTGTGGAAAGAGAAGCGATCTCAGAAGGCTGGAATATAACTAAAATCGTCAACTGAATATCCAAGAAGGTCGAGAGCGTCCATTAGTCGAGATTCCCTGGATAAAAGATTTCCCAGTTTGAACAAATTTGAGTCCTCGAGGTCGAACAACTGAGAATTTACGTACAACACATTCTCCGGTATTTCATTCTTCGGTAAAACAAATTCAAACGTGGTATCGCTCCACAGATATTCTCTTGAATAAATCCTTGGCTTTCTTGCCAACTTTAATGCCAGAAACGACGTTGTCCATCGAAGGAAGCATGGAGGAAAACATGGTCAGGGCGGCGAGCTTGTCTTTGGATTCGATGACATAATTGATAATATTTTCACAAAATTCTATCTTTTAATCAGAAATAAGACTCAAGTGGAATTTTGTCTTGGGACTTTTGTCCAAAAAGTTCTTCAAGTGGGCCTCAGAACAATTTCGATCGAGAGAACTGAAATAAGAAGATTTTAAAACCAAAAATGACTGAAATCAAAGTTCTTCCTCAGATCTTCAACATATCCACAGTCATCCTCGGTATCTGAGATAACAAAGCTAATTAACCATCAATTTGTGAGTCATCGACTGTTTTGTATTCAGTATTCTTTATAGAGAGGACCAATGAATATCCTGGAAGGTTGACTTTCTGTCGATTTAACATCAATCTCGGCAAATAACGGAAAATGTAGTTGACATGAGGGTATAACTTCTTCAAACGATTATGGAACTCAGCAGTCCTTTCATCGCCAAAACTTCCATAGAGGACTGCCATTGGACCTTTGCCAGGTGTTCTTGCCAAAAATGGTCCCCTGGATAAACAATTTCTTGTTCTCCAGGATTATCGTCATATTTTCGTTGTTGTGGAATATTTTCAGCATCACAGATTATTTGACCGTAAAGAATCAAAAAGGGTTCACAGGTATGAGAAGGAATCTTCTGTCTGGCCACAGCCAATGCAGGAACGTTAGTACCCATTGCCAAGGTCACCTCCAGACTTTGAGCCTGCATTTGTCCAAGAAGATTCCCGGCTGCGACTTTAGCCCATTGGAAGACGTCGTAATCGGTGCCTGTCTGATTAAGTAAAAGTACCGTTAATAAATGAATTATCTGAAGTGAACGAATATTCCAACAAACTCCAAAAGTTGTCTGACTGGGCAAAAAATTCACTGAAATTTTGAATTTTTAGGCAAACCCCACTTCAATGAGCAAATCTCTGTCGTCCCAGTTGCTTTCCAGTTTTATTGAAATATGGTTTGACTTGGTAGAACACAGTAAAATGAGATAAAATAGCATCATTGGTTAAATTACTCAATTCGTATAGGTTAGGTGTCGTATATCCCTTAATTAATTTTTAAATATTATAATTTAATATTTTTAATATTTATAATTAATTTTAGACTTACTAATAACGTGTTTCCTTGTGGTAAATTTATTTTATAATTTTAATGACAGGAATAGTCAGGCGAATATCTAGACCAAACTATCATTTCTCTCTTTTATGCGCAAAATTAAAAAAATTGATTTTTTATACAATGGAAAGGTAGCTTTTTAGGAAGGTCAATAGTTTCTTTTCCATCATACGTAAAGGAAGCGATGGTTTGACTTAACCGCCAATGAAACAATTGGACAAATTCAAGGTAAATTTGCTTTTCCTAATTATTTGAAATAAATTTATGTGAATTGTTTTAATTAAAGTCCTATTGTGAATTATTTCAATTGTCATATTTAATTATTATTAAAAGCACTTCCATAAAACATAAAGTTAATTAAGATTCCCTTGTGCCGTATTCCGAATCATCCTCTCCGTCAGCCTCGACCATGATCTTCTGTTGCGCGCTAGTTCTCTTAGGTAGTCCAGGTTGTCCGTCGAAGTTAGTCTCATACCAACCGTCTTCGTTCAAGATAGTTGGAAGTGTCGTTCTGGGTCCTCTACGGAATCCGGCTCCTATGTGTGCAAGTAGTTGTCCATTGCGACATTCGCAGGGACCTGGTCATTTAGACTCAACATGTGGCCAAAAGGGCTCCATTCTGGTTGAAAATATCATCTGACAGCACGTCGGATTTGCATTTATCATAAAGGTTTGTAGTAGAGATCTTCAAAGGCCAGTTGATCTGGAATTACCGATTTAAACTGTACTCAAAGGAAAACACGTGTAAGCGTTGTAAATCCGATCTGTCGGAATTTACGGATAAGGACCATTTCAAATTTAATAATTAAAATATGCTACATTGAAGTAAATTTAATAATCAAGTACTCCACTCGTATTCTCCTCAAGAATTTCTTCATAGTTATTCCAAGAGTAAATATCCATAATTTTTATAACTTTACTTTTCAAAAAGGACACAGACATGACTCATTTTTTTGCACTTAGTTGTACAAAAAAGTGTTCTCTCTATCCCCTGGAGCATAATATTGTTTAGAATTCTTACTTCCCAAGCTTGATATACTTCACTCTTCTTATCTTCAATAACAAAGGTAAAAAATATATTTCCTGATAACCTAATTATTTATGCACTTATGTCATAATGATAATGGACTAGATTTGGATATCTATTATTTTGGATAAGTCAGAAATTCTAACTCAGGAAGAAAAAAGGCGAAAATTGAGCCTAAAAATCACATTTCGCATGTTCTTCCTACGATCTCATCAATACGCTAAATGGAATATCATGTGTGCATTTGTAAAAGTTTCATTTATCCTGGTTGTGTCATACACTCTAAGACATCCACGAGAGTCTTTAAAATTTGTCACTATCTTGGTCTAGATAGGCAGAACGATTCTTCGTGATCAACTAGGACATCTTGACCTGAATTTTCTACTCCGTTTGATCTCCGAACTATCCCAGTAAGAATCCCGAAGGCTGCAGGTCTCCTGCTACTAGTGCCCTTTCGGATATTATTGAAGATGTCGTGTGTTCAAGTTCATTTCGGACGCTTTTAATCAGTTTTGGTCATTTTGCATTCACCTTTTGAATGGTTCTCTCACCTCAAATATGAAAAACAAAATTCGCTCTTTTTTGGATCACAACCACACTAACATCCTTTGTGAACCTCATCCTGTCAGGAAGATTCTTCGAATTGATCCGTCATGTAATCGCTCTCGACAAGAAAGATGGTGTGATTCGTACAATTGCTGTCGGTTTCATTTCAGAAGGCTGACTGCGAACATCGTCTGTAAAGTTCTATCCTTCTCGTGGTAAAATTCCTTGGCCCTCCCAAGTGAGAGTTTTAGTACGGTCGGCCGCGAATCTTTGGCTTATTTTATTTTTATTTTATTCTAAAATTTGGAAAACTCATGATGCGTCATAGTAAAGTGGATTTCAAAAACCCCTTTCACAATCTAGGAGGTTATTTTCTGGAAGCACGTGTGAAGAGATGCCTCAATATTATCCACTAGTTAACCAGTCTTTGGACTGCGTTGTTCTACTCTTCGGTAAATATTAATTCTCTCGTCCTAACACGTTAAAAGGAGAGCCTCTTGGACCTCCTTTTGTCTCATGATTATTAATAAATGACATTGCTCGTCTCCTCTCCGATGAAACTCCCGAGTTGTCAGTTTAAGAATTATCCACGTTGACGAATTATGGAGTAGGACTGGTTTAACAAAGGCGTTGTATAGCCTTAGCCGAAATGATAAACAGTCAGATATCGTTTTGCGGAAAACCTCTTTTTTGAAGAAAACCTTGATTTTATTGAGATTTATTATTTTAATAGTAATAATCCCCCAAATTGGGGAAATTAATAACGAAATTTAAACTCAGCTTTATTTCTGAAATGCCTAACAGGTCTATGGAAAATTGGACATCACCTTATACTTAAAACGCTCTACTCACAGTACATCGAACCATGCATTTCATATGCGTGTACTTCATGGGGACCACTGGCCTCTTATACGAACATCCAGAAAATCTCCGCAACCCAGAAAAGGCTTTCAAGCTAATTAAGAAATGGTCACAGGGAAAAACATTAAATCACCGACGCCCATGGAGACACTAATCGAAAAAAAAGAATGGACACCAATTCCAAAAAGAAAGTGCTCGTCCGCAACGTACTAGCAGTGAAGAAGACAGCAGGGAGAAATTAAAAGAATGAACTCATAAAAGATACGGAACTTGCTTTCACAATGTATTTTAATGTAGTGAAACAAGAAACTCCAGAAAATGTTATTAAAATAGACAGATATTGTCCATTCACTACGAAAAATACAAAATAACACGAAACTAACATGAGGAGCCATAGGGGCAGCAGATCCAAGACAGAGTTTAAGTTAGATGTAGTACAGACTTTCGTTGACAGCAAAGGAGCGATTGGACATAGAAGTAAGTGACTTTTTGTTTATTGTTTAATAAATCAATTTATTACGAAAAGTAGCGGCCGCCTTTACTGGGTGGCTATTCCCAGGGGAGCGAGATTCGTTCAAATAACCAGCAACGCTCAAGGGGGTCTCCTGACCGTCAGATTCAAGTCTGGATTTGAAAGCGAGTCAGAGTACAGAAATTTTTCCACTGCCTTCGGTAGTAGACCTCTGTAGAGGTTTCTGAATAAGTATTAGTCGTCCAGATCCAAGGGATTGATGTTCCTTTCTATAAACTAGTATTTGGAACTGTTTTCATTTAATCAATTAGTACTGAAGGTCCGTATTTAAGAAATTCTGGGTTGATGTTGTCTGGTACAGGGGAACGACCAATTTCAATTTGTCCATTGCCCTTGCGACTGCTGAACCTAACAATATACTAAAATATTAATCTAGGGAACGGTAGTTTGAAGCACGTCTCGTATCCACCACCAAGTAAACTATTTGGTAGTTGCTTGTTAAGGGAAATAAATTAGGTCTGTTCGCTACAAATGTAGGCAGTTTTCTCCACGAGCAGGTGACTCATGAAAACCAATAGTGCTGTAAATACTGGCTCTCAATGAAACACTAGATCGGCACTCTCTTTTAAATTAAAATAATTCCAAAGACCAAGGGTAACCAAACTAACTAACTCCTTGATCCTAACTCGTTCCCGCGTCCCAGAACTTGTCTCCAGGAAACGACATTATTATTATTATTAAAAACCAAAAATCACCGACAAATTAAATAACTACAGAGCCGTCAGGTGATTCCGGCCGCCTCGAGTCCTCTTGATGCCGTTCTGGCATTGGGCGTCTCCTCAGTAAAGTGGATGCAATGATGCCATCAAAAGGAGGGAAAATATTTTTTGACATACTAGCCACATAGCAACACATAGCCACGCGGCCACGTTAAAACATTTTTTAACACCCAAGAACACGGTAGAACAAACTAACTATCACGTGATCCCGATGCGTTCCGCCAAAATCCTCATTCTTTCCCGGTGCTCCTCCCTCGTACCCACACAAGCTCGTACTTGGCGGCTGACTGTATTTGCAGGGCCACCTTCCCGCATACCGGAGTTTTGGTTAATGAGGGCCTCCAGAGTAGTCGGTCCGGTTCTGTGTCTTCCACAAGACAACCGCTCCGTCATTCTGAAAGCTTTCTTTTGAACGTCCTCGATTTTCTTAGTGTTCGTCCATGATAATGAAGGTTTCCACGAAGCACACGCGTACAAGAAGCATGGTTGATGTATTGTTTGTAAATGTTCATCAAGACTGGGTGGGTACCTGTCTTCCATATTCCAGATAAACATTTTAATACATTGATCCTCTTCTCGCACTTCAGACAATGTTGGCCACGTGTGGTGACAAACATAAGTGCGTATCCAGTGTCACGCCCAGGATCTTCTGACATTTACTGAAGGGGATTTCAACGTTGTCCAATTTTAACTTGACAGTCATCTTCCCCAACCATTTGTCCAAAGTAAACATAGACTTGACCGACTTTCTGGAATTTATCGTGAGTCGGTTCTTCATTACAAAGGCGTTGAGTAGGTCCAGGTTAATTTGTAATCTTTTTGTAGCATTTTGGATATCCCGATCACGCGAGGCCAAAACAATGTCGTCCGCATATGAGAGTAGTACATCGTTATTGGATTCGGTGTTATTTTTTATTACTCGGCCACGGCACTCTCTTTTATGACAATATTCTATAAAATATAATTTTAAATATAAATTTATTAAAAATATATAATTAAGATATCAATAAGCCTTAGTGTGAGTTGTTTTGCTTATATTTAAAGTAATGATTCCAAGAAAAATTGCTCAGTTTTCTCAGGTAGAATGGAATATTTATCCCTAGCGCCTTCTTACCAGTAACATTGCTGGTGTGAGAGTGACTAGAACCACTCAGATCCACACATCTGCAGTCAAAAGGGACATTGACCAGGCTGCCCGATATATCGGAGCTGGAGCAGCCTGTGTTGGATCTGCTGGATCTGGTGTGTTGTGCCTTGACTTATAGGTGCCGGAATTGGAAGTATTTTCGGAAATTTAGTGATTGGTTACGCCCGGAATCCCTCACTAAAGAATCAATTGTTTTCCTATGCCATCATTGGGTTCGCCATGTCCGAGGCTATGGGATTGTTCTGTTTGATGATGTCCTTCCTCATTCTCTTTGCTTTCTAATAACTATTTTAATCTACTAGCAGGCCTAACTGTTTAATCAATTTGCCTTTTTTACTATTACAGTGTGACCTCGATTTGGAACACCAAGCGTTCTAAAAATCAAGGTTTTGTTCAATTCTACTTACAAATCTTATAGCCAAATCGATTATCGTTTCTTTGGAGAAATGATTTTTTCTGAGTTCTTTAAGAAACGCTGGAACAGTTTCAGTCTTTGAACAGATGCTTCTTCCACCAATCACAAGTGACTTGTTATCTTTTTTATTTGTTAATCGGCATGGATGCGGAACACAGACATTTAATCTGAGTATTAATGAGATCTCAATACGGACGAATTCATCATCCATGAAGGTACCCAAAAATCCATTAGGAATGTCATTGAGCCAGGCATCGCTCTCAGAAGACGCCCCTACAATAAAAAAAGCATGGCGATGTTGGTTAGATAACACCAGCAGATCTTCAAATGACTTTGGGCATACAGCATCGTCCAGACCCCGTTGAGAGTTCAATGAAGGTTGGAAGACTGATAAGTACGTCTCCAGGCCTCACGAGCATGGCCGACGTCCAGGTCAGTAGAGAAATCAGGAAGAGAGTTCAGAATCTTCTTGACAAGGGTGTTACAGGTCATTACAGACGAGAGACATGCAGGGAGATATAAACGTCTACAGGGTTGCGAACTCCAAGCCCTTGATTCTGACCTGCTTCCATGAGTATGTCTTGTTCCAATGTCTTGTTCTCTTCGAGGGATCAAAGATGACAAAGTCCACGGTTATAGATTTCACATTTTCTGCATTATAATTCCTGTCCAACTTTTGACAGAACTCGAATTATCACCTCCATATCCTGGAAGACAGTAGCTGGGGTCCTCTGAGAACCGCATCATTTGAGATACCATAGGTTGTGGGGCAAGTACAGAAGTTTGGTGATTCTTTCTATTGCAAGACAGAACAACAGGGGTCAAGGGGATCTCCTTGTTGCACTCCGGAAGACGAAGGGATTAGGTAGACACCGAATAGTAAAGATGAAGTCAGACTATAAGATTGATTCACAATTTCGAAAATATCTTTCCATACACGCCTCTAGGATATTGTCTCTCCTTTGACTTATCTAAGGCAATCAAATTGGTGGAGAACAGGACGTAGCGGACAAATTTGGGAAGTACTCCAGACCTCAAAAAATTAAATTTTGACCAACATTTTTGTCTTTTGTTGACCTTATAACTTTTATTTATATAATATTTTTGATTAATAATTATATTTTTAGATATTTTAAACAATTTAAAAATCATGTGTTTTTTATGGACAAAAATCGCCCTACTAAGAACATTAATGATGCATTGGCTCCATCCCTGCTAATTAGCAAATCTTTCTACCCTTAAAAGAAAGTGCGCATCCAGCCCAAGTGGAGTTTTGTGGAAATATGAAGGGCTATTATAATAAATCACCTACGATCATTTATATATCTTATTGTCTTTCGATGTCTTGGAGTCCCAAATTTATTAGAAAATATCGATATAAAAATTTCTATAGCTACATTTAGAAATTGTCGCAAAATTTTGTTAAGAACTGTTCTGTTTAGAAAATATTTTTTAGTTTGATTTAGTTCAAGTATTTTTTTTAGGAAAATATATAAATTTTATTAAAAAATTGATGGCCGCGTGGTGAAAATGAGCGTATGATTCGTGCACGGTTCGCATCATAGTTCAGATCCGGGATGGAATTTCCAGTTTCTGTTATTTGGTGCGAAAAAAACTAGGGTTCTTACCTAAGTAATTCCAGCCTCCCACAAAAGGAAAAGGGTATCTAAACAAGAGATCGTAATACTGATTGAGTGGTGTCAATTCTGTGCCGAGAGACTCAACTCCGCGCGGTCAATTTTCTTTCTGTTTTTTTAAATTATTATTTGAAATACAGTCAATAATGTTATTAATTTAACTGCCAACCATCCGAACTGGACCCCGCCGACATTATCGACGTTGCGTTGCCTCTCACGATTGCTACAGAGATCAACTCAAAAAGCCACCGAGTCTCACGTGTGTCGCGGCTTTTTAGTGTAACTAGGCGTCCAAGTTTCTCTAGGAAGCGAAGGGATTTCACATTTATTCCTCGAGTTGTCTCGACCACAATGGGATAGAAAGTGAACCGATCGTGCGATGCTTTATATTTTTTTCCTTTGCTTTCATTGCTTTTTCCGCGGCATGCAGTATGGTTACCGCGCTCCCGACAATGTTGGATGGGCAAAATGGGTCGACACAACTAGCATCCCAGATTAAAGGTTTTCCCTCTTCGAATGGGAAAATTGTGATCCCGTCAGGCCGTTTTCCGTCTCCTCTGTCCAGGCCAACAGATTTAAGTATTGCGGGGTATCCCGCAGACTCCATGGCTCGCTTGACAATTCCGTTGATCGCCTTGTGTCTTGGGAATCGTCTGCACTTCTTCGAAACGAAAGGGCATGATGTCCATAACAATCCACACCGGCATTTGTAAGTCCAGGCAAGTCTCCAGTGCTAGTCTGGTGGAGATACGATGCGGACAGTATCGTCGTCAAGATGGGTCCCGACACTACTAACGAGGAGTGCATAGATCCAAGTGCCATTCGCATTTTCCAGTGACTAGACAGACACGTCTGTGTTGGTTTGATTGGTTCAGAAGCCTCTCATATTTATCTTCGCTGATGGTCCTGTAACGGTCTTTCTGATCAGGCATCTTCACTCTCAAATGATCCATATCTGTGATTTCAGATGATTCTGTTTGGAGTTGGAGAATCATCTGATCAGCAGTCGGCTGAAGCCCAAAGAGGACAGATACACGGGGCAAGCCAGATCTTTCGGTGAAGGGATTCCCAGTCCTCTCAGGCTAACGGGTAGAAAAAAAAGTTATTTTAAAGAATTTAATCATTTATATAACGCAAAACAAACAGTTAGCAACTGCTGGCTGCTCTCATAATTGAAAACGCATTTCCGCTTACGATTTGCAAGAAAATGCGCTCAATGAGCCAGCTCCTTTCTCTTTTATCGGTTTTCTTCTTGAGGTTCCGATTACTATTGAAAATTCGAAAAGAATCTAAGTACCGAGGCATTGGAGATAGATTCAGATTCCAAACGATCTCAGTTGAGACGTCTGGTGTTTTTGGTCCAAGCCCATCTATAATCGCCTAGATGTAAAAATAGGGTTTCCCGACCATAAGCGTCACTTTCCCGATCGAATGTTGGAATTGAGTGTTGCATAGGAACAAATCAAAGGAATTGCTGAAATATGCTAGAGCAGTGGTAAATAGTTCCTGATACCCCCTTCCGTGTAATCCAATAAAATGTTCGTATTAGCATTCCAATCTCTCGCAATAAAGAGGAATGAGGAAGACTTCGGGTAAAATACATTCTTGGAAAGTTCTTCGTAAAAAGCGTCCAATTCCTCTGATCTTTAGTCCACTATGTGTGGTGTACACATTCACGGTGGAGATTAGCTGTCTAGTGAAACCTGTCCATAGAAGTTGCAGTCTTATGGGAGTAGGATTACTCTAAGGTTTTCAGAACGTTCGTCAAGTCCTCCTCTGACCTTCGTCTCTTGGAAACAGCAGACTGAGCATCGATATTTCTCAAGATTCAGACATAGTTAATGCCTCTTCTACCAGTCGTTAAGGCCCTTGACTTTGAGGTGAGGGTAGAAAACCAATAAGAATCATTCAAACACGAATTCACAAAATGAATACGGATTTCAATTTCAAAATCATTAAAAAATAGACAAAACAGGATTTTCATCAGATCTAGCAAAATTAGAATATCTTCAGATCCCCTAACAAAATTAGTATTCTTATCGATTAAATGGGAGAATCGATTGTTCAATAACAATTTTTTGTCAGACACATTATCTAATATTGGGGATTAACTTCATACACTCCGACCACCATTTGAGGGACCAAATTATCAAAATGCCCTAAATTTTCGATCTTGCTTAAGTTTGTTTTCGTTAAAGTAGTTCACTATGGGGGAACCGTCGTTGATGATTAGTTCAATAAATTTATTGTATGGACAACCTAGCATGGAGGTGAATGATTTTTTAATTTATTTAAAACCAAGAATCAATAACAAATTAAAAGGGAATACGTGCACGTCAGGTGATCACAGCTTCCTTAAGCAACCGTCTTATCTTTTCTTTGTGGTCATGTATGTACGAGACACTTTTCGGAATTTCTTAGATATCACTAGGGCTCCCGTACTCTTAACAAGTTTTTTGAAAGGAATTGGAATTAACGGGGGAGATGAGATACTTTGTAGGTTCCCAGTGATTGTTGCTTGAAAGACATTAATCTTTTCAGGTTCGTGTTGACAGGTTTGTCTCCCATGAAGCACAGCCATAGCTGATTATCTGTCGTATTTATTGAGTATCGATTGAGCTTAACGTTGAGTAGAAACAACCTTTGTAGTTTCCAAGAAGTATTTTTATAAAGTTTAGTTTTCTTTGGGACGAGGATACTACGTGCTAAAAGGACGAGGATATTTGAAGTAAAAAATCATTGTACTAGACTTTTCTGGCCTTGTGTATAATAGGTTCCTCATAAGCTCAGGTTGTCCAGTAAATCTTGTAAGTGAGTACGGGCAGTGTGAACACACTGTCACTTGTTGCATTATATCATCAGCATAGGCGAGAATCAGAGTGTTGCCGGTGATACAGGAAGGCATATTGCTCATAAAGATGTTGAAAAAATAAGTGACAGATGGGATCCACGTGGGACCCCATTTGGCAAAATTTAGTGATAGATTTCGTGGAACGTACAACTACCCTTCCTCTTCGTTCGTTAAGGAAGTTTTCAATCCAAATTTTCAATTAGTATGGATTATTTGAGACAAAGATATTCATTGTAAGTAATTTTATCGGGACCGAATCAAAATCCTTTTGTATTTCTTAATATAATGAAAAAAAATTTTTTTGGGTTAAGTAAAAAATAGAAAGCACGTTATAAAACGAAATTTATGTTATAAATTTTAAATACAATTTAATAAAATATTTAAATTTAAAATTAAAAAAGGTCACGTTTTTATATATGCCGATATTGATATAAGCCGCGTGGCGCTATATGGTGCTTTGTGGCTAATTGACTAAAGTTTCTGTTTTGTTCGTCTGTTCCTAATTCACTTAATTAACGTGCGTCATGTGGTTCGCCTTGTCTGGTGGCATCAGGTACGAGTCAAAATGTATCTAAAAGAACCATTTGTCAACGACCATCCAGAGGAGTTCTTCTGGACGGCTTTTCCTACACATCCTGGCACTTTTCCGTGGGGACTCGTCATGTCAAAAGAATGCACAGGAACGCAGTCAGAGCACTGAGAAAAGATACGGAGACTGTTGAGGGAGGCTGGGATCACCTGAAATTTGGTTATTTTGGATATGAGGGTGATTTCGGTTCAATAAATTAAAAAGTTGCCGATGATGTCTGAGTAATTGCTATCTGAATATATGATTATGTAGCTTTCTGAGGAACAAAAATTCTAAGGGATAAAAATGAGTTAAGTATATGAAGAGGCATCCTTAAACACGTGATATTTAGGTGGAAACCTAATATCAAGAAACCATAAAGCTTATTTCAGCTGTTTCACAAATCGCTAACGTTGAAGATTAATTTGTCTTTCAGACTTCAACCAATAGATTGTACTCTTCTACAAGGTCAGAAAACTGTTGAGATAGTCCTCGAAGACCGGTGGAAATTCTTTAGACATATTCTACGCCTAGATACTTCAACCTCTGCCAACTACGCAATGGAGAATTACTTCAAGTCATCAATTACTAGAAAATATCGGGAATGCCCAGAAGAACCTTACCAACCGTGGTAATCGTTGACCTATCTAAAATAAAATGGAACTGTTAACATCTGAAGGTCTGGAGACTCTGCGTAGGAAGTCGCATAACAGAGGAGCATAGAGGAAGTTGGTTGTATCTTTGAAATGACGTCACAAGAGAATTTAATGATTATTTCAAAGTATTAGTCCGCCAAACAGTCCCTCAAAGAAGCCATAAACAAATACCTCAAAAATCGCCCTAGATGCGAGATAACCAAATGTCCTTTATTATTGGGTAAATAAATACTGAGTAATCCCAGACCGATGAGTCCGGTGGGGTCAAGAATCCTATATAGCTCTTCTCATCGGACATGGAATCGGGTAAAACCTTCTATATCGAGAAGCTTGAAATCTGAATTGTCCACTAAGGACTTGCATACATCATCGTGGGTCAGATAAATTGTTCATAAACTGTGCAAGGTTCTCAGTTTGGTATTTAAGTATTTTGAGAGCACTTAGAATTCTCATTTTCTGGTTATCCCGGAATCCGTGCTGGGAAGAAGGTTTGAGATTGCACTTTTTCAAGAACAAGCCTTTCGGGTATCCTTGAATAGATATTGAGTGATAGGATGGTGGTTCATAGGTTTGATTGGAGATTTCTCCATACTCAGGGATTATGTTCATGTTGATGGATAGGTTGACAGATATGAATGTAAATCCATGTTGTGACCACAATTAGGCGAGTGGACACAAACTACTCGTGGTAGAGATGTTTAGCTTCCGTCAATAACTGAAGGAATACGTTATTCCAAGGCTTCTGTTGGTTTTAGTTGATATCCAGTCATGGAATGTTTTCTGTCGCAACTGAGAGGGTCCAGTCTTTGGAATAGTTCATAGAAACCGAATTTGATCACCAAGAGTAGGAATAATTCCCCTGTCGTTTGTGGAGACTCAAAGGCTGTGGGCTGGATGTCCCACCGTTTTACAATTATCAAGTAATTGTAGACAGACCATCATGAAATGGTACCTAAGTGGGAGGATTTTTGATTCCTAGTGTATGTGGTCAGTTGGTGTGGTTTTTTGACAGTCGGTAATTATTATTAACCCCAGGCTTAAAATATTTGGTAAGCCCAGCACAAACAGTCATGACTAATTAATCCAGGAAAGGAACCCAAGGACTGTGGTAATTATTCTTTTAGGGAGAGTTTTTGAATAAATTATTTTTCGACGTTTGTTATTAATAAACATGGACCTCAGGCAGGAACATCATAATTCACCGTTGTTCTGATAAATTGTGTGTAGATAATCGCTAAGCTCTCATTGCTCTGTTCAAATGACGTACCTACCACGGCCCGGAGTAAGTTGATCTTGAGAATTTTCGCATAATAAAAGTGTTTTGAAAAAGATAAGAAAGTATCAAATATCACACCAAGTATTTCAGGGTTTTAACCACAGGGAGGATTTTGGTTGAACTGGTGACGTGGTCCTTAAATTATGTCTATTTCACACGCATCGAATAATCTGTTCACATAGGCGTCATTCAACGTTCGAGGCTTAAAGAAAAACGGAAAAAGGAGGATTTGATAAGTGACTTAACATCATATAAGGTCACTGTATGCAGTATACAGGAGAATAAAGTGAAGATGCAGTTGAGGGAATTACGGAGAGTTTAGACTTATACTAGACTCCGAATGCAACCACTACGGAATTGGCTTTGCTACACATCACTGTCGTTCGATTATTATTGCTTCAAAAGGCATAGACCAGATAATAGGACCGGTGACTTTGTTGAGAATTCCAGGACTATTACCTAACCCACCAAAAATGAAGTTGAATTCAAAGTTTTTCTCAAAACTTTCATAAATTGATTATTTATTTAAAACCCTGCGATCACCGAGAAAGAAAAACAGAAAAAAACGTCAGACAGTTAGTAATACCAATTTTCCAATCAAACGAGCCATCCAACGTCTGTGGTCTCCATTGTTCCCACTACCGTGCAAAAGAGCCTTCTCTCATCCCTGCAGAAGAATCCAATTGGGGAAAACTTCCTGACGAATCGACCTACTTTTGCCTTGGAAAAGATAGGCCAAACGGGTTTCCATCATTCCAACAGACCCGAAGGGGTCCGGTTCCTCGACTACGGGTCGCAGCTTCCGTGACTAGGGGATTATTAACCATTGATTCAGAATGAGGGCCCATCATATGAATAGTTTTTCGGTATATTGAATTGAGTCTGTGAAACGCAGTCTCTGATTACGCCAATCTCCACGCGACAGACTATTATTAACCAAAGAACACCAATAGTAATTTAATTACTAAATTAATTAAGTGATCTCGAAGGCCTCTATCAGATTTCTCATCCTCTTTTTGTGCGCTTGGGATTCAACGCAACTTCTCTCTGGACGGGGTGGTTGTGGAATAGGATTTGGACAGGGGTGATGTATCCCTCCCATAAGGCACGTCGTGGCTGTGTTTTTTTGAGAGTTACACTGCCTGCACAGGGTAGCAAATCCCTTTCCATTTTGTCGGATAAAGTCTTAAATGATGAGGGGATTAGTTTTTCTAATTTCCCAAGATTACTAATAGTAGTGGCTGTTAAGGACTGAATATCACGGATTCCATGTTTGTTCGTCCAGGACAGATTAATTCCCCATGACGCACAGGCAAAGCTGACAGATGGCTCAATGAATTGTTTGTACAACGATTTCAAAGCTGGGAAAAATTCCACAAAAAATAGATTCGATTATCCCCAACTTTCTTGAGCAGCACCAGAAAAGCCGTCGACGTGAAATGAAAAGGACATGTGTGTGTCTAAGGTGATCCTCAAGATTTTCAGTTTCTTCGTGAAAGGTATTTTGTTCTGGTTGATAAATACAGCCACTGTCATTTGTCCAAGTCGTTTTTCTGAAGTAAATAAAGACGAAGATGATTTTCCACGCGACAGATACATACTCCACAGCCGATGCGATGTCAGACGGTAGTGTTGCAACAGAAGCATCCAAATTCAAAGAAGTCCTCAATTGAATTTTTTAAAAATAATTTAAATTTCTTATTAATTATTTTAGCTTTGATTTTAAATAATTTGTTAGGTTGGTCATGAGTTCTATAAAAACTATAAAACTCTTCCGTCGTTCGTGTCCACCAATCAAATTTCGGTGGGGACCAGAGAAATTAAACTACGATTTTTTGCGTAAAAAATATAAAATCAAAAATTTGTTCAAATTTGCTGAATCCAAATATCCGAGCCGTCGTCTACGATTTATTGACATTCCAAACAGTCACATACCAAATAACCCCTCGAGACTCCCAACCGGCAAGGACGTCAATGAATTTCGCCCTGGTGGAGATGCCGAATTGCCTAAATTTTTCGGTCTTTTGATGTTTAACTCAAGACGGAGGATCCAACCGTTGTGTGATTGAGCTTGCCTCAGGAAAATCGATAAAAGTGCCGGAACTGATCCCTGAGTTCATCGTCCCAGACTTAACGGATTTTCAGGTTACTGCGATTCTCATTGTAGTTGAAACCCTACGTGTCATATAAGACACGTGATGTTGAGGTTGCTCCCCATTCGGCCAGGGAATATTTCGATCACTGTTATCTCCCTCATCTGACAAAAACTAACAATAATTAGCATTTGAATTACTTTTGTGTTTTTTAAGCCGTTGGGTACAAAATCATGAGACTCAATTTTTGGAAAATAGTGATTTTCAAATGAATTTGTTTGTGGTTAGTTCACATTCATTTGCAAATCTTGTACAAGTTCTTCCATTTGGGGGCAGACGGTATTCGAGTCAAAATAATGGTGCATCCGATGCTTCTCAATCTCAAAACCTCAGGTTTTCAATGTCTCTTGAGTCAATTAGGAAGGGGTCATGTCCGCCTTGAGAGGATGCAGTCATTGAGTGCATATTTTTGGTACCGTAGTAGTAAGTGCTATGCGACTAGCTGTGGGTTCAATTTCATCATTACTGCCTGGTTTTTTGAGAGGTTCCGCCTGGAAAGGATGCGTCCCAGCCTGACCATGGGAACTGGATATATTTTAATTGGACCTTAACTTTCCGGTATATCCGGGATTATTAAATAGTGTATCAAAGCTCAGCTCAATCCTCCGCCAATTAACCAATGCTACTGATCTGTTTTACTACCCCTGGTGAAAAACTCGGACTCATAAGATGTCTTCCATTTATCTATTTAAAAACAAGAATCATAGTTATCAGCAAAAAAACATTGCCATTGGGTGATCTCGGCCCTCCTAACCTCTGTCATGGCATTACTAGAAAACTCTCGCTCAATTCTGAGTGTCGTCATAAAAAACTTGAATTATGCCGTAAAATTCAAATTTTACAAAATCAAATTAAAATGAAAATTAATCATTGATTACTGTTTCTATGGCACAAATAACTGCCAAAATGTCAGATAAAAGTATTATCTAAAATAAGCTGTATCAGTAATATTAGAGGATGACATCTTCTCCATCCGCACAATATCAGAGAATTGCTCAGCTGTTGACGATAGCTCTGGTTGATCTTATAAGTATATTGCAGAATGTGGGGAAGCATTTGGGAAGCTGAAAAAACTAGTAAAAGAAGAGCGAATAAGTCCTTACAGAGAAAGGTAGTTTTGAGGGAAATTAAAAGTATCAAAACGTCCACATCATCATATGAGAGTCCACTGGATTTTGTGAAGACGTTTCTTCGCCAAAATGAATTTACAGAGACACTCGCCTGTCTTCAAAATGAATGGTTTCATAGTTTGTGGATTTCAGCGCATTTAAAGAAGTTCGGGAAAAACCTAACCCCCCTTCTGAGTTTGTGGAGAACCAAAGTCTTAAAAACTCAATAGAATTGCTTCAGAAAAATCTCTTGGAGTTTCGCTTGGAAAATAAGTACTCCTGGGCTGATTTAGCAAATTACAAAACAAACTCGTTAGGGCCAAGAAAGAACGGGACTTTCATGCATTGAAGCACCGACGAGTCGAACAGGAAAAACAACAGTTGACAGAAGACCTAAAACTGTGATAGATTCTTATGACTTCAGATCTAAGGAACATTATGAAGCATATCGGCCTCTTCTGGAAAAGCTGTCCAGCAAATACGAGATAATGATGAGGGAGAAGAGTACAACTGAGTTGAACAGAGCCAAGGCTGAGTGTAAGGTCAGCAAACTTAAGATACAACTACGCGAAATGGAAGCTCAAAGCATTGGGTCTCCGATTACTAAGAGTTTTATAACTGCCTGAACATTTAGAGATGGACTTAGATGTCGAAGATTCTGGACCGAAGGTTTTAATGGTCTCTGAGTATTTGAGATTTTCAAGGATACTCCATTCCCAGAGGATGAAGGAAGAAATCCGTACTTGAAAATATTTGAAGGGAAAACTCCAATTCGTCCATACGACGTTTGTCTAGCCACATCCATGCAGGCATCCAACGAATGGGGACCAGAGAGTCCAGTAAATCAGTATTCAATCACACGTGACTCACAGTGTTACATTTTCACATCAAAGAGAAATGATCGTTGCCGGATCTGATGATGGAAACCTCAAGTTTTTCTCTTCCTCCAATTTTTCGTTTGAATCAAGCATTCCCGCGCACTCAACGTGGATCTCCTCTTGCCAATTTAACATCGAGTTTAATTCAAAGACTATTCCCTAGTGAATCACGTGTGTTGTCGTCCGATGCTGATGGGCTAGTCAAGGTTTGGCGAGTCAATGATTTCAACCACGTGGAATATCTCGATGCTATAGAGGAACACAAAAATGTGGGTTTGCTGATTTTTGACTTGGTATATAAGTCTGGGACTGCGCCTGGCATTCTTGTGGGGATTTTATCGCCACTGCCTCTTCAGATGGAATGGCAAAAATAGTCGACCTCCACACGTGATCTCTTTTTTATATATTGTAGGAAAAAATGTCGCAGTATTTTGAGATATCATAAAAATTCTGTGAACAGTGTCGAATTTCTACCATTTTCTATGACAGTCTTGACAGCTTCTGCCGACAAGACAGTCGTTCTATGGGACGGGAGAACCGTGATATTCAAGGAATATATTTTAGTCGGTTAAGGAGATAATTTTGGCTGAAGGACACACGTCCGCTGTAAATGGAGCGTCATTTACTGCTCGGGTCTTTGTGATTCTTAATGTTTTAGGGGGACAAAATTGTGTCTTGTGACTCGTTTGGTACTCTTCTCGTCTGGGACATCAGAACAATGAAAATCCTCAAATCATTTAATATCGGTCCCTTCTCCGCAAATTCTCTTTCTATAGATTCCACAGGTATTTTCAACTATCAAATAAAACAGGACAGTTGTGCGCTGTAGCTGGGGGAGATTCAATTGTCAGAATAGTAGAATTGACCTCTGATAAGGTGGAGGTTTTCTGATTACCGTAGACTGTTGCCTTAACTGGTCACGAAGGTCCCGTAAATTCAGTTTATCTTGATAAATTTACTGATTTGCTTGTTAGCGGTGGTGGAGACGGAACAGTCAAAATATGGACATGACTCAAAAAAATAATCAATTCTAATATTTTAACAATTTAATTAGAAGAGCATTTTAATGATAATCTCGCTGGGATACTTGATGAACTGATTGTGCTTTATTCGGAAACAGACATTGGTAACAACTCTTGCTCCGATGCTAAGAAGTAAGGATCGCAGCGGATGATGGGAGATGTAAAAACATCTCCTTTTGCGACTGGCTCTAATTTTGAAACAATCGTATTACGATTTCGTTGAAGACATCCTTATTCATTCTCTGAATAAATCCATATGTTTACAGGCGATTGGACAAATAATAATTTAGGGAACTAAACGGTAAAGTCAATAAATCACGGCCTCTTGAGTCAGTATAAACTTCTCAAGTAAAAAACAAATTCTTTGCCATTTCACTTGCAATTTCTACTAGCATCGATTTTATTTATTTAGAAGGAAAACTGGACTCATCATTTTGCTTTCATTCTAATCTTGCTCAGGTCCACCTTCGACCTTTTTGCTACGCCAGATCAAATTGAGTGATCTCTAGAAACGCCAGCTTAGATGGCTTCAATACGCTAATATTATAAAACTGACTGAACGATTTTCCCATAATTTTCTAATCCTACATAACCGCTAATTCAATATAATATACATTTGACTAAAATACTAGAGCTCATAACAAAATTTTTAATCAACATGTTCTTCTTGGCTGATGGGTGTGAGGTCAAGAACACAGAAAGTTCAGTTTTATGCTAAGAAATATTAAGAGTTTGTTATGCAAAGAAAAATTAGACGTGGAACTTTTTTGTTCAAATTGTTCGATTGTAATTAACTGTGAAAAAATTTGCTGATGCACATCGTAAACCTTGAAGCATCTAAAAATTGCACTTTTACGCAGAGGCATGTTAGCTATAGCTGCGCTTAGGCAGGACACACACTGTTTAAGTAAAGGACAGTTATGATAACTAATTGTAGAGGAAGAACCAAGGAATGTTCTTCATTTCTTTTTTTGTTGCGAATACGTCCTTTATAAACGATCCGGTTCCGCAGTGAAATGTTAACTGATGACGGCGTCACTCAAGCCAAAGCATCGTAGATGTGTGGAACATTAATATACAGCAGTGGGATTCGAACTAGTGGCCATCAGACCTTTTGCCTGTAACTAGTTACACTGAGCATCTAAAAGGAAAAAATATCTCATTTTTTTTTATTTTTACAAATTAGGCACCCTTCCTTGTTACGTCTATGAAAAGAAACTGGAGAAGATTTTGGTGATGTCCACATCTTAACCTTGAGAGATCGACTTGTGGACCATGTGGGAGCAGTGATTCGGAGTAATTTATTTTCGGAGGAAACTTGTTAAGTAGTTTGTTTGCTCCGAGAGTGTTGATCGATCTGGTTGCAATTTTCTTGTGGATAAGATGCAATTTTCTTTCTTGTTAGAGGATGTTTCCGGGTACCGCGATATTTTTTTCTTAAGTCAGTTGAATAGATACGATAGGGGTACGTTCCATATTAAGTTGCACGGATGACTTTCTTCCTGGGCACGGAAAATAAATTGTATTCCTAAGATTTCGAGGTGATCGGAAATAAACAACATTTTGCATTCACGATGAATATGGTCGATAGATGGGAGAGACCTTCGTCGAATAGACTGCCTTTTAGCTTGTTAAGGTAAATTTTCATTACAGCATAATCCTCCCAAGTGTCCTGGGAAGACAACCTCTTGGACGTCCTTTGAATGTAGAAAATTCAGTCTGGCCGAAAAATTCTTCCATGGCGGCATTGCAGGGTTTTTCTACACCCATCCGTAGAATATGTCCACAAGGCGCCAACGGGCTTCTAGTGGAACGTATTTCAGCTATCCAGTCATTATCAGCGTTCTGAAGACGGATATGCTAAATTTTGTTAAAAATCTAATTCTCTCCATTTCACTATTTAATTTATTTTTTCTAAGTGATATAAACGAGAGTAGCATTTTTACACTGTCATATGCAGACGACTTAATAATCACAGTAAAGCATGCAAATTATCAATAGACAGAACCCAATTTCGATATCTCTTCTGTGCCTACCGATTCATGGTTTTTCTTAATGCATGTTTTGGCATTCCATTCTCCCACCAGAAACATGATTGTTGTTTTGTTCAGTTCGGTGCACACTTTGGAAAGTCTTGCATAAAATTCGTCAAGCTCATAAGAGGTAACAAATATTCTGCTGGTATGGGGGAATATACGTTGATAATAGTTAACAGTTTACTCCTGTCGGTTTTAGTTTGATTTGAAAAATCGCAATACGATCATTTCACTGCACATTTTGAACTCCACTTTCTCAACGAAGCTCGGACAGCAAATCCCAATCCATAGTGTCTGCCTTAGGAGGTGGTGTTTTTTATAAACTTCATCGTGTACTTCCGAAACTTTTGTCTCTTGAGACAGCCTACATTGACTCTGTAACGATCTAGGTCCTCGCACAGAGTTACGCTTCGAACTCACTGTTCCACGCAAAAGAAAATCGGTTGGCTAAGAAATTTCTTTCTCTGCAAGGATCAAAGAAGGCATTTCCGTTCGACAGTGGGAACAATGGAGACGCACAGGCTTAGGATGGCACGTTTGGTTGCGGGATCACCTAACTAGTTGACTTGACTTTGTTTTTCTTTCTCGGTGATCCCGGGTTAATAAATAAATAAAGATTTTTCCTATCTGGAAAAATTTCATGCTTAGCCTACAGTTCCTCGAAAAGCACAATAGGGCTATCATTCAGCAGACATAATCTGGAACTTATCTAACACCAGAAAAGCTTACAAATTCAATATCCTCCGCACTCTATCGCATCGATTCTTCACGACTCTTTTAGAAAATACTGCACTATCGCACTTTCCGCTCCTCTCAGGCAGAACAAAAACATGACTGGATTGCCACAAATGCCACCAAAAGTCTGGGTTGTGACAAACCTTTTGGACATCATTCCCAAACATTGATGAAAGCGAAACTACCATAGTTTTGGAACTTCAGATTGATCTGAGGCGTATCTGCTGTAGACATCATCTAACTTTAAATGTTAATAAAAAGAACCCAGGACACTCGGACTCGTCATTTGCCTTTATCAAAAACCACAAAAGAGTCATCTTATCATTTGCCAAGACCCACCTTCGACTTCTAGCCTCCTTAATTAAGTGACATCTGAGAACGCCTGCTATTATTTTCTTTTACTCTCCTTTTTCCATATTTCAATACGAGATCAGATACAGTTCAGCAGGGTCAGTGTTCTGCTTCCAGGGAGTCATGATGTTTCCATGGCGACTGATTCAAAAATTAACCGCCCAACGCCAACATTCGTATTTTTTCTTTAGGGTCTTAGCCTTTTCCGGGGCTGATCCTAGGTGAGTTGCTTTTTTAGAACAAAAAAATAAGACAATTTCCGCCCTATTAATAATATTTTTAATGTTCGGAAGAAATATCCACTGGAGAGTCTTCTATTCCAGTAATACGTCTTCTAATGATATTGAAAGACTTGGATTTTTATCCTTCTCCCACACCGTGGCCCCAGAAAATAAATATTCCTAACTCTCAAATCCACACACAATGCCTTTGTCCTCATTGGTAAGGTTCAGATAGAACCTCCGACGATTTATTTCAAACGCAAATTATCATTCCAGAATGCCTTCCTCGTTTCATAAGTTGCGAGTCTCATCTCCAATATCCTTATCCTGTCCTATTATAGTAGTAACTCTTGTATGCTCCCTTCATGACTTCTTACATCTATAAGGTGTCAAGATATATGCCATCTTCTCCTCCTTGTTTTTTAGTCTCCAAACATATCGAGAAGGGAAAGGCTATCTTTAAGCTCAGAAAATCTATGGATCACTTACAATATCTTAAAGTGTGTGAATTCAGAGGGTTTTTTTAAAATCACGTCAAGAACAGAAGGAAAAAATTAGGAAACTATCAAGCGGAATATCTAGTCCATCAGATCGGATCATTGATCTAAAGGGTCATCAAGGATCAAGTGAGACTGGATGACTTCAAGAGCGTATCTCGATAGCTATTGTCAGAGGAAACAGCATGGCTATTCAAGCTCCCTAAATAAAGGGCTCTTTTAACTGTTTGATTTTTATTTGTTAATAAACACCAGCTACTCTCTCGACAATCCATTTCACCTCATACAATTCAGCAGGGTTAAAAAATAGTCCTAATAGACAAAAGCCGGTAAGAAATATGTACATGCTCGTTCAATAATATTGAGATTTCAAAACATTCCACAGTGGATTGAAGGTTGTCGTATATAGGATCAATTTGTGACATATCTTCATGATAAAAATGATGATTCCTCAGCTAAAACCTGAACCTATCTTCCCTGATAATGATAATAACACCAGAGACCACAGTTACACAAACTAACTAACCACGTGATCCCAGCACGCTCTAGCACGGACCTTCTTAGCCCGATGCTTCTCCCTCGACACCACACAAGCATGTATCGGTCGAGTGTCTGGACCTTCGCAGTCACGACGGCGCGTTCGTGGTTCATTCGTATCAAGGCTTCATATCGCAATTATTAATTATTTAATGACCGGTTGATGTAAGCCGTTAAACGAGCCGTTGTAGCGTTAAAGGCCGTTAGAAATCAATAATTTTTTAATGAAAAATAAATCAATAAATTAATTAGTTTTTTGTTATAAGGTTTTCGTTATGCCTTATTCCCTACTCTTCACAAACTAACTAATCACGTAATCACAGCACGCTCTAGCACGGACCTCATCTTGGCTCGATGCTCCTCCCTCGACCATACACAAGCACGTATCGATCGAGTGACTGGGTCTTCGCCATCACGACGGCGCATTCCATGGTTCATTCGTATCAAGGCTTCAAGTGGCAATGGTGGCTGGAACTCTCCAGAAATCCTGCGTTTTGTGATTTTGGAGGCTTCTTTCCGGCTTCCCTCAATCTTCAAGACATTCGTCAAGAGATGAATGGGACCATATACCACATCATAAGAGATGCATGGTTCAATGAATTGTTTATATACAATGCTCAAAACAAATTACTTTTCGATCTTCCATAAGCCTGTGAGGCATTGTAGAACACTAGTTTTCATTTCGCGTTTCGTAATTACGTTTTCAACATGAGGCGAGAATGCCATATGCATGTCAAAAGTCACCCAATTCTACTGAAGACAGCCAATTCTTTTCTAGCATCGAATTGAACATCCACACAATTAACACATGCTATTTGCGAAAGTTAATAAGAAGCAGATGAAATCTTCACCGAAGACCTGGATCCGATGCTACATAACAATACTTTCTAAACTAATTGGTGTAAATCCTCGTAACTTCTTCAATGGATTGTTCATCCATATCATTCTTAAAGTTTATCCCAGATAATAAAATTATTAGAAGTTAAGAGAGCATTTCAGTCACTCCTCTGTACACGAAAGTTACATGTTAGCCGTGACATCTTCCTGTTCATTTTCAAAGGAGTTAAACTTTCCAGTCTACAGCATGGGTGCGAATAATGGTTATTATCTCCGAAAAATGAGATCTTATGATCCTAAAGAAAACAAGGAGAGCCGGAATTAAGCTCTTCTTAAACAAGAAACTGAGTGATGGTCTAAGCGAGGATGAAGACAAGCTGTAGTACCAATTAGCAGAATTGAGGAGGATCGGATCGACGGTTTCGGAAGGTAATCAAAGATCCAGGACACAAACATAAACCTTGACGTTCGACTAGATGTAATATTCTTTGTAGAATGGATAAGTGTAAAAAACAAATAAAAATAAATATCAATGATGGCATATCTTCTATCCTGTCTTTAATGCCTTACGCTAGGTATTAACGGTTTTAACACGTTGTTGAAAATTTAACATCAACATGGTGGCTTTCAATTGCCTTGAGAGGGACTGAATTAAGTGCATTCAAGTTAATCTTTTTAATCAAGGTTTCTTTGCTTCTTTTTAATCAACTCCTTCACACCATATTGGCAGACAAATATGTTCGTAAAGCACCTAGGTGAATGTCCCATGTATTTTATATTTATTATTGCAAAGTTCATGACAGACACACTAGACCCAACCACCGGATCTTAAGGAGGATGCGCTCGCTCAGGTTAGTGACTGCAGATAACTCTCGGCCGAATTCCACTCGTAGTTAATAAAACCTCTTTTTATTCGCAGATCGGACATGGACGCGATAGCCTCTCTATACTTGTCAAGTCAAATTTAATGGAATCTTACTCACACGACTCGAGGTATATTTTCTCATAATTGACGAGTACTGCTAGAATTGAAAATCGATGAGTTTCTCTTTAGTAACCTCAGCAAGATGATCTTTGTTTTCGAACATTCCACAAGACTCAGACATCAAATGTCAGGTTGCACTTAGAACAGATTAATCCCCGCCCCCTCCTTTACATGCTTGAACACGCTCTTCAAGTGAAAAACATCTTAACATCTCGCGAGGTACCAACGTTCCATTAGTTTTATTCAATTCTGAGATTATACCCAAACAGATTGTTTTTTATTGCAAATCACTTTGAGCCATAAGTGAATTTTTCTTATATACCGCACTGGTATCATCTTCCTCAACTTTGGCCATGGGAAACGGCACTTAACATTTCACGATGTTTCTTCTCTAATAAAAATAACAGCAAAGACCACGTTTACACAAACTAACTAATCACATGATCCCAGCACGCTATAGAAGGGCCTCATTTTCCGATGCTCCTTTCTCGAGCTCATACAAGCACGTATCGGGCGATTGACTGGATCTTCACAATCTCTCTGTATTTAGTGAGAAGCAAAACTGTTCAATTATAGATAGAATTATTAATTTATTTTATTCGTTTTTAAAAAATTGTTTTACAATATGGCGAACCTACTGATACATTAGTGGTTTATTTGGCGTGTAATTTGACACGTTGTTGTGGTCCCTTTGTTTGTTCTGCATTCATCGTCTTTTCCTGTTGCATTGTAATATATTTTCTTATATATATTAGATTAATGGATGATCAAGTAGTGTTGAAGACAGTTATCAAAATATTTAATAAATATATATATATATTTCGGTAACTTAAAAATATGGATTATTCTCCACTATTTGATTTTTCTATACTTATTGCCCAATTATTTTCTTGGAATTTTTATTGTAATTTTTTGGAAAACATACAACTTCTTGTTGGAATCCACCGAATCACTAAAAATCTTCTTTATTTCATCCAGCCGAATATCCACGAGATCTATTTACGTGTATCCATTCTCACGCAGACCGTCAGCTGTATCATCAAAATTATTGATAGCACGGATTCCGGGTAACTTTTCGACCACAACACACCTCACTCTGTCAACCACTGGATGTGATGAAGACTAGGATGATGACAAGCAACTATTCTGTTGTGGTCTTTTCGTTTGTTCTGCATTCATCGTCTTTTCCTGTTGCATTGTAATATATTTTCTTATATATTAGATTAATGAATGATCAAGTAGTGTTGAAGACAGTTACCAAAATATTTAATGTGACCGGTTGAATACGAGCCGTTAAAGCAGGTCCATTCAAAATGGCCTCCAATTAATTTTTTCAGGTTTTGGATAAGTTCATCAATAAACATCACGAGATTTTAGCGAAACGACATCTTTAGGTAAATGAAATTAATCTAGTTTCTTGATTTCCGATATAATTGATCGAAAAATATTGATATAATGGATTTAGAATCGCAGGAAAATCTGATCTCGACACTATCCAATCAAAAGTGTTCTTTACAGTATGTGTAGGAATAAAGGAGAGGCATTTCAACAGTTTTACAAATTTATTGTTAATTTTAAATCACATTTAACCGATTTATATCTTTATTATTTATGTCGTTGAAAATTCCTAATTCCAATATATTTTTATTAATATTTTGTCATAGATGGAACATGCGGCAATTTATCCGTGCGTTTGGAAATGATTTTTGAAAAGAGTTTATTTTTTAAAATCTGAGACAATAACTCTTGGTTTTAAATCCGGAATGAGACGTTTAATTATTTGAAGCATTGTGTCATATTCATTTTCAGTTTTTGAAGAAAAAACAGAATATTATTGGAATTACATTGTGATTAATTATTACCGATATTGTGAATAACTGCTTCCAAAGAAGAAGGCAGACAGTAAAAGTCCCATCAATAGACCATATTTTATGATTTTTTAATGGTGTCGTCATTTCAGAATTAAAAAATAACCAGTGTCTCAACATCTGAAAAGTTAATCATTAATATACCAATATTTTGACGAAAACTGTGTAAACTGATAGAATCTATGCCCTCGTAAGGTATACATTAAATTCTCCTCAATATTAAGAACTGAATTGTCACTTTCGTGTTGGATGCTTTTTCTTGTTCGATTAATCAGTTGTTCCAGAGAAGAATGAGTCCCTGTCAAAGCAATAGTAGTCAAATTTTGTCCTGGCAGAGAATTATTGATTATCTGTCTAGGACCCATATTACAAAAGAGTGATTTCTGCTCTATGTTCTCCTGCATTAAGGCTCTCTTAACAAATTCACTCCTTGGAAGACAATTATGTTGCTTCAGACTCCAAACTTCATCACAGGATTTTTACAGATCCAGAACAAGTACGATCTGAGCACCTCCAATATGTACTTTGTCCTTTTTGTACTTTAAATGATACAGATTTCCATCATGTTCTAAACTTCTATTTCCCTTTCGGTTAACGAGAAACGGCATGGAATAGTGAATCAATTAATTAAATTATTCAAAAGCATTATTATAATAAAAGAAGTTAAAAGAGATAACTAATTAAATTTAGTTTTAATAAAAATTATTAATTTTTATTCCAAGTCAATTAGTATTTTAAAATCATAGGGTTTGGAGGATTTTGATAAAATGTTCCGCTTACCCATAATATCCTTTAAAATCAATTTTTATAAGATTTAAAAAAGATGACTTTTTTACCTAAAGATGTCAAGGACCTTGGTAAAATGTTCCACTTACCCATAATACCCTTAAAATCAATTTTTATAAGATTTAAAAAAGATGACTTTTTACTTAAAGATGTCAAACACATTGTAAAATATCTCGTGATGTTTATTGATGAACTCATCCAAAACCTGAAAAAATTAATCGGAGGCCATTTTGAATGGGAACCGTTAAAGCCGTTTGAAATCAATAATTTTTTAATGAAAAAAAATCAATAAATTAATTCCTATCTTTATAATGATTAGTAATGTTAATAATTTAAATTTCTCACAAATTATCATTTTCTTAACGGCTTGCATCAGATAGAATAGTAATAGATTTTTGCTCACGCTTGTTTTTGTTATGAAGGTTGTCTATTTTACTCTGCTAAAGCAAAAAATAATATGTCGCGTACCGCACGGGTTACCCATCCACTGCTGGTTACATTTCATCTGTCAATCACATGTCACCTATCATCAAATCAACACTAATTGGTTTCTAATCAAAAATCAAAGAATGTATTTTTTTAAGTCTATATTTTCTTGACTCGAGTCATGTTGACTATTTTCAATTTTCCTGATCCTCCTTAATCTGTGATAAAAAAACTAAATAAAGCTTTATTCGGATGTTTGACAAAATTTGAGTAATTTTACTTAGCTCTTCATATGGAGATTCAAATCTGCTCAACCTTAGCGATGGATTTGTCACATAATCCTTTAAAACTCGTATCTAAATTTATCCACTGAAAATACCTCATTTCCAATAGAAAAATCATACTTTATTTGATGAACGTTGTTTCTATCTGAAAAACAGTTGCCGAAGGCCGCATAGGGATGTAATGTCTATCTAAAGAACAGTTGCCGAAGGCCGCATAGGGATTTAGTGTCTATCAGGTTTTCAAATTTTCCGTCTTTGAGGTATACTCGACCATCAATGACAAAATTTTCTCGGATTTTTTCATTAATTTGTATTTCGCTTGTTTTGAAGATTTCTGTACAAAATCACCATTTAGAATGTTCACTATGAATTGATATTCTATAATATTTTTGACGAAGCCTATTATTATCATAAAAAATAAACATTTTATAGAGCACATGTTTATTATTTGTGAATAACGGCAAAATATATTATATATGTCCGACATAATTAAACAGATGGAAGTTCTAATTATAAACGAAACTAAATTGAAGAAAAGACCATTTAAAATTGATGGATACGACTCATTAGATATTTTTGTGGAAGACTGGTTCTTGTGCGGAACAGGAACTTTAATTTACTACAAAACTTCTTTAAATACAAGACTACCCACGATCAATGAAGAAAATCTTTGTGAACTAACAAGCATTCAACTACATACAACCATAAGATGGATAACTATCGGAGGAATATATTCTAAAAAACTACGAGAGTAATACGAAAGAAAAACGAGAAGAATCGGTGATTTATTACATTGCTTGTGGAAACTCGCATTGTAATTGGGGCTTTTTACGGAGAAGAGCAATACGGTGTCTCATGAAAGTGCCACGATATAGACGACCCCAAATCTTGGCTTTCCTCTTTAGTTAATGGGTCTTCCTTGTTTAGTTAGTTAATTATAGCGTTTACCATATTGAGATAAGTGTCCACAGTAGAGTTGACAAGACTGTAAACATTATCAAGACAGCTTACTGTAGCATCAAAAGTCTTTTCAATTTCCATCTTAACAATCATCTCAAAAGCAGAATCAGGTTTATTAAGGCCAGTCCTTTAAAAAAGAAAACAAATAAACTTAACTCCGTGGACATTTTGTATTGAAATCCGTATTTTATTATTAAGATCAATTCTTTCAGTTTTTGAGAAGATTTTCCAAACTAGAAGGGAAATTTTTATAAAATGATTGTTAATAGCGGCACCAACAAAGAGCGTTTTAGTGTCTATCGAAGAACTAGAGGAAATTAAAGAGTCTTTCATCATATTTGAAAATTTAGAAATAGTTCTAAAATTAAATAATACAATTAACGTCATTATTTCTCTATGTGACATTTTGCCCCCTTTTGATTCTATTTCATTTACTTGCGGTTGCAAAGTGAAAGTTGGTAGATATTGCTTTATCAAGAGAAGGCAAAACATGTAGAATATGTTGGTAAAGTTGGGAAATTCAAATATTTTTGAAGAAATATCGTTCCCATTCGATCAGCCATATGTCTGATTACATGCATGTTACAACCTGTAAGCACTGTGATTTCTGAAGAATTCACTCTCTTTAATTAGAGATTTATCTATTGGAAGTTTTTGTTCGATCTCTTTTTGACTTCGATTTATAACCCCAACAAATCCTTAAATTCGTATAAAATAATACCTCTTTGAAGTGGAAACACTCTATTTTTTAATATTTCACGAGCGTTAGTCTCAGTATCCATCATATCAATTTTTGTTATCACTCCTATTGTTCTCTTCCTTCAGGATCTACTTCTTTAGCTATTTGAAGGGCATCTGAATTTGCCAAATCTGTGTTTGCCGGACTCACGGCCAATATTAACGAGTTTTCACTTTTTATGAACTTTAACACCATTTCTCTGATCATTCCGACAATGTTATCACTCTGTCCTCCGGTTGCCACTTTTGTTATACCAGGTAGGTCAACTAACGTTAAATTTATCACTATTTTGTTTAAAAAATTACTAGAAGGTGAACATATCTTCAAGTTTATGCTAACATTTGACACAGTCGTTTCTTTACCACATGTACGGTTTGTTTCTTATTGAATTTCTCTTCTTATTGCGTTATCTGTTATCTATCGGATTGCCATTTTGTTTGATTGGCTTTTTAAGTCGGTATATTGACTATCGATTTTTAACGGCTCGTATTCAACCGTATCTCATTCTAAACCGGTCACATTTAATTTCATTTAAGATTATTTAAATTTTAATAAAAATCAAATAAATTGTTTGATAAATTTAAAAATTGAAATAAAACATTTAAATAGGTTATGATGACCTTCAACTTTATTCTGATGTATACTTCAGCAATTACAAGCATTATAGTTAATCATGAAGGTACCTATGTCCGAATAAATAGCAGCCAAAAATCCAACTAATCTTATAAAGTGGATATTGGCAGAAGAAAACACAGTGAAGGGCATTGTGAGTGGAATAATTGAAGTCTTATATTTGGAAGATAAAATAGTAAAAGACGTGTTAAAAATAGAAAAAATACCACAAATTTGATGTGCAAACTAATGTTACGGGTGATTATTTGTGTAAATCAAAATCCACCATAATATTGGCATCTGGGGGATTCCAATTAACTTTTACTTCCTTTATGTTAAGGAATGAGTCCTATGTAGTGAATCACACTGAGCTGAGACTATGTATTAATATTTATAATTTATTAGATAACGGACTTGCTTACACAAGTAATGAATCATTTGGGAATATTAAAGCCAATGATTACTACANCTAATGTTACGGGTGATTATTTGTGTAAATCAAAATCCACCATAATATTGGCATCTGGGGGATTCCAATTAACTTTTACTTCCTTTATGTTAAGGAATGATTCCTATGTAGTGAATCACACTGAGCTGAGACTATGTATTAATATTTATAATTTATTAGATAACGGACTTACTTACACAAGTAATGAATCATTTGGAAATATTAAAGCCAATGATTACTACACTTGCAAGAACAAGATGATAGAATTTACGAATGACGTTGTTCTGAAAATATGCTTTTTTATGATACAATTTTTTAGGAATGATACTATTTATGATTTTGTCGGAATTGGTTTGATTTTGATTAATCTGCTAGGGAATGATTGCATTGTCTACAATATTCATGATAGTTGGCTTCCTTTTATTGGTGGATCTGTTATGGCTGGCAGTTTTATTGGTGTTGTTATTTAGGAATGATACTATTTATGATTTTGTCGGAATTGGTTTGATTTTGATTAATCTGCTAGGGAATGATTGCATTGTCTACAATATTCATGATAGTTGGCTTCCTTTTATTGGTGGATCAGTTATGGCTGGCAGTTTTATTGGTGTTGTTATGCTTTATTCCATCATCAGAGCAAAAAGAAGAGGTACTTACATTAAAATATGATTATAATACCACCTAATACATTAGTTTTGCACATCTCTGTAGTATATAATCAGAATTAAGAATTAGATTAATGAGTATACGCTGTAATTAGGTTTGTCACCTCAAAATTCATAATTTATTTTTGTCCTGAAAAATACTTATAGTTTGAAGTTACACATAGATGAAGTGGTAGGATGATGAATTCGTAGCTGTTTGGAGTGTGTGGTGCTGATAAGTCAAAAAGTGATGCACACACCTGTTACAGATTAAAAAATGAGATAGTCGCTGGAATAGCATTTCAAAAATTTCTACTTTTTTTATAAGAGAAGAAATGTTTTAGAGGAAACATCTAAAATAAAATCGTCCAGGCAGCTAAGTTGTTAGTGTTGACAAAATTTATGCATTCTTTCAACTCTTTTTTTCAATTCCTAAGAGGCTTCATGTGATCTACCTGTCCGAGGAGACGCAAAGCCTGGCCGGTTTCTAACATGATCTTCCTCTTCTACTTCTTTGGAAGGGTTCCCAACTCTTAGACATGTATGTAAGCAAAGATTGTATTTACTATGATGGAAGTGGGTTTTCATATGGGTCATCTGCTCGTGGGGAAAACTGTTTTTCTATGGTCATCGCACCTCACAGACATGACTTGAATCTCCAGCCAGTGTTTTTCATAATAGTAATAACCCCCACCAGTAAAGTTGGTAATCCCCACCTTCGAAAAGGACATGGACTCGAAGGAATCCCGATCCGCGATTAAGGGTCGTTTCCACGGATAATAGGGAATTGATTGTTGATCCAATGTGAGGGCCCATCATTTGTATGGTTTTCCGGTATATCGAGTTGAGTCTGTGAAGCGTAATCTCCGATAACGCGAATCTCGTCGCAACCGAGGCATACTTCACACCCGGCGCGATAATTTGCCGGTAGAGTGTTGCAAAGAAGCATCCAAATTCAAAGGAGTCCGCCGGACAAGCGCACCTACAACGTTCAGCTTCTGTAGGCCTCTGGGTTAAATATTTTCGTGAGGTAGCCAATTGAATAGTTGCGTGATGAGATCTAATAAATTGGACCTTCAAACAAAAATATTATAATTCTCAGCAGCGTTCTTATTTGTGGGTCAATTTTTTATTTTACTATTTGGCACGATTAAAACATTTTAAAATTCTGATTGGGCAGATTTCTCTCCAAGCAAAGCTCTAATATTCCACGGCGGCTTTAATGTTCAAATTTTTGTATTCCTCAAATGTGGGTTTGTCCTATTCCATTTTTTAAATTATATCATCAAGTTTTCTGATGGTAAACTGTGTTTTGACCAATTTGATTATTCCTCTGTTAAGCGGTTGAATGAACTTTGATGGTAGAGACATTAGCTTGATGGAATTACATTTAATGGACTATTTTTTGAAAAGTTAGCGATTAAGAAAACTGGCGGTTAGAAGGAGTTTGCCATATGATTTGGCGATTTTCGCTAAAATTTGGCGGCTAGGGGAGTTTTGCTGTACCTTTAAAAATTTCTAGCCTATTTTCATTTTTTCCGAAAAATTAGACTTATTTTTCTTGTGTACAGAAATCTTGATATACGCTGATGACGTCATAATTTATAATGCCTCTTTGAACCCTTTGGAGTCTAAGAAATGGTTGAAAACGCGAGAACACGTTACAAGACATTCCCTGAAAGAAGACTATGAAATACCTTGTACACTTAACTGACGAGNTTTTTTCCGAAAAATTAGACTTATTTTTCTTGTGTACAGAAATCTTGATATACGCTGATGACGTCATAATTTATAATGCCTCTTTGAACCCTTTGGAGTCTAAGAAATGGTTGAAAACGCGAGAACACGTTACAAGACATTCCCTGGAAGAAGACTATGAAATACCTTGTACACTTAACTGACGAGGGAGGTAATTTTATGGATTATAGTTATTTTGTGCATTTTAGAGAATACCTGTTACATAAAAATGTGCTTCCAAATATAAAAGCCATTTTTTAACATTTTCGATTAAATGTGGATTTGTCAGCTATTTCTTTTTGATGAATAATATAATGAATTTTGATCAAAGTGTGCTGAATTCCGAGATTTTCCATTTCTTTTAGAAGTAAAGTAATAATTCCCTTTTTGTTCCCAACCATAGAAGGAGAATTTTGATCAAAGTGTGCTGAATTCCGAGATTTTCCATTTCTTTTAGAAGTAAAGTAATAATTCCCTTTTTGTTCCCAACCATAGAAGGAGCCCCATCTGTCGTAATTCAACAAATTTTAAAGTGGGAAATTTGATTCTGTTAAAAGCTGTATTAAATGCCCGAAAACATTGGTTCCTGTCACTGCGATTGAGAAATATTCGAAAATCCCAAGACCGGTGTTTAAGGAGAGATTTAAATCCAGGGACATTTACTCTACTCTTCTAGTGACCATTCTTGGAGATAAGCAGATGGATTAAAAATGGTTTTTTTGTGGTGGGAAATAGATTTTCTGGTACTGCATTGGACCAGTTCGATAAATTCTCCATAATTATTAAAATCTGAATCACATGCTCCAACAAAGATAGCTAATTGTGCAATTCCAACAAAGTCGACTGTTTAATCGATCGCAATTGGAAAATAGTCAAATTTTAACAATTCAGACTTTACTTCAAAGACATATTAAAATCTGAATCACATGCTCCAACAAAGATAGCTAATTGTGCAATTCCAACAAAGTCGACTGTTTAATCGATCGCAATTGGAAAATAGTCAAATTTTAACAATTCAGACTTTACTTCAAAGACATTTCATTAATGTGTTCGGCAGCAGTGCGTCTGGTTAATGAAATATCTTTAAACAAGTGGGCGTTTCTGGAAAAAATAATTTTTGCTGTTCTACAAGGCATTTCTTGGTGAAATCACCATCGCAATATGATTTTCCATCCATTGCAAGCACTGCTGATTTCATAGCTTGCAGTAGCTGATGCAGTACTTCGATCACGATGTATTTTCGAGGCACCAGTTGGCACTTCTAAGGCGCTTCTCAACAATTTTTATTTGACCGCAAACATATGCAGAAACCCTCTCGCTTTCTCCCCTTTTTGATCTTTTAAAGCCATATGAGCATATGTATTGCGTATTTCTTTGTCAAATTGCTTCTTCCCGTTCATTTCACGAGCCGTTTGAATTTGCTCAAGTTGTTGCTTAAGTTTAGTGAGTTTGCTTTTCGTTTCTCTTCCCAATTGCTAAGCGTATATGATATCAGTGATAAAGCTTCAATTTGAAGCTTCTGCCATTTATTTTTCCTCGACTGAAGGCCACAAAGTGATTCACTTTAACTTGGTGGAGAGCAGGCATTTAAAATTGGCAACGGATTTCGATGTCCCGAATCTCAAATTAAAAGGGTTCGTAATCAGAGACCAACCACCACGGGGAATCCTCTTGAATCTGGATTTTGCTGACTCAACGACTTCCACAGCCCACTGTTTCCGGTCCACGGTGTGAACTTTGTCAACTAGACATTGCAGAGAGAGAAGATGTTCTTTAAGGTCAGCATTGACCACTTCATCGGCCACATTCTCTACGGTCCTTTTGTTTTTTATTTTAGTACTTTTTGTAGATAAGTCGAATGAAACATATTTTTTTCTTTTTACAAGAAAGCATCATGTCCACAACAGCAAGAAATTCAAATCATTATTTTTCATATTTTTATTTAATTTTATTAAAGTCGGTTAGTGATACGTCGTGGTTAGGCGGGTTCATAATATAACGGGGTTTCCAGAAAAATTTGGGACGAATTATTTTTGAACTAAATTTTATAAATTAATTTAATTCAGTAATTTAATTAATTTATAAAAAGTTTTTATTATATATGGATTCTTTTGGAAGATGGGAATGTGTTTTGCAAATAATATAATTTCAATAAATAAAATAACACAATGTCAATACTTGAAAGTTTGGAATGCTGCGGAATTACACCAAGAGGCAAAGAAGTTCCTCTTGATTTTTTGCAGTCAAGGCTACAGTCAGGTTTCAATTTAGCAGAAAAAAATCTGAAAAGCAATATGCTTAATTAGAGAATAAATATGTATTTCCTAAGAAATGGAAATAATTATCGATTATATTGAAAATATTTATTTAATAGATTTAAAAATTTTTTTTATATTTGATTATTTTTGGCATTGTTTTTGGCATGGGCTTATTTTCGAAAAACACTAGTGTTTTTTTCTCTCAGTGAACAATTTATTGGTTTTCCCGACCATTACCGTCACTAAATTTTTAAGGGAAAAAACAAACTTTTTTAAAATTTTCTCATTTTCAACACCCCTCTGAAAACTTATAGTTTTTCCACGTGCTGAATTAATTCTCAATCGGATTGAGAAATGGCGAGTAAGGGGTAATGGAACGTGGAGATTGTCCGTAAAATGATGAAAACAGGCATTATCAAAGGTATCTGGTATTCAATTCCTTCTTCATAACAAAGATTTTTTAAGGATTCCAGAAAAATTAATCATTGATGCAATTTCTGGCTCTAATGGCCCCTACGGGAATATACGTAGAAGATCCTGAAATAGCTCTTCCTTGTCTTGGTCTTTATGATACTGAAAATTCGACCTCATTGTGAGTTTTAAGATGTTATTTTTAATATGTTTACCCTCATCCAATGTTAATTATTAGAAAGTGACGTTATTGATCGGGAAACCCTATATTATGTCTTCCTCTTATGTTTTCATACACTGACCAGCATAAATTATATACCACTAATCTCGTTTAGGTTTATTGGTGGGAAAGACAAAATATAATTTGATATCACGACATTCAAAGCTACAAGAACCTCTTAAGTATTATATGTGGAATCTTATGGATAGGTCTTGCATTTACTGGTACCGATTGACCTCTCTGATTTGGACAGTCATCCAGATGTTATTGTGGCAATGCCAAGTGAAAGATTTCAAGTCGATTTGATTAATCTCAATATAGCATTTAAATTATCATAAAGTTATTTGATAACATCAAAGTAATTCGACCATACATTTACACCACTGCGAAGGAATGAATGGAAGAACAGCAGTTCATAGCAATAATAAATATCATTACAACGCGTCAGTGGTGATATCTTGCTTGTTATGTGACATAATAATAACCGTAGCTGCACAACAAATGGCACGTGTCAATACTCTGAGTAGTGTTCTATGAGCACCCGCGACTCAAAAATAAAACCGCCCTGTCGTTAGTGATGCACCTCAGATTATATTATTCCTCGGATATCTATGTTTTCTTCGAGATCCACATTTTCAAAGAATATTTGAATTGGCACGTTTTTGTCGTTGTTAGCGAGATTGAATTTTAGACTTGAGACTTTATTTACCAAATCTGAATGTTACATTCATCCCACGTGGCTAAAAAACTCAAGCTCGATTTTATATTTCGAAATCTCCAAAATACGAACTAACACATTGCCCGATGAGAAAAGCAGTATGGAATGCTAGTCTCTCCGACATACGACTGTGGGACCCCGTTTGGAGGAACCTAGGAAATTCCTTTCCTTTTCAACTCCAATATCATGGGGGAAAATAGCATTACTTTGATATCCAGTGAGTATCAGGATGATAACTTGGACTTTACAAGTTAGTTTAGTTACTCTGGGCACACTATTAGGAGACCCTAGGACATGGAAAATGGGGTCACTCCCTGTGGACTTATAACGATTTTAGAATATGAGTAAAATTAGTATAACTGTTAATTAGTTATCGTTTTTTCGTTCCTTTTCGTTTTTTAAGTGATTTCGTCTCGACAAGCATTTTGGCTTGTTTTTTAAGCTCCTCCCTCGTCAAAACTCCTTCATCGTCTCCACTTTCCTGATTATCTATTTTGTTAATTCTTCATTCAACCTTCATAAATGACCTCTTGTCCAGATTTTAGGTTTGTAGTGTCTTCACTTCCCTCCAGCATTTTCTCCTCCATCGTCTTTCAATTTGGAGGAAATAGTTACCTCGTGACTAGTGGCCATTTGTTCATACTCTTCCAAGTTGTAGTTTTTGAGTTCTTGGTGCAGCAGTTTGATTTTTTTCTGCACAATGTCGAACATATTGATATACTCATCTTCATGTTCCTCCCCTTCTTCCAGCTCCACGTCCTAAAGTCAAAAAGGTGAACAGACTTTGTAGAGGACCGACAATATCTGCGACAGATGATCGATTCCAGTTTTTATGTCAACCAAAGTCTTGCTGTCCTCCAAAAATTCGAGTTCCAGCAGATTTTTCTTGCTAATCTCCTCTTCCAGCATTTCTGTCAGTTCCTGAATCACATTCCAGTTCCTGAAACTCATAATGTAAGAATTACTCAATTATTTTCATGTCCCCCGTAAATTTTGTGAGTTCATACTTTTTTAAAATATTTTCCTTTTCTCGAGCCAGCGAATTCAAGCTTTCTTCGTTCTTGATTTTTATTTTTTCCAACTGTTCTGCCGTTTTTTGCTGATTTTCGAACCTGAGGACTAATTCCTTTAAAAATAAACCCAACCCTACCCTCGTGTCGCTGATTGACGTGGCAGTCTTGATTTGCTGCAAAAAGTTATCGTATTCTGCCATTTTGCTCTCACTTTCGTCTTTCAATTCCTTTAAAAATAAACCCAACCCTACCCTCGTGTCGCTGATTGACGTGGCAGTCTTGATTTGCTGCAAAAAGTTATCGTATTCTGCCATTTTGCTCTCACTTTCGTCTTTCATCAGGAAAATGCTGGTCTCCTCATGAGGAGTTGAGTTTTCATTTTGAGTCTAATTTTTAATGACCCTTACTAGACGGTTTAGCTGTTCGGCTTCCAAGGTTTTGTCCTCGGCTTCTTTTTTGAGCTTTTGAAGTTCAATCTCTCGTTTTTTCCGCAACGCAAAAACACGGCGTTCAGTCCTGTTTTGTAGGTCCATCGCCGAGATCTTAGCCTTCTGAGCATCCTCTTGCAGAATTTTTAGCTTCTTTAACTCCTCTCGCAATCTCTTCAACATTTCCTCTTCCCCATTGAGCATGTTTGGGTAATGAAGAGCAGCCTGATGTGCCTCAATAAAATACAGTTTCTAAAATATTCTTTATTTTGTCGTAGGTTTCCCCGACCCAGTTGGATTCGTGGACCTTCAGCCTCACTCTGTTTATTTTATTTTGAATCTTGCTTATCGTCTACGATCAACTCCTAGCTTATACTTCCATCTCTTTCATTTCCTCCGGGGAGACGTCAGGAATCTCGTAATTTTCTTTACTTTTTATTACCGCCTCCAAATCCTGCAGCTTCCTTTCCTTGCAGGCCGTTTCGTAGGAAACCAAATTCATTTTCTTGATTTGATTGCATAATTTGCTGTCCATAATAGCCAAGGCGTTCTAAAATACCCAACAAGCTCCACCAGTCCAGTTTCACTCTTTAAGGAGTGCTTTTCTGCCGGTCTCCCCTCGAAACATTGCTTGATGATGTTTTCGTTCGACTGGGTCTTTAAACAAAAATACTGATAAAGAAGCTGCGTAGTTTTTGCGGAGTTGCAAAATCTCTTTTCTTTTCTGCCGGTCTCCCCTCGAAACATTGTTTGATGATGTTTTCGTTCGACTGGGTCTTTAAACAAAAATACTGATAAAGAAGCTGCGTAGTTTTTGCGGAGTTGCAAAATCTCTTTTCTTAATTCAGCAATTTTGGCCGAATTTTCGCTTATTTTGTTCTCACTTTTGTCAGTTGATATTTTCTTGTTCCCCTCTAATATTTAGAGACTATTAGAACAACCCACGAGGGCAATTTTAGATTTAAGCTCCTCTATTTGCAATATTAGTGGGATTCTCGAAGATTGCTTCGTAAGAGTCATTACTAATTGTTGCCTAGCAACTTTATTTTTGAATTCAACTCAATCCCTGACTCGATGATCTCACAGATCTCTGCATCTCACTGATTTCCTCAAACACGGTCCTTTTATAGACGTCTCATAAAACCATCATTGGTTAAAGACAAGAGTAACCAAACTACGGCCAATCAAGTGTTGTGAATAAACACACGTG